>JAAIXJ010000214.1:0-323963 GCA_013403705.1 Heliconius hermathena
TATATATATATATAGAGTGCGGTTCCAATTATTATGCTAATTTATTTTTTTTATTTCATATAGATAATAGTTTTCCCACTTGCGCTATAACGTAAATAAAAATCGACATTTATGACAGCCACTCCCCTAAGTCGCGCCCGAACCATTTAGATAAGTCTTTTTTATAGTTCTTTATTGAAAATAAATTGCCTAGAATAAAATCAGACACAGTCGGAATGGCTTTCCGATAGATGCGTATGAAATAATATTTGACAGATAAGATGCGTCAGTTATCGGAGCGTATGCTCGGTTCAAGGGACATAATCGACTTCAATGACGAAGTGGTTTTTTTTTCTTTTACGTTATAATTATATTTAAAATGTGATAACTTTAGGGTTCCTATTACTTATGGTTATTGTTATTTTTGATTTCTTTTGACATTTATATCGTCACTTTGGTGGTAAACAACTGCGGTCAAAATTAATTGAATGAATTAAAAATATAGAATCGAGGCCAGTCGTGGCGCAGCGGCACAGAGTGTGACTGTAAAACACTACCCTGCTGTGGACGGGATACAGCGTGAAGCTGATTTAATTTAATTTAATTTAAAAAATATAGAAGCTGTGATGTGACTTTCTCAATGTCGATTATTTAATAATTTTTATAATGTATATGCCACTATATTTTACAGATCTGAAATCAAATAGGTAATTTTGTTACCTTGTTCTGCTGACAGACAATTTAGTGTTTTATCTTTTTCCTCTGTTTTATTTGGGTACAATTTACGAGGCGAGTGGCTACTGCGATAAACATTTTCCTCGGCACTGTACGGATTATTGTTCTTGTCGGATGAGTGGGGACTTTGAGTTACGAGCTAAGGTGACCTTCACACCCAAACACTATATATTATTTTATAGACATAAATTTAAGAAGACTATATAATAGTAGCGGTTATAACATAATTTTTTAACAACAAATCGTGATAGTTTAATTTTAATATAAATTGTTAGTTTTCAAAAAAACATATGATTCATTTTTCAGTAGTTTATTTTGAAATTTTATTGTATTAGATTATTTCGTCTTGATCACTGACGCGAGTAGGTAAACTCTATAGTAAAACTGAGTACGAACATTGGGTTGATACGCTTCAAACGCATCTGTAAACGTTACATTCCATACTTTATTTCATACTTACAATAAGGGCAAAGAAAAATTTCTCTCGAAAAAATAAAGAAAATTGCAAGCACTTTTATCAAAACCGATCAAAGGGCCGCTCGGACATTCCTACTTCTTACGACGTTAGTAAAAAATACAATCTCACTTTATAGTTACCATTCCACTGGTTATTATATCCGTATCGATACGGTTAAACTTACGGAGCGTGAAATGTTGGATTCCTGATATTGCAGCCTTTGGGCCCGTTGCCGGCGATGCGGCCAATTTTGGACATTCTAGATTTTAAAAACAGTTAGCTGTAGGTACACGAAAATAGGGCTTGTTTATTTTTTTTTAACTAATAACGACAGTGTTTCATCAATTTTCTAGGATTCAGCGTCATAACGAGTATATAAAACTGGTTGAATTCTGAATTATAATACGAATAACATATTAAGTATAATAAGTATTTTGAATTGGCTACAATGTAATTATTAGGTTTACCTTGAGATGCTTTTTTGATTCATAGATTATAATTTATGAAAGAAAACGGCATTTCTAAATCGCTCTCAGGATCGATCGTGTTGAGATCGATCTGAGTTGAGAATTTTTAAAGTGTTATTCCACACTTAGGAATTCCTGGTCGGTTTCCAGAAGGCGCGGGTTTGAGTCCCGCTACGCTACTAAATTTTTTATACATTTTCTAAATAAGTATTTGCCTAAGATATTGTTATTATTTACATACTTATTATTGTATAATGCTTTGTTATATTATGAAAAAATACCGACCAAAAATATGCAAATTATAATATATGAAAGGTTATATATAACCTTTTTTACGGATTAGGTTGAGTTTAAAAAAAATGAATTCGGGATATTATTTTCGTTTGAATGGCGCACCGGGCCATGCTTCCTGCGACACGAGTGTGGTCGTAACTCGACACCTTTATTAATATGCCTGAATTATTAACGTAGATATAAGTCGGTAGGGGCCATGTCGCGTGCAAATGATGATATCGTGAGGCTTCGGTGCATCGATTTGAGAAAAATATCGATTTACATATTATTCGTGTGAGGAATCGTTACGGTTCTGCACATGGTCTCTATAGCTTTTTACACTAAATACAACATTGTGATAATACTAAAAAATTCTTATTTCTTCTTTCTTATATTGTAGTTTATGTGTTTAGCATATCTAATATTATAAAAAAAATCTAAATAAAAAAATTTGAGGCCAGTCGTGGCGCAGCGACACGAGGTGTGACTGTAAAATCGACTGGTTGTGGGTTCGATCCCCACTCGAAGAAATGAAATATTTACTTAAATTTATATTTCTATTTCTTCGCTCTGGTGTCGAAGTAAAGCGCGGCGTTGAGTTCTGCCACTTAACACGCAATCCCTCCAGAATTCGGCAGAAAGTGGGCAACGGAGTGTCTTAACACTAGGTTCCCTCTGCCTACCCTGCTGTGTGTGGGATACAGCGTGAAGCTGATTTAATATTATCAACGACTAAAAATTCTATTTAGCTGATTTCATACTAGCTAGAGTCATCAATAAAGTATATTACGGTTCATTATTATCAAATGTTTATGTCGCGTTTTTATTATAGTGTTGTCGCGATACTGAAATTGGACGTCCAGTCGTTAATCGTTATAGCCAACAAAAAACATTTAATCATTATTTATGACATATTGGACATTTAATTTAAGGGGAAGTTCTTGATACTAGCATAATTGTGACATGACATAATATAGTTGTGTCATAGGTATATCTATAGGTATGCTGTTGTCGGGAGTCGTAAGTTTACATTAAAACTATTTCGTTTAATATTTACTTTTAAAAATGAAATAGTTGATATATGGAGTTAAAAATATTTTGTTCATAAGTGAGCTTTATTGTCTCTCATCACACTGTATACAGTAGGTTAGGCAAAGAGAACATAGTGTCAAGACACTTAATTTTTTTCCATCGAATTCGGGAGACATTGCGTGTTGAATGGCAAAACTTAACGCTATCCTTTGACTCGACAGCAGAGCGAAGAAAATAATAAATATTACATTTCCTCAAGTGGAAATCGAATCCACAACCTGTCGAGTTTACAGTCACACTTTGTGCCCCCCGTAAGTACACATGTAGCAAGCACGCTTAAATGCGTACGTAGGTGAGAATATATAAATAACATAGAATTTTCAAATTTTCATTTAAATCTTTGGATTAATAACAAATAATAGAATATAAATTTGAAGATAACCAAGAGAAATACGAATAAATTTATACTTTCATTACAATATCGTAAAACATCGGTGCAGGTAAGATTCAACAAATATTGACAATGGACGATTGCAGGCGGCCGACGATCCCCTTGGCAAACTGTGAATTTAAATGGGGACGAGAAAAATTAATCCTAATGCGATTTTAATGAACTCGAAACGAATGTAATAATGAATTATTAATCTGTTAGATTCTTCTTATACTTTGTACGGAACAAAACGCTCTACTCAATGATACTTGCATAGCAAAAATGTTACATAGACGTACTAAGTCGCAGTTTGTTACTCTGGCCTTCTAGCATTTTACAGTTTTTTGCTAAGCTTTTGTGATGATTATTATTGTTTCAGATGTTTGCTATTAATTAATATTTTAATTAAAAATAATGATAATAAAATTAATACACAGGAGCGTTTTCATTGAAAAAGCTTATTGCTAACTAAGCATAAAAACCGACATGTTTTAAAATAGCTGCAAATAATAAAATGTTATATCCTTTTTAATACATTATCCTAGTTTAACATATTCCTACAGTAACGTTAATACATAAAGACTATAAGGCGTACACGAGATAAAATGTAATAATAATTAAGGCTCAACATTTCACAAAGACGCGCGCCTTAACATCAAGTATAAAGCACACAAGCGCTGAAAATGTACACCTGAAGTCTGTACTCGCCTTTGCATTAACGAATGCGGAAGCGGCGCTGTGCATACAGGACGCGTTGCATCCCCCCCTCCCACTGCAGAGCCTCCCACGCCTCCCCCTCCCCCTTCCCCGACGTACCTCTCGCTCGAACCAGACGCCTCCAGCAGCACACCATGTCCCNCGAACCCACAACCAGTCGGTTTTACAGTCACACTTTGTGCTGCTGCGCCACGACTGGCCTCATCGTTCATCATATAAATATTTCATTTCATCGTTGCTGGATATTGTATACATTTTCCGTAAGTAATTAAACAAAAAGCGGCCCGTTGTGCGTAAGTATTTAATATTTTATCGTCAAAATGGAAGTCAAAGCACATGGGAAGTGTTCTTGTCGTGAACTCATTTCATTTAACATTTTAAAATGCAATTTAGTTAAATGAACAATCATGACATAACTTGTGCATCAAATTAATAATGAAAATTCAACTCAAACGACCTGTTAAATATAAATTTTGCATATATCTACTATAGGTAAAAACTCTCCGTCTCCATCACAATATTACGTATTGGATATCCAATTTAATAATACTTTAAAATATGATAGGAAATGTAATGTAGTAAATGTATGGCTACTACAATTTAAGTACGGTGTGATACAATGAAAGAAATTTATATGAAAACATTATGTTTGCTATATTTAAATACCTTGATTAATGATTAATGCTCATTCTAATGTTTCGTCAAAACCGATGATAATATGTTATATTTAATTAGGAGTAGGATACTACAAATATAAGTCAACAAGCAACCGAAGTAATACGAGTAAGAAGTCGATAAAAACGTTTTTAGCTAACATAAACAAATGTATTCTCGACAAAAATAAATAAATCGATATATTATAGAAGAACAAGATGGTTTATATAAATATATAAAATTTAATAAATAAAGTAGATATTAGATTATTAGCACGTAGTATGGTCAGTCGTGGCACAGGGGCACAGGCGTGCGGCTGTAAACGCGACAAGTGGTGGGTTCGATTCCCACTCGCGGAAATATTATTTATGATTTCCATTTCCTCGCTCTGCTCATCACGCAATAACTCTAGAATACGGCGGAAAGTGAGGGAAGTAGAACGAAGTGTCTTAACACTAGGTTTTCCAGATTCCCTCTACCTACGCGACTGGGATTCGACATGAAGCAAAAACAATAATAATAGTAACAACATAATTTAATCAACCAATTCAGGTAAAATCAAACTTAACATTAAGAAACTAAAACTGATACAAAATTAGTCGTCTAAATATGATATTAACAACATAAATACGATATCCTGCAATCAAATCAGTACGGCTTCAATGGCTTCGACGTCTGGCTGTGTGTGGTCGGTAAACAAAGATCTTAATGACCGTAATCTAACGTCAACAGTTTATTACCACAATCGACATTACAGCAACTGCAGATTTGCTCTAACTTGCTTTGCTTATACGAGTTAACTTGTGTTTTCATTATGAATATACTATTATAGTTATCAAAGACTGACTGTTGAAGGTTGTTGATTTTTGAAGATTCTTACTTGGGGACTGAATTGGGCAAAGTGGTACGTTAATTTGGGCCACTCAATATGAAATGTATAGAATTTAGGCGGAGATTGAAGAATGGAGTGTCTTGACACTAAATATTCTCTATCAATCAATTATCTTAATTTCTTTGCTACACGTTAGATACAACGAAAAGATAGAGAAAAGGAAAAATATTTTTTTATATATTCAATATAATTAATATTTATACATACTAATAAGTCTACACGAAGTGCCCACTACACTGAGATGGTAACAAAATCATAATTATACATGGTGCTAGATCAATAGGCAATTTCCCAAGATACCGGATGCGGTCTGCCGGGCACAAGTTCAATTATTGAATTTCCTACGCTCGCTCAACAAAAAGGCTTTGCTAGCTATGATTCCTTTGAAATTATCACATTATATTGTGAGTATGCGCTTGTTTCTACTTCACTTAGGAAAGGAAATTAATTTAAAAGACAAGACAAAAAAATGACATATTTCAATAGTTTTTAAAAGACTCTATAAAGATCGTAATAGAATATTTAAAACAAGTTTTTCTTTACTAACTAATAATATGATTTATTTAATAGATTTTTAAATGGATCCTTGTGTGTGATCGAGTAATTTATAATATATTTTATTTTTTTTTTCATTTTTAGAATTACTGTGCGTGTTCCAGAAAGCACCTTCATATATGGTTTTTTTTCTTCATGAAATTAAAATAAAAATGTATATAACAAAATACGATGGATTTGATTATTTGTATAATAAACTTTTGTCATAATGAAGATGCCACTCAGTGTTGTTGTTTCATTTAAAAGGCTTTGTAGGGATTATTCCTTGTTTTAATTTTGTATGCTTTTGATTGTTTACGCTTATTGTGATTGCGTTATTTTATTTTAATCATGTTTGAGTAACTAATTTCTTGATAAATAAAAAAATATTGTTTCTATTTTTCTTCATTAAATCGATTGAATTTAATCTTAACAGACTTGATATACACAACGCGGCTTCGCCCACTTAAACATTTTATTATATTATAGCCAAATTATAAAAAATATTTATATTTACATAAGCTGTAGCCTGTGTATTATTCTGATGTACAAGCTATATTATTGTACATTTTCTTCTAAATTCTTTCAATATTTTTTTTGTAAAAGTGGAACAAACATCCATCCTTACAAATCTTCATATTTATAAAATTAGTAGGATATAGGATTTTAAAATTTTCTCAGATTCAGTAATCGTCAAGACAGTAAGATGTCCCCGTGGATTTCAACATAGAGCCTGCATGGTTGATCACATTAACTCCAGAGGCCGATGAGTCACTGTATGAACGAGTTGGTAAGTCATTGTAGTTTTGAAGCCCAACTCCCAGCGGTGCACGCAACGCTGCCTCGCCAGTTCACCCGCTCCAGTGGGCAATTTGGAAAATGTAACCAACTTTGAACACCATATTCAATTTTGCTTGTAAAATGAGTGGGTTGGGATTGTTTTGTTACTTGCAAAATTCTAACATTGACAACATATATATACAATATTTTCATATGTTATTTTTTTGTAAAAAATAATGTTTTCTTATATTTTTTCCAGAGCATAAATTAAATAGATAAAAGATAATCGAAGGATTGTCATACAGGCAACAAATGCGTATCAGATTACAAATGCGATACAGTAGACACATGGCGCGTGCACTGGATTGGAGCGAAATCGACAATTCGATCATGGCAAAATCGACCCGACCACAGATAACGTAATGCCATTTATTAATAAAGACAACACAGTCATGAGTTCTTTAATTTTTTTTTTCAGCTTCACGATGTATCCCGCATATAGCAGACAGAGAGAACTTAGTGTCAAGACACTATATTCCTGTCGCGTCACAGTCACCTGCTTGTGCGCTAGTGCTACGACGTGTTCTTGAATATTTACTTCACATAGTCACAAAAGAGATATGCTTCATGATTTTTTATGTATTGATTTTAAACTGGTTAAGGCAAAGAGTTAGAGCTATGTAAGAAAAAAAAAATAATTTAAATATAAAATGAGAAAAAACGAGTTATTATTATTTCTCATAAAAGACGCAAGACAAGCAAAGAGGTGTATGAATATAAGAAGCATATGTACATACATACCTATATTGAAACATCTTTTAACAATTTCACATACAATCATAAATTCTAATTTAGAGTTGCCGGATCGCGTTACCACCTCAGCCTCGCGTACTTATTGTATGTTACTCCCAAGGCGAAGCAGCCCCGCAACGTATACAAAATTAATTAGACAAAATCTTGGGGCCCTGTAATATTTTATTATTATTTCCGCCACTGAGATTTTATTAGCGCTGGTATTTATTGCTGCTCTCGTCTCGACGATCAGGACGGAGTTCTGATTAGCGTCGTTCCAGTATGGATATGTTCTCTTTAGCTACATACAAGTTCGTAATTACAGAAGTTGTAATTACAAGGCTGCTTACATTGAAACCTTCGCGGGCTCACGTTGCTTTATCGCGCTGTGAATGTTGATGGTTCGCTAAATTAAACGTCGCCTTTTTAGATATTTTCTTTATTAAAATGCCTATCAACAATATGATGAGAGTAATTTATAAATGCTTGAACTATTGTCTTTATATAGAACTATTTCTCCTAGAAAAATATGATTACTAATCTAATCTTTTGGCGTCGAACGAATGATATGTTTTTTTTTATTCATAATTTATAATACAAAATTATTATAACAATAATTCATATAACGAAGAATTCTACATATCTAGAAGATCAAACTGTGGATGTCATATCAAAAGTAAAACAATTTATTACGTAAATATTTTTAAAGAGATCTATTAACATAGATTTATTACCAAGTTGGATGTAAACTTTTAAGCTCTTAAGTCCTGATACCAAATCTGAATATCTAAAACTCCAATTTAAATGGCACAGACACTGCCTTTCCTATAAGGTAGTCCATTTACGTTGCAGACAGGACTCAGGGTACAGCGTCTTCTACTTAGCGGTGAAATGTGTAATGCACTCTCAATTGAATCTTTCTTGACCGCTCCTTACTACTCTTTTACATGCCTTAACTTTTAGACGGACCAACATACCCTATAAAGAAACTTATCATTGAACTTTAAAATACAAGGTTTTGTCAAATATTTAAATTATTAATACATAATGCATGTTGATGTAGATCATTTTATAGATGTTTATTCTTTTATGGTTTAATATATTAGAATATATATTATAGAGTATTATGACTATATATATGAGGACTCCCCAGAGGGCATGTACGAAGAGGTTGATGACAGTGGACGAGGCGAAAGAGGTATGTAGAGACCGTAGCGTTTGGCGCTCCGTTCTATCTGACTATCCTGCTAGGGATAAAGCGTGAAGCTAAGTAAAGTTAAGTTAAGTTAAGTTGTGTTATAGAGTAGAAAAATAACAAAATTAAGAACAACGACAAAATTATTGCACATTTAAATGTGAAGAACTTATCTATCATTATCGTCTATCATCATCACATCATCGTCTTTTATTTTTATTGCATTATCTAATAGGCATAGGCTCTAATTTGAAAATGTTAAAATGTTATATTTTATTTCGTCTGTTGTGGTTTATATTCGCGCGTACATTAGGGAGAGATGAGTCGACCAGTCGGCTAAATCTAATCATCTGCATTAGTGATGCGCGGCCGAAGCCCATACTGCGCTTCATTTCACCAGAACATCCTCCCCTGATCCGATTTGTACGTTTGTGGCCTCTCAAATTGAAAATTTTCCTCAAAATGAATAATCGAAACCCATTAGATGTCCGAAGAAAAAGAAAACTTTTGTTTACGAGGCAACGTTGGTCGTGATTTATTTGGTAAAATCTTAATTGAATGGAGATAATAAATAAGTCTACGTCGTAGGTCGTATCTGCTGTACTAAACTTAATTTACTATTATTTTATTTTTGTACCATAAAATATAACTATTTTGGTATTTAAATGAATGTAATTTATTTAAAGATTTTATTACACTTCAGTAACTGTTCGTTATGTACACTAAAGTCATTATAAGTAGGTAGATATGAACGAGATACGTCCCCCAGGTGACGTGCCCAGCATTATAGGTCATCGGTAAAGAGATCACGTAGCCAATACCACCAAGATACGACAAGATGGAGCTATTAGAAAAATGGTGTAAAATTGTAAGTCGGTAGGTATATGATTATCACTTTTATTACGTTAGCAGACTAGCTTAGTACAGGAAGTGTCATATGTACTGTTTTTTTTTATATTTAAAATATTTTGTTGACTGAAGATCATATAACAATCTAAGATATGTATAGGTTTAAACAAGGTTTATACTGTAGCGCATAGCAGGGTAGACAGAGAGATGAACGTCGCTGAACTTTTAAGGCATTGCGTGTTGAGCGGCGAAACTCAACGCCGCGTTTTGACTTGTTACCAGAGCAAAGAAAATGAAAATATTCAATATTTCATTGCTTGGCGTGGGAATCGAACCCACAACTGTCGCGTTTACAGCCGCCGTTTTCGTCTCTGCGCCATGACGGCTTCATACCTACATACATTTTGTTATGTATTATTTTGTATAAAAATAGAAATGATTTGATAAAAACTTGAAAAAAATATTTCATATAGTTTTTACAAAATGTAATGAATAAATACAAAGTGGTTTTTTTATAGTAAAAATTTGAATACTATAATATTAATTTAATTTTCATTAATATCGCAAAGTAAATATTTTTATAAGTAAGTATTAATAATATTTAATAGACTACAATACAATAAATAAAGAAGGCAGAAGGCAATATTAAAGTGCAAATATTTACACGTGACCAAAACGCTATAACGCCGGCCATTGCCGCAATAACTTTAAGTGAATAATATGATGTCGCGTTGAAATTTTGTTAAATATTAAAAGTTATACAGATTTTGTCTCATATCGATGCAGACAGACCATAATAAAGGAAAATTTACTATAATAATATAATAAAACTCAAGAATTTGCTTGATTAAACGCACTAATATCGTGAAATGTTTGAATTGTAAATATATTTTATGTCGGATAGTCCATTTATCGAGGAAAGGTAAAGTCTATATTTATATTATATTAATAGTTTCAATGTACATAACTCATTGACCTGACTTACCTTACGTAGAATGTGGCATATGTTAAACACAAATCTTAATTAAATTATAAAATTTCAAATGAAAATCCTTTTGGAAACGCATATAAAACTAGTTTAAATATAACGCCACACCGAAAAAGACGTAAACTATGAAGTTCTAGCAGCATAACGTAATTATATTATTTTTTCAGTACGAAACGACAACAAGAATAAAGTAAATCAATACAACAACATCAGTGGGGAACGGAGTGTCTTAACTCTAGGTTCCCTCTGCCTACCCTGCTATTTGCCACATAAAGCGAGAAGCCGATAAATAAAAAAAAAACACTAACTTATTGTATATCGAATTGTCAAACGTGATAAACTAAGTTTTCAATAATTGAATGCCATGTATGGCTGTCATCAATTTTAATTTTGGTATTCACCTCACGGACTTTCACGCGGTTACACGTCCCTCTGCGGTCAGGATTTACAGGGTATTGGAAATATTTTTTTATTCTTTTCTGCTAAGATGTTTGTTCGTGACTTTATTGTTGGTATTTCTGTCCAATTACATTGCATTCCACGGATAACTTAGATAGGTTTCATGAATAAAATAATATATATAAGTTTTATTATTATTATTTCGCGGCGTTTAGTTCTGCCACTCAACACGCAATGCCTTCAGAATTCAGCAGAAAGTGGGGAACGGAGCGTCTTAACACTAAGTTCCCTCTGCCTACCCTGCTGTGTGCGGGATACAGCGTGAAGTTGATTATTAATATTATTATTATTATTATTATTATTATTATTATTATTATTATTATTATCAATTCAATAAAAGAAAAGGTTTGATGATTAATTATAATTTATGAATTGATTTCGCCCTTTTGCCTTTAATTTAACAAATAATATTCTAAATAACTAAACGTGTCTGAAATACTGGAAATGTTTGCGAAGAGGACGTGGCTAGTAATAGGTGGTTTCCGTCTAATACCGTCGAACAATACACCGATACGATGTTCAGTCGACAGTGCAGATTGCTATTAGAAGCACTGCAATGGCTATAACAATGTTCTTCAGATGAAGTGAAATATATAAACTGTTTTCGTTGTGTTTATTGTTGAATAAATAATTAAATGAGTACAGTGCAGAGTTTGACTGGAAATACTAAGGTTGTGGGTTCGATTTTCACTCGGGGAAGTGAATTATTTTCTTTTTCTTCCGGAATGTTTTAACACTAGTTTCTTTCTATTTATTCTTTTACTAATGAAAAACGTCTTACATTAGGTGGTAAAAAATATAAACAAGTTCAAAAAAATTATAATATTATAATGTTAGAGTGGATTTATCCGCAACTATCGACTGTTCACGTGTCCCAAATTTGTCGCAATGGTTTCAAAAGCTTATATTAAATAGTTTATATAAAGAAGTTGTAAAAATAAGAGTACGGAAAATCTATACAAAATCATTAAATTAACAAAATAATATTTCCCTAAACTAATTTTCTATCAAATTTGACTGGCATATAGGTATAAAGTAAGTGCAACAGTCATTGGGGTGCATTAGGTAGCCTAACAATGGCCTAGGCTGACTACTGATATACGTTGATACGATTGTTTCACAAAACAATCCATTCGAATTTGACCACTCGCCTGTCCGATTCGTGATAGTGTTTGAAATAGAAGGGGATTGAACATCATTAGGCTTATGAATTGTGATAGAGAATATCATATTTATATTTGTATCTTCAAAAATCTAATTAAATCAGCTTCACGCTGCACGCAATAAGGTAGGCAGAGGGAAACCTAGTGTTAAGACATTCTGTTTCCCACTTTCCACGGAATTCCGGAGGCATTGCGTGTTGAATGGCGGGATTCGAGTCCGCGCTTTGTCTCGACATAAATACGAAGACAGGAAAAAATAAATTTAAATAAATATTTCAATGTGGGGATCAAACCCACAACCAGTCGCAATTACAGTCAAACACTTGTACCGCTGCGCTACGACTGGCCTCATTATATCTTCAATAATCTCCAAATGTATATTTGTATCTCCTGTAGAGTATACTGTATAGAGAAACTGCATTATTCAATATCGTTTAATACATTGCGCGTACAAACAGACATTTTAAACAAAATTATTTTACCTACGATAGAATTTAAGGAGAGATTTTTTAGCTTCACGCAATGCACACAGCAAGTGTAGCAAAGTTACGTTAAACCTAGTGTTAAGAACGACAGTTGTACGTCTAGTTAGTGTTAAGACCGCATTGAGTTCTGCCACTCAACACACAATGACGCCAGAATTCGGTGAAAAATGGGGCACGGAGTGTCTTAGCACTAGGTTTCTTCTGCCTACCCTGTATAGGGATAGATACATTTATAATTTAGAATTAAGTTAAAATCGAAATAAACAAATTTTAATAAATTAATGAAATGTAACTGATATTCGTACAAGGAGTACGTAGCACAGAGTATATTGATAACCCTCCATTCCGAGTATAATGTTCACATAATTGGCGAAACATTTCCATTCTAACCCTTTCAAGACAGCCGTAATGTTAAGGTCTACATGTTATTTAATTACGAAATCTCGAGGACGATATGGATTGTACTAACTTCTAACGTCTCCGATGGAGAGATCTAATATAGCGTCAAATATTTAATAACGTTATATCAAATTTAATTTACTTTAACTTTTTACTTTGAAGAAATATTATAATTATGGCTATACTATCTTTTTTTTCCTTTATTCATCTGAAATGAATTTAGTATGAAAGAATTAGATATCATACGGTTTGTCAAGAAAACTAATTGTATTCAAATAATTTATTGATTTATACTATCTTTAAGTTCTGTTCGTATGATTCTAATAATAAATATATTTAAAAAAATCAGCTTCACGCTGTATCCCGCATACAGCAGGGTAGGCAGAGGGAACCTAGTGTTAAGACACTTCGTTAACCACTTTCTGCTGAATTCTGGCATTGCGTGTTGAGTGTCAGAACTCAACGACGCGCTTTGTCTCTACACCAGAGCGAAGAAATGGAAATATAAATTTTAATAAATATTTCATCTCCTCGAGTGGGGATCGAACTCACAACCAGTTGCGTTTACAGTCACACTTTGTGCCTCTGCGCCACGACTGGGCTCTAATCTCTATATATAATAAAACAGTAAAAATATTTTGTCTGTACATTTAGTAATTTTGACTGAAATGGATAGAGGGACACTTAAAAATAATAATAGAAACCAAAAATATATTTTTTTAATTTCTTGTAATGAATATATTGACATATTATAATATAATAATACACAATACATATCTATATGATGCTCATTCTAAGCAAATCCTTAGAAACAGTAAGTCTCTAACTAATCAGTTTAAATTTACAGTTGGAGTAATATCTATGGATTCATATAGTCTCGAACTCTCTAAGTTCTTGGGGTAAGTAGGAACCCTTCTAAGCTATAACTTTCACAGAACTATCTGTCTTAACATTTTGATATAATAATATTACTAGTTTTTAAATATGAACATGAACAACACACTTGTATTTTATAGTAGGTAATTTTGTTACTTTCTTAGAAGTCGTAGTGGCGCAGTGGAATATGCGTGTCACTGTAAAGACTACGTTTGTGGGTTCGATTAATTTTTTGATTCTTATTTCTTCGTTCTGGTAACAAAGTAAAGCGTGGCGTTGATTTCCGCCACTCAACACTCAAAGTCTAGCAAATTCGGCGGAAAGTGCGGAACGACGTATCTCACTTAACACTGGGTTCCTTCTGTCTATCCTACCATATTCAGGATACAGCGTGAAGCTATGTTATTAAAGTTAGATATAATAAGTAAAAATTTGTCGTAAATTGATTACATTCAACTCCAAATATTAGCTAAATATCAATGTAAGTTAATAACAACAATGGCGCGGGTTCGAGTCCCGCTACGTTCAAATTTTTATAAGTTTTCTAAATAAGTATTTTTCTTTCTTAAGTGTGGAATAACACTTTAAAAATGTTAAAAATATTTATGACAACCTTTAACAGTAATATTTTATTTATTTAAATTGAACAATAGACGACAACAATGCTTAAATCAATTAACTCAAATTATATAAATAGACACTGTTTAGATGCTTATATAAAAACTTTTAAATAGAATATCTATTATGAAGGAACGCCGTCTGTTGATTAGGCCCGGGCTGTTGTCCAATTTACATAGCGCAGAGCGGCGCTGCCAGATTCATTGTTATAAGTCAATTTATTTAACATTTTTTTTAATAATTTGATTGAAACATAAAAACAAATTATACGTATATATATTTTTTATGAACTGTATTATTTTTAGAGTAGCTATATGCGGTGTTATTGTTTGTAAAAAACTAATCTATTTATACGACAGCAAATCCATTTGTGAAATTAAATAAAAAATGGCTAACTGCAGTATTTCAATAGGAACGGAGTGTTTTAACACTAGATTCCCAGGTTCCCTCTGCCTTCCCTGCCATGTGCAGGATACAGTGTGAAGCTAAAAAAAGATGCATTTCAGTAAAATTGATCTGTATGCATTACGACTGACCCTAGATAACATGCGCATATTGCATCGCTTTTGTAACCGAAGGCGTATTTCATACTGTCGACACATAGAACGCTATCTGATGATTGGTTTTTGGCAATTACCAGTATTGCTCACGTCGCAATCCGGCTCATTCACCGTGTGAAATATGTATAGGATCCGCGATTCTCTTTGTTGCTTGCATCCAGTGCAGTGGTGCGCCGGTGCGGTGCGGTGTGGGGTGCGGTGGTCGGCCGTTCAGATTAATTGTTGGTATATTATTGTAGAAAAATGGATCGTTTCTCAACACAAATTATAAACATTTTGTTAAATGTTTAAAACGATGATTAATAAACACATATAGTATATAGTTATTACGGTATTATTTGTTAATTTAATTTGTAATGTTTATTTACCTATCTTGATTTTTTATGTTTTCACGTCAATATACATTCGTAATGCATGACGCTATAAATTTTTATGTTCCTTTTTATTAAATTGATTACAACAGCCATAATTGTAAGTCTTTATATAATTCCCTCCGATCGAAGAGAACAAAATGAATCAAATCGAAAAAAAGGGAAAAAACAAAATCAATTTCCGGTAGTTAAAGATTTAAAGTATCAAAAAAATATAGAAGCCCGTCAACAAACAAAGCTGTGATGGTTTTATTGTTTCATCAATACGTTTTTATTAATTGTCAAAAAGCTTTTAGTACATTGGACGCAAGATTGTCAAATATCGGTCGGTGGAAACCCATTAACAACGGTTCGTGCTAGCGAAATGGTGTCCTAGTAATGTTTCTACTTTAAAGTTTAATAATTACTAACCCAAGGGGGGTTTTTTATGAGACCGGTAGCGGCGCAGAGGCACAGGTGTGTGACTGTAAGCGCGACTGGTTGTGGATTCGATCCCCACCGAAGAAAATGAAATATTTAAATTAATATTTTCATTTCTTCGCACCGGTGTCGAGGCAAAGCGCGGTTTTGAGTTTAAAATTCAATAATTCGGTGGAAAATGGGGAACGAAGTCTCTTAACACTAGTGCCCTCTGGCTACACTGCTGCCTTTTTATATAAAAAACCACAAATAAAACATTAAAGACACCAATTTGGTGCGCACAGTAACCTAACATAGCCAATCTTTAAACTATTTTGCACAAAAGGGATAATAATTATTTATTTGTCTTAAGGTGGCAGGTCATTGCTACCGTGTCGTCTGACATTTGCATAAAGGTTACCTATCGGTACATTTTCTTTGCTGACACTCCACTGTATTGAAGAAAGGGTGTTATTGTATTGCGTGCAACGTAACCTTTGTGTACTAAAAGGGAGGGAGATTTACTTATTGTTAATATATTCAACTACATTGTAGCATTTCATCGTAAACTTAAATGTTTCATAAATTCATGTCTAAATATACAAACTAAAAATACGGAAGTTAGTAAGCTTTTTAAAATTTTAAGATATATACTTATTTAGAAAACGTATAAAAATTTGTACGTAGCGGGACTCGAACCCGCGTCTCTTGGTCAGAGACGCGGGTTCGAGTCTTTAAGCCTTGCAAGCCTTACGTTATCATCGAGCTACGTCCAAATTTTTATACGCTTATTACAACTTATTTATGTTGTTAGCATCTTTTAAGATATACTTATACAGTAAATTTAAAAACGAGCTATCTTCATCAAATTGTATAATCTGATAGTTCTCGCGTTATCTGTACCGCAATCGACAAACACATAAAATTATTGAAGAAAAATAAAATCAAAAGCTACAATCGAGTCTTGAGAAAGTAAAACATATATGATGAGTGTCTTTAACAATAAGATCTAAATGAGAGTTACACATATAATACGTGTGAATAGGAAAATAAAGATGTATTTTAATTGAATATCCGTAGTCTATTGTAGCTTACACAATTATACAGGAAAGAGCGATGTGTTCGTTGCACGGAAAGAAAATTGGCCACGGATGGTGTACCGTTTACTCTTAGATTATAGTTTTAATGTAGGAAGTAAATAACGTGTCTTAGAAGACAATGGTGTCGTAATAGAATATCCTATTAATTTTGGCGAATGCGGAGCGTCGGTCATGACCGGTGATTTATGTTGATATTGAAACAATCCGGCTTTTGTTTATTTTCGACGTCATTTCTGTATTCTATTATTATTTTAACAGATTATGATTTGCTATATTATTTATATATATATACTTAGTTATAAATATTTTAGTGACTTACCTCTCATTTTTTGTTCGTCCAATAGTTGTCTTTCTAAATTGTCTTTGACCTCTCGTTCTCTAAGTACGTCCATTTTCAGTTCAGCTGTAACAATAACATAACGAATAACAACAAGTAGAATAATAAAAAAAAATCAAATCAGTTTCACGCTGTATCCCGCACACAGCAGGGTAGGCAGTGTTGACACACTCCGTTCCCCATTTTCTGCCGTATTCTGAAGACATTGCGTGCTGAGTGGCAGAACTCAACGCCGCGCTTTGCCTCGAGACCAGAGCGAGGAAATGGAAATATAAATTTAAGTAAATATTTCATCTCCTCGAGTGGGGATCGAACCCACAACCAGTCGGTTTTACAGTCACACTTTGTGCCGCTGCGGCACGACTGGCCTCAAGTAGAATAATAACAATATTATTTCATAAATGGTTATAAATGATTCGATATACAAAAGGCATTGTACTCTAACAGAGATCCAAACCGTAACAAGGCCGTGAGCAAGGGGCCGATTAGAACATAAACACGGATTAACTCATTCGGAATCCTCACAATTGAAGGAGTTGATCTGGGAGATTTGCATAACTTTCAATTAAAGCTAACCTGACGGAAATTATTAGGGAGCTATTTCCGATTTGAATACGAGTTTAGAGTATTGTTTTTGTAATTAGTTTTGCTAATAATTTATATTTAATACATAAGTAAATTATTACTCAAATAAACGATGTAAAGATATTTTAGTTTTATTTTACACATGGATTTGAGATAAAGATTCGTTATTTCTAATATAACGTGCTCTTAATCTAAAAACTGCTAAATATATAACAATTTCTAGTTAGAAAGTAATATATATTAAAAAGAAGAAACGGAGAGAAAGAAATTTTCTGTTTTTCGCAAATTATTGCATGGCATTATTAGAATGGCAGTATCCAACGTCACATATTGTCTGTCGTATATATTCAATCCCCTAAGTGGATAGAATGCACAAAATTCGCCTTGTACACATTTTAATGAAAAGCAATATCAAATATTATAAGAATATTAATTTTTATTCTCGATTTTTACTCGAATTATCGATACTTTAGTAAAGAAGCATTACTGGTACCAGCTTCTATATCGACAAACAATAATCTTTAAGATAACACAGAGACAAGTTAACTTGCTCGTATGCTCGTAATAAGGCCAGGAATAAAGGCGAGTCACTTATACTATCTGAAACTAAGATCTTGTAAAGTGAAACGATGTCTTGTTCATTGTTTGTTAAATTTTCTCTTACTGTTTATATTTTGAACGGTGTATCTGATAATCTTGATATTTAAAAGGTAAAGCAACGACGTTCATTTTGGTACTGCGGTGAGAAAAACTGATGCGCGGGTTCTATCCTTAGATTATTGAAGTAAAAAGTATAATGGAGATGTCCTGGACTGGATGACTTTTCCATTAGATCCTGAGGCTGCGTGATGGGAGTATAAAATATCTTAAACTTTTGAAAACAATTATTCCATTACCCATAAAAGTATATCATAAATAAAATGAAGGTATAATTTAAAACGTTAACTAAATTTTAAAAACGATTACACTGTGCACGGATTGGCTTGTAGGTAATTTAAAATTATTTTTAATCTTGAAGATGGAGAGGACTGTGTTCGAGATTAATTTCAAATCAATCCAGTTGTATGGTGCAATTTAGAGGGCTTTTAGTTAAGAGTGGTTTCGCACATGAGACGTAAATTACCTTCGGCGCGGCGGCCATTAAGGCTCGCGTCGGTATGCGCGCGCGTCGTATCTCCGCATCTCGCGATTTGTGAGCCGAGGCGTTTCAACAAAAGATGCTCCTGGTGGTCTTTGAGTCCGGGCCGGTCCATCTTTGTATTGTTTGATGTTCGTGTTATAGATACCAATAATGAGTTCACTAATAATTACTTGTTGGATGCAGCCATTATTAAATTTCCACCCACTTAGGAGGAAGTGCCCCTGCATATATTATATTTTAATTTTTTTTTTACATTGCCAAAGTCGTTACAGTCAATATATCTCTATATCTATCTACGTTTATAAAAATATAAAAACGAAAACATTACAACGGAACACTCAATTATAACTGAATCGATCTTTATATCGAATCAATCAAATTTAAGAACATGATATAGTGGAGCCGAGTAAAAAATCACCACTTTATAAATAAAATAACAATAAAAATGATGCGCCGTTCAAGAGAATATATAATTATGGACAATTATTATTATACCGAAGTTCAATGGCTGATAGATGATTGAAAGGATCGAAACCCATAAACAAAAGGATCGATTCCGGTTACGCAATTTAATAACAGCCTGAAGTAATTAACTTATGTAGTAATCGATTCGAAAATACTTTGTTTTGTGTTTAGACATTTATTATAAAATGTTGTTCAACTGTAATGTCTTATTGTCGTGTTTTTCAAGCCGAAAGTCCCAAAGGGATGGAGGGGTCGTATAAATTTGATATATATTAATTTTGTTCAATATACAAATGGTATACACAGTTTTCGAGAAATGTTATACACATTCGGATACACATTAAATATAGTTATAAAAAATAAATCCAAAACAAGAATTAACTCTTAACTAATTACGAAAAAAATAAATATACATACGTACAATTTATTCTAAGAACACAACAGAAACTAAAAGTTTACACAATTTTTATTAAATGACAGTAAAATTACAAGCTTGTTACAACTCGAAGTGAACAAACAATACGAAAGAACAATGGCAATGGAGCGTAACACATAAGTCATAGGGCGAGCGAATTAAGACATATTTCCACAGGCCCCTCCGCGAAGACTAAGTTGGCTTGCAGTTAAAATAACAATTAAAGTCCGCTTAAAATTTACGACTCGAAACTGGCAAAATAATTTAAACGAGGCGAATGCGAATAAAATGACTCTTAGAAAGGAGAAACAAAAGAACGCATTTAGCTCTCCCTCGCGCTCGCTTTCGGTCCTTTTACAAGGGAATGAATAAAAGGTAGTCTTTGCAGTCTTCAGCGGTTCGGAGGTGAAATTTTAATAGTAATAGCATAAGGAAATATTACTGAGGAATATTGCTGATTAAAATGCTTAAGAAAACGGAGAAGTGCGAATAAAGCCGGATTAACGTTTACAATGGTTTGGGATTTTAATTTAAATCGTTGTCTGTTAGCATTTTTGGTAATATTTTTGCTTTATATTTTTTAACCTACGTATGTGTTATTTCAATCTCTTAAACATAATGTTAAAAGAAAATCTTTTAATGAAGTAAGTAGTAATTGATTTCAGTCTACTTATACATTAACGCAATTCACGATGTTTCTTAAAGGCAAATTCAAAGTAACGATAATGGCTGTCACGGCGTGAAAAACGAATTTTCTTCCCTATGCTTTTTAAATTTACAAACCGACGGCAATTTTATTTTAGTGTTATTAGATTTTCCGGATTATGTCACAGAGATGTTACTGTGGAGGATTATTCCCGAAGTCTCCGCGCTGATAATAACATGAATTGCTTTTCTTTATTACGTGTGAAATAAGGTCGTAAAAATTTGCATCTATTATTATTTCTTATTTTGTTTTGTGCAAAGCACATTTTATATTGACAATATTTTGAAATTATTTCGTACCTTGCTATAAAAAACATTTTTTTATTCATTGTCGTTTCTTTTTTTCATTAATAATAATGGTAGTGCGTTATTTTAGTTTACTGATAATTTCAAATGTGAATACAAATAATTTGAAATCAATATATTTGATCAATATATTTGATATTTGATAGTCCAACGTAAATATAGACTTAATAATGAAGATGTCGTCACAAAATGAGTTAAAAAATATTAGTGGTCGAAACGAGCACCGCTGGAATAACTCGGTGTTATCGGCGCACGCGCAACCTATCGGCGATCGAAACACACCGGATAAGATTATCCAGTAGCCCTGTATTATTTTAATGAGACTACACGACTCCGCGAGATTCGATACGATACGAAAAAAGCTTAGGTAACGAAGCAAATAAAAATATACAGGTCAAGAGAGATATCACCCTGCCGCTTTGCGATGACTGCGCTTGCAATGCGAACAATCCGCAACGGGGGGATTTTTAAATTAGCCACCGAACACGATAAACTCCCGTACATCTACATACCAGCTGACGGCAGATCGGCCGATACCATTATGTCCCCGGTAAGGTACCGATTAAAAAATATCTACGTTTATAAGAGGACAACATCTGGTATTTAAATAAGATATAAATGCGCGGGCCCGCGACTGTTTTGTTTTTCTGGTTCATTTTTTCCGCTCCTCGGCGGAAGTTCCCCTCCGCGGATATATTGGTATTAAAAATGTAAGGGAGATTTATGCGAATTGCTCTAAGCTTTCATTAGTTGTTCCTTATGAGATGTTTTTGCGGTGTTCCGTGACCAGTAATTTTTCATTTTTGTGTAAACTTTTTGATGTTACGGGCGCGTTGTTAAAAATTTAACTGCATATAAAGAATATTTATATTCCCGTAAGTTCCAGCTGCACGCTGTGAGTTATTTTATTGCTATTCTCTGTTTCCATCGAAAGGGCATTTGAATTATGGTAAAAAGTTGCCGTTGAGGAATTCTTAATGAAAAGTAATGGCTGAATTATGCTATAATTGATTTATTTTATGAGATATTTTTTAAAAGACATGTTCCAAATCAAGATGTAAGAATAAGATACTTATTGGAGAAATATAATATTAAAATATTTTAAAATGCATGCCTTATAAAAATGCTTGAATATAAAAATGTTTCGTTTCATAAACATGCTCCCAAATCACAAACATATGCATCAACGACATTATTCCGGCTTGTAATTCCGTATGTAAATTACACCTAGAACAAGGGTTGTGTTTCACCCCATAGAGAGAACACGCTGCTAGTATAACGTGATCCTCACTGTTCAAGGATGTACGCATCAACCCAGTCCACACTAAAATTTCTGAGAAGTAACAGCTTATAAACCACGGTTTACGTTAGTTTTAAATATTAAGAATAATGAAATGTGCTTTGAGTTTTGACTGTTAAAATTTCAAAATAATAATCTCTCTCAGACGAGAAAAATGGAAGTAAAATTTAGTTTGTAGTTGATTTTATAACTATTGTATCCCTAGCGGGGTAGTCAGAGGGAATGGAGCGCCCAACGCTACGGACATACTATATTATTATTATTTATTCTATTATTTAATTTAAATCAACCATCAACCATCATCAAATTTAATTCTTCACTTCTTCAATTTTCAACAGTACATACTTGTTTTAAAACATTTAAAAATACCTAAAATTGTTTGAAAAATGTTTTCCAATAACTAGTTCAATAATATATAACAATATTCCATTTTTGTGTTCAAGGTAACTCAAGCCTAGTAAATATAGCTTAATACCAGACTATATTGTCTGAACACCACATTCTACATATTTTTAGTTCCCCGATCCTCGCACTAGTAATAAAACGAATGACAAACAATATACATCCAAAACAAAAAACACGTAATAAGCACAAGGATTCCATTTTGCCATTCAATAAAGACATCTCACACGTCATCAATAATTGGGTGTACGTCACATTAAATTATTTCGACTAAGTAATTTCGAGCGGTTAATTATTGAATACAGGCCGGGAGGAGAGTTGAGAATGTAATTATTATTAAACTTTACGATTGTCTTACTCTACCCCTTTATATGAGTAGCATACACGTACCGGTACAACGGCGGTAGGTAGAGCATCAAGATTTGAAATTAGAAAGGTTAGCATAAGGTTCAAATTTCAATGTGGGAGTTGCACCTTTATAATGTTTCAATACAGTGAAGTGTACCGCAAGATCCTGAGGGAGTATCTTAGCTTGTTGCGGTACAGGATTCATATTTGAGCTACTGTCTGACAATTTATAGATGTACCTATTACAATGAAACCGAATTGTGTATGAATATAAATTTTACCTAATATCTTGTTTTGAATGTTTTATGTATTCAATTTATAGATAATTTGGGTGGGTGGGTGGTGGTGGATTAATGGGTGGTGGGATTTTTATTTATTTCATTATCAACATTAATCCCACCACCGTGTGATTCATTGGAAACATATATATATTATATATTTTATAATTTTTATTTTTCGAAATGTTTTTTTTTTATTTATGGATCTGTATTCTGACATTATATGATGGTACCTAATTACATTACTAAGTCTAATATATACTCGTATCCATAAGGGCAATTTAATCTTATAAAATATTAAGTATTTTAATGTTATATTTATAAGCTACGACGCCGCGAGGGAATGTTGCCACTAGTCCTCCCCTCAAATATCAGATATCATTATATTTTTCTAAAATACTCAATTTTTATACATATTTAATAATTACTCGTTCGACCTTATTCGATGCCGTCGTAGCACTGCGACACAGCTGCGGTTGTGGGTTCGATTTCCAGTCTGGGGAATGAATTATTTTTATTTCTTCGTTCTGACAAAAATACGAAGTGCAGTGTTGACTTTCGCTAGCTAATACGCAACATATGGAAAATTGAGCGGAAATTGAATAGTTTCAACACTGTGTTCTTCTCTGCCTATCCTGCTATATGTGGGATACAGCGTCGAGTTAAAAATATTTTTAAGTAATTCTAGAGATTTTTACACATAGACGCGTATGTTGTAGATATTCTACTGCACATGTCTATATATATTAAATATTACTATTTATTACTTAAGATTTATTAATTTTATCCGCATCATCAAATCCTGAATAACTTTCCTTCCACATGGAAAGTGAAGAGAGTTGAAACGTAAATTTATAAAAAAATAATATGACGGATAATAATAAATATAACAATTAAAATATATAACTATAATAAATGTAAACAGTAAGTAGAGCTATTGTGGTAAACCGACATTTACACAATGTTTAACCATAGATACCTACATTCCCCGCTAGATGGAGTGCGTGTGGTCAAGTCGCGTGCGCAACGTAACCGGAGCGACACGCGTAAGTAATCCAATATGGCCGTCCGATGTCCCTCACGTCGGTACATTGCAGGAATGCCATTTTATTATAGGTACCCTTAATGTCACTTATTGTTTACTTAGCTTTATGGGCGAGTGGTAAGGAAGTCTTGTATCGATTACAACTGTCTGTCGTCATTGTTTAATTATTTTGATACAAAATGCTAAAATACATTTGCAGTAGTTACTGAAAAGCATTTCGAATTGTAGGAACCGTAGCGTTTGGTGCTCCGTGCTCTCTGACTACCCCGCTAGGGACATAACGTGAAGCTATGTTAAGATGTTTAAAAATAATTCATATAAAATATAATTAATTGAATAATTATTGGATGAGGACCATGTCCAGGAGCAGGAATGTCACACATCATAAACGGACAACCACGTCGATGGTGAAGAAAAGCATGTAAGTAAATATTTTTTTTTTATTTTATATACCTATGTTAGAACTAAGTGATATAGATACAATGTATTTGAAAGAAAATTTAGTTATTTCTTTTCCAACTTATTAATGATCGAAAAAAGTTGTCTTGAACATGGGAATAGAATTACTCAGAAAAAAATATTCAAAAGATATTAGTAATAGGTATTTGTTATTATTTTAACAATATAATAAACGAAAAATAATATTGGTAACTCATAAGTCACATCAGCGCGATAGAGTAAACAAACAGAGATCGTTCCACGAGATCCTCGCGCACCACCAGCACAATGGTGCGAAAGCTGGCACGGCACAATGCCTCACTATATCAGCTGCATCTCGGTGGCTTGTTAGCTGGAGGCGGTTTGAACTAGCAAGTTATGACCGTGATCGACAGCCCAACTTTAGAAGAAGTTGTAAGTAGTAAATAAGTATATAAATATGACGATCTGCAAGTCATCCTGTATAACTAAAGGTAATTATGTATTTTTTAAAGAGAAGACATTTTTAAGGATTGTAAAAAACATAGTAATATTATCGTAATATGAAAATTTCTGCAGGATACCTTAAGTTTGCAGGATAAACTTAACTCTCTCTCGTGAAAGTAGACAAGTCAGTGATTAAATCGTAAGCTGTTGATTATGCTATTTCTATTTATAAAAAAATGGCTTAAAACTGTAAACATTGTGTATTTTATTTATATTTTTTTCCTTTTTATATGAACACAATGGTCTACTGTAGGGAAATTATAGCGTCGATGTAGCTCGTTAGGCACGCTTTATGCAATCTTGAAAATCCTAGGTCATGATTGTCTTTGCTGTAATTAAGATGAATTTGGGCGATAACTGTCTAGCAAACACTACCTAATAATACCTCATAAGATATATATTTTTTTTCATTTTTAGAACTGCCTGTTATAAATATTTTTTGTAATCTTTTTTTAGCTTGATTGTATGCCGCTCAAAGCAGGCAAGACAGAGAGAACGTGCAAATCTAATGTTAAGATACTACGTTCTCATTACGATAGTTATATCCTCTTTTCATATCGAATACTGCATTACGTGTTAAGTGGCGGAACTCAACACCGCGCTATCAGAGCCTCGTTACCAGAACGAAGAAATGAAAATATTAAATATTTCATTTCCTCGAGTGGTAATCGAACCTACAACCGTCACAATTACATTCGCACGCTTATGCCCCTGCGCCACGACCTGGCCTTGCAATCTAATGTAGAGATAAGTAAACATCGTACCTTTAAATATATCATGTTTTTTTTATAAAATACGAAATTTGACATTTGAATTAATTTACGAGCAAGTCCTATGCAATGCCATATATCAATAATTAATTTAATATTTAATGTTGAAATATTTCAAAAGCACAACGCAATTTCGCTAATTTGGTTACATTGCGATATAATAGGAATGTCCGTGGCAGTATTGTAAAAGCTTTCATATCAATTGAATCCATTAGCTGAGTACACAAGTCCTGTCTGTCTATTTGCTCATCAGTTTTTATCATTGGCCAGTTCTTGTTTGTTCGATCGGTCACTTCCACATTATTGATGGGCCGTTTCCCTCCAACGCAATGATCTCATCGCAAACTATATCATAAACACAGGGAAATAAGAAATGTTTTATTTTAATTATTATACTTATTTACTTATTGACTTTGTCAGACATTTAAGCTTTAAATGCTTGTTTATACAATTTAGTTAATGTATCAGTACATTTTAACTCTATTTCGCATTCAGGTGGTATGAATAAATATGATAATACTGTACAGGTTAATATGAAAACTGAAGAGAGAATGTAATAAATGTTTATTGTAAACTGGAGTAACTCTGCAAAAATACTAATAAAGATAAATTTAAAATCAAATAATATTCGATATCGGGACCATGACTACCACGGTCCTCGACACCAGCTATCTCTTGATATGGAAGTGGAATTCCCTTTCTAACAGAACACCATAAAACACCCTTGTCCTATCTACTTGTGCATGTGCCATTTGTCCGTTGAACAGCACTTAGCTTAACAAAAACTGATAGTTGTAAAACAAAAGAGGTGAACAAAATCGCGAACAAGACCGGACCATTTCAGAAATAAACTAAGCGGTAAGAATTAACAGGCATAAAGGATTAAAGAGTAGCCGATGCAGATTTATGTTGTGACGATTGCGATCGGAACGACTCTGCGTGTTATGGTGTTGTTTGTTTTTTTTTGTCAGGATGTCGACATTTAAAGGAACTTTAAATTTTTATTATCATTGTTTTTTCAATAAATGAACATTATTTATTTTGTATGTATTTATTTAAAGAAATTGGTTTAAATACTTGGCATATATACAAGAAAGTATTATAAATATACAAGGCTACCAAGCACCTGAAACATTTTAAGAATAGATAGCTACATATCTTCATAGAGCATTCATTGCTAGTCTATTTACAGTAACAAATCGAAAGAGTTTTATCACAGAGTAGTCTTTTCATAGGACCCTCCCGCGTTATCTGATAACGTGGTGAATACGGTACATTTGTCTGTATGACACCCACTGTGAAAGTGTAGTGTAAAAATTGTCAACGAATACATGTGATAGCAATCTGCCATTTGGAAGCGACATGGAGGGTGGTGGAAACTTATGTTTACTTATCCTATGACAAACTACAAGTGCTTTCACCTGCATGAATAGAAGATACAAGGATATCATAAACACCTGTAAGTATTGTTTCGAAAAAAAATATTCAAATTATATACCTATGTACGTATATGTATAAAAAACTTGAGATTTCATATGATCAATATTCACCTATCGAGACGGAGGAGGCGAGCCAAAGCGGGTGATTGCTGTAATTTCTATTAAAATCATCGGTAAGGTTCGCCAGACACATCGAATCGAAAAAAGTTTCATCAACAATAATTTTATTATCGTAATAACAAAATTACTGGTTTAGTAAATAGATTCACGATTTCCGATCTTATTGCCGTGAACTTAGAGGATTATTCCTTTGGCGTTAACTACATATCGGGGGGAGAAATGGAACCTTTTGTTGGCCTATAGCGTTATTATTTCTCATTTTGTTTTGTTTATTAATACAATTGGCTCGAGGCGCAATATTGATATTCCAGTTTGATGATGACTCGCACCGCGAGTTTTCTCATCCTGTGTATTTTTATGGGTTTTATAAGAATTGGGTTTTGCTTTTGTTTAGGTATCGGGGAAAAGTATAATAGTGAATATATTTTAATATTTTTCCACCGTTAAGCATCTTTAAAAAACATCACGGGGAAACAATCTCGGGTAGCAAGATTTCAAATATTTATGTATCTCCATAATTGTTGTATATTTTTATAACAATAGAAATAACCCTAACTACATTTTTTTTAAATTGGTGTCCAAAGTCCATTTTTTTATAAAATTCGAACCCATATCTCACGTCCATATTTCTTCATTTTCCCATGGTGAAAACGACTCGATGTGAATAAATAACTTACAGTAATATCAATTAAACAATTATGCTGTCTGAATGGAATCGTGGGTAATGATAGTGGGTTGTGCTATAACTCAGGCGCATCTGTTCTATGGCTATTTGCAAAGGCACGACATGCGCCTGCGCAGTTTCTTGCATGGAAAACAGATATTCATAATGTCATTACCTCCTGCATATCATGATTGTTGTGTATTAATAATTCACAGTACGTTATTTCGATATGGAAATTGCTATCTAATATAAATGTAATGTAAATAACTCTAGTAGAGGTTGTTAATATCCAATAGTTATTAAACAGTTATAGTACACAATGAGTTCAAAATAAATGAATGCTCATTTATAAACGATCATGGTTTTACTATTTGTCTAATTTTGCAAATATAAATATTAAAAAAATTAGGTAGGTCTTAGCATCAATATTTCATTTTAATAATATAAAAAAGATTTTACCTTTTTCATAACTGATTTGCCGTTCCTGCTGCCGGGCATTATCGGCTGCAACTTTAAGGAGACCCTGGATATTTCTAAGAAGGGTTTCCGTAGAAGACACCAGGGTGTCGGCGGTAGGGTCGACAGGTACGTTATTCGGGGAGCCCTGAGTTGGATAACTGACCGTCGCTGGCGACGTGTTCGTCGGTAGGTCGCGTTCACCATCGCTGAGCTCTGCTCCTGGTCAAAAATGTATACTCATATAGTTTTATAAGCATTTTTAACAAAAATGGTAAATAACAAATATAAAGTTGGTACGTACTAGAAATACTCATAAATTGGTAAGTGATGACGATGCAGAAATCTCAATTATTTTATCGATAGCTCGACATGGAGAGGTCTTACGAGCATACAATATAAAACAATTAATAATAAATACGACATCGCGGGTCGCGTGCGTGTATCATTCACATTACAATTATTATTGCAAGGTACATGGATTTCGCGTGGTAGTGCATGCAGTGCGTTGATGGTACCACGTAAGGCATATTCGGAAGATATAAATTAGTAATAATTATTATTATAACATTTAACTAATAAATTTTACGAGATATTTAAATATTTTAAATGTAATATAAACCTAGAAATTACTAAAAATTAAAGTATTTTCTTTTCTTATTAGAAAACCTCTACAGCGGTCACTTGGACAAAATATTTTTTATACCATACTTTTTACTTTTTTGCTGACGAAATAAATATTATATAATTATTAATATTATATAATTTTTACAAAAATATATCTAAGTTACTTTCAAATAATAAATAACTATAATAAGTTAACTATGAGCTGAGTGAATGAGTTACAGATCAGAATACGGACACTGTAAACCATTCGACACCGAATGGGCTGACTCTATGCGATTTATACATGCCTGCCTCGCTACATAATATTGTTACTTATTCCTTTTGCGGCTTTAGATTGAACACTCGATTGGTAATAAAATAGGTTTTAAGGTACATAAATTAGATATTTATAAATGACATTATTACTTTGCTTTTAAAAAGGTGATTATTATTATCTATATTTTTTAGACAGCAAAGAGAAGTTAGTGTTAACACACCGTTCTCCGGTTTCCGCTCGAATTCCAGACCACTGTATTGAGTGTCAAAACTTAAATTCACACTTTTACTTGAATAGTATGGAAATAAAAATAATTAATTACCCCCAGTGAGTATCGAATTTACAATCATCGTATTTGCAGTCACTGCGCTACGATGTACCTTTACATAATATCTATTTCTAAATTGAGAATAAAGAAAAATTACCTGTAAATATGTAAAACGTTTATATGGCGTCTCTTCAGTCCAATGTAATCTATCGATACATTTAATTTAACTGACAAGATAGTGAACGCTCGTCATATAATGAAGACAACGTCGTTTCGTCATTGTCGATGCGCACGATAGCACTCTCGACTTGTCACAACACCATCTTCCTAATAAGCTTAATTAACAAAAGTCCCGACGCATCGAACAAACGAAAATGTGCTTTCTGACATTGGATCACAAAAAATACTATTATTTATAATTGCTCGTGACTGACACAATTTAATGTGGAAAAAACGAATCAGGGCCATGAGTGCGATGATTGAGAGAAAGATGTGAGATTGGCTCGACAAAGATCAAAGTTGAATGACACAGTCTATAAATAATATATATATCTATACTTGTCTGATAATCTTTGATGATTATGATAACGTTTCAGTAAAATAGATTGCGTTAAGATAATAATAACAATATAATTAAAAAAATCATATGTGATCAATTATTTTGATTTATGGTATTATTATCTTTTTTCTGTACGCTTTCATATGTATGTTAGAAAATAAAAACAAAAAATATATTTTTGGTTGTAACAAATTTGTTTTTGTAAGTAAGTATAATATCTTATACTTACTTATTATATTAAAAGCTTTACTCAATTAGGCATAAGCACTTTTGAATCGTCAATTTACGTAAAAATGTCAGTAGTGTCAGTAGTATAGGAAACCACCGACCCTGAAAGGATTTCTACCGAGAGAAAAAGCCAAGAAATTCAGCAACGGCTATTTTTATAATATAATTTACAATAAATTTTAAATCGTCAGTAGCTTCCCGAGTGAACATCAACAGTATTTAATTCCACGTACTATTACCATTATAGTAGCCTTGGATGGAATAGTACACTTTGCTTAATAATTTATTATTTATTTTAACTTTAAATTGTACTAATGGCAAGTCTAAAATCAATTATGGAATTTTATTAAACATACGTATACAATATCCCATAAACGATTTAGTCACTTTTTGAAGATGAAAACTAAGTTTCTTGTATTAATATATAAATATATTTGAGAATATTTATATATACGAAGCAAAATATTATTGCAAAAATACTGAAAACCCTTTTTAACACTGGAGATTCCCGAGATCCCGTGCTGTAAACATATATTTAAGACAATAGTTTTATACTATCTGACACAACCGAACAAAGTGGTATGCTAAATAGCGTAACTTCACTTCCCACGGTGTGGGAGCTCTATTTGTAACCTTTACTTACTATTATACACACAATCCATATTGTTTCAGCGATTTGCTATTGTATTAAACGAGTATTTACATTTTTGGGTCTTGTTATGATTAGCGTTGCTGTTAATAATGGTTGTCTGTTTGTACGTTTAAAATTTGTTTGATTATCTGTATCATAGCTATGTCGCGGCCGGTCGTGGCGCAGCGGCACGAGGTGACTGTAAAATCGACTGGTTGTGGGTTCAATCCCCACTCGAGGAGATAAAATATTTACTTAAATTTATATTTCCATTTCTTCGCTCTGATGTCGAGGTTAAGCGCGGCGTTGAGTTCTGCCACTCAACACGTAATGCCTCCAGAATTCGGCAGAAAGTGGGGAACGGGAGTGTCTTAACACTAGGTTCTCTCTGCGTACCCTGCTGTGTGCGGGATACAGCGCGAAGCTGATAGCTATGTTGAATGTGCATTAAATATACTTGCCATAATTAAAAATTTGACTTTGATTAATTATTTTACAATATACTGTTTACATTAAATGTATATAGAGACATAAAAAAGAAAAACCAATAACGTTAATATTATGTTTTATAAACATCTGTAATAGCAAAAACTCAAATTATATTAATTTTCCAATTTTATTAGTACCTACTTAATTATTATTATTTATATTAATAGGAACGCAATTATAAGGTTTCCAGTAGCAAGTTTCCATTGATTAATGTTCTATTCTGAGATTGTATATTATATATTAAAATGATTAAAAATATTTACCTTCATTATATAATAGTTTCTGTACCTAAATAAAAATCTTCGTATAAAGTTAGAACATTGTCGTAGAAATAGTCATGCAGTCAGCTACATGCTATATCCCGCATATAGCAGTTTGGTAGATGAAAATTAGTGTAAAGACATTCTGTTCTCAATTTACCGCCGAATTCTCGAGGCATCGCGTGTTCAGTGGCGGAACTCAACGCCGCGCTTTGCCTCACTTTGGTAACAACCAGATCGAGGAAATGAAAATATAAAATAGTTAATTCCCCTCTGTATAATCGAACCCACAACCATTGCGTTGATAGTCACACGCATGTACCACTGCGCCGCGACAGCCCCATGCCATCAATCATTGATCATTAATAATCTTAATGTTCCAAGATTATCGCTAAAAGCGAAAGCTTTGAAGAAGTCTTTATAGAATGAACTTATATTCGTATTAAATATTGCTGTTGCCTGGCTACATACACAGTTCCCAGGAGACCGATATCTTTATAATATCATTAATGTTTCTCTATATTTATACCTAGTGTATATAAATATACAATAAAAGTTTCTAACCATTCATTTTCTCTCAAGTCTATAAAAATATAAATTATTTTTTGATTAATCTACAAATATTATACAATAAATATTTGTATATGAGTGTTTAAAATATTAAATTGAGGCGGTATGACATGATAACCTGCATACAATACGTTTCTTCTTAAATTAGATCAATAAAAGCAGTTTCATTTCCGTGGTACGTGTCTAATAGATAAGAACTTACTTGGATATTCTTTGTATCAGAAATAGTACTGAGCTAATATTATAGGACTCTTATTTTTTGTAAGTTTTTTTTCAGACGCCCGCATTTATTGCAGTCGAGCATTAATTACAGAGCTATAAACTTAGTTTAGTAATCAACTACAATGTATGAACAGTATTAATGATTTTTGATCCTAAGAAATAAAAACATGCAATTTTATGACTGATAATTTCCGAACTATGAAATAGTGAACGTTATGTTATTACTGGATAATTTAGTCGGGTACATGCGCCGTATATTGTCGATGATATAGCCAGCCTATATTGATGTAACATGGGATACCTACATGGATTCTTATCGTGACCGTCTCGATCAATTGAGTTTTAACATGATTGAGTTCTAATTTGACTATATAGATATAATATTATTGAGCAGCTATAATTTTTTCAAAGTATTTCAGATATTGTTTCAATATTAGTTATTACGAAAAAATATTGTTTATATGATTAAAACAACGAAAATAATTTACGAGCCTTATGGTCGATCCACAATCAACGTAAATGTAATTTAAAAATGGCTGTGCTATAATAACATTAATACAAGGAAATCTCTAAGTACCAAAGTAATCTTTTATAATTTTTTATAATATTGTGATTTGTCATCGTTATCCTAGATTCTCATAAATTTATATTTACGCTTCCGCGGAGAGTCTAAGCTGAGTATTGCAGTTACATTGATTTCTAATATTTTTTTTCTGGATCTACTTTCATAATAATTCCCACAAATGCGAGGCTCAGAGCCTCGCGAACTGCATCATGTATGTCAGTTTTAGTGTCAACAATTGACTCACCGTCGTCTTCATCTTTAACATTGTGATCTTCCTGATCCGAGAGGGCCGCGTCACTCTCGTCTGTATGCGAGTGGGGGGAGGGCGCCGCCGTCGTCGAGGGTATGCGTGGAGGCTGCGGCGTGCGCCGGGAAGCGGCCGAGCTTCGCCCGCTCGCGGACCCGTCACCCCGTTCACCGCGGTCGCGGTCGCGGTCGCGTTCTCGTTCTCGTTCTGATCTTTCACGTTCACCCGATCCGGACTTCGAAAGATTTAGCACAGGACTGTGACCTGGAGAAGAACCTATAACATATAAAAGTTTTTACAGCAAAATTATTATTTACTAGCTTTTGGATTTGTCACATGATATTTTCAGAGTAGACTAGCAAATATAGAGTATATAGCCTTCTTCGATAAATTGAATTGTCATCTTAGTATTTAATTCAATTAGATTATTAATTTTAAGAAAAAACAATGTCATGTAATATTATTAAGATTTTTACCATTATGTGAACCTTCACGGGCTTTGTCCATAGCGATAACGCGTTCGATATCACCTCTTTCATCGCGTAACCTGAAACAACAGATAAGTGACTTGTAACATCGATTAATTAACCATCTTGGCGTAATTAAAAATTATCAGACATACAAACGTCAATTGTAGAAATTTAAGAAAATACTTTTTTTTTAATTTTTCTAGCTCATAAACTAGAACATTACCTTAAGGTTCTGCCTCTATCGTTTGAATTTTAATATTCATAATAAGTACTAAAATGACATTAGGAAAAAAACTTAAACATATATTTAATGTATAACATAACATTATAATGGATTGTGTATGTTTTAAATGATTTATTTAATTATTTTTATTTAACTATCATACTTAGTTGCTGAGAATCCTAGCATCTTAGAGACGGGCCCTAAGGCGGGCAGCTTCTGTGTAGGTATATTATTATTTTGTCTCAATGATTGCATACATACAACGTTGCGAGAAATATAAAATCCAAATTTTATAAAATGAAATTAAAATATAAAACAAAAAACCTAATAAAATCATTCTCTCACTCAGCGTCACGCTATATCCCGCAGATAGAAGAAGAAGCTTAATGATGAGTCACTCCACTTTCCACTTTCCGCCGACTTCTGAAGGCATTAGGTGTTGAGTAGCGGAATTCACACCAGAGCAAAGAAATGAAAATATTAAATATTTCAGTTCCTCAAGTAGGAATCGAACCCACAACTTATAGTCACACGTTAAAACACTTTACCTTTCAACTGATTCCTGGAACTCTAATTAAGTAGATATATTATTTTACAATTAAATACAAAATTCAAACTAAAACCCTTTGAGTGTTACTTCTTAATATCCTAAAGGTGTACAATATTTAATGCATAGAAATTAACCAAACGATCATCATTCAAATACTATTATTTAATTTAAAATTAAGTTTAAGAAAAATCTCTCTAGTATGAATAAGGCAATGGATTTACAATACGTCATCACCTCGTTATAGACACGGCCAGAAGTGATAAATATCACCAATCTGACACGCTACCACGCAAAACGAATGCTAACAAAGTCACTGACAAACAGTTTTATCATTTGAAACCATAAAGCATGCTACCTACTGTGTTTCGGAGTTACTCTACAAAGGGAAAAGTATAATATTATAAGACCCCGCTGTGTTCCTTTGTGAACGGATGAAGACGGTGTGTAATCATTTTGTACGGGTCGGTACCGCTACCCTAATTCCGTAGGTTCTTTTTGATTGTGAGTTATTGGTCTTTTGATGCTTCCGTTTCATTTCGCTTTTTTAAATATGGCTGATCCGTCTAATGATATTTACTATTGCTTTTATTCATATATACAGTTAATTATGAACATTAATAAAATATTTAATTTGTTATTGTGTGATATTTCCTTAACTCAATATTTAATGCTTATAAATACATATTTAATGTTCAAATACTCATACTTTAAGTACAATCCAAAACTTTTATTATTATTCTAGCATCACGCTGTATCCCGCACACAGCAGGCTAGGCAGAGGCAATCTAGTATTAAGACACTCCGTTCCCCATTTTCAAGTCGAGTGGCGGAACTCAACGCCGTGCTTTGCAATATCACGTTTACAGTCATACTTCAAACTTTTATTATTGTAGTTGTTGTACAGTGTCTAACCATTCGACGGCATTGATTTAAGTGACTCGGTTATTACAATATATTCATAAAAACAGATCTTGAAAAATGATTTCCCTTGTCGGAACCAATTTCGCTCATTTCAAAGGGGTTAATGCTACAATTTTTGCCCAGTAATGCCTTTTGAGCATTTGAATATAAATGACGTCTGAAAGTGAAATGTAACATACATAATAAGTGGCTGTTTTAAGCCTTCGCGGAACCCTTTTGTGGATTACAGAGTAATTTCGTGGCTTAGGGGTAGGCAAGTGAGTCAAATGAATGTATAGTATAGTTTTCCCAAATATATTTAGAGTTTTTATATTGTTTTTCTTAGGCATTGTGTTAATTCTAAAATAATATCTTGTGTGTAACAAGTGTCTGTATAATTTAATATTTTAAAAATCTCATAATTTATTATTTACCTATACAAAAACCTATTATTTATATTATCTTGTCGAATGTGTAAATATTCCTACTACCTACTATATATGGACTATACCTATTATTATTTTTACATACGTTTTTACTACAATAGGTCAACCTAAAAAAATATTATCAAATACAAAAATAAAAACTTATTTAAATAGTTATTTTAATTATAATTTAATACAACATTGCGAAATCGCGTTAATGTTTAATATAAAAGTACTCTGTACTCGAGCCCTCGAAATGGAGTCGTTTCGTACTTTACTGACGAGTCACGGAACTCCGTTTGAATTTAATATATTTTTCATATCCGCTTCTATTAATATGCTAATAATTCCTTACATCTTTAAACGCTCTCAACCGTGATAATTGACAAATTTAAAAAGTTTTTTTCTTATTTATGATCAAGAAAATGTTAAAGATAAAAATAAAAGGAACATTTTATCAATTAGTTATCAAACGACAAGGCATTTGACAATTCGATTTAATTTTAATGAATTTAAAACGAATGAGTGCTCGTATCCTGAACGAATCCAAAAGAAATGACCAAATCATCACAGACCGATCGGACAAAAGATAACGCCTGTATCAATAAAGTAATAAATTATTTCCACTTCCTTCTTTTTATTTTCATCATTAAAAAACTGTTAATGTGATCGATGATATAGAGAATTTGTTGGGTTGGTTGAAACCAATATAAATACTGATAATGAATCTACAATTCAATCTATCAATATTTCAGATTGTTAGAATATATGTAACTATATTTTGTATAGTACGAGACACAGTTAAAAAAAATGGTCATAAAGCAGATTTTTTTTTCAATTATTACTAATATTTTAACAATATAAATTTAAGTAAATATTTCATTTCCTCGAATGGGGATCGAACCTACAACCAGTCGGTTTTACAGTCACACTTCGTGCCGCTGCGCCACGACTGGTCTCAAATGTATATTTCCATTTTTTCGCTCTGGTGTCGAGGTTAAGCGCGGCGTTGAGTTCTGCCACTCAACACTCAATCTCTCCAGAATTCGGCAGAAAGTGGGGAACGGAGTGCCTAACACTAGGTTCCCTCTGCCTACCCTGCTGTGCCCGGTTTACAGCGTGAAGCTGATTTTAACAATAAAATATAATATGGAGTAAATTAATAACTACTTAAAACATTGTCAAAAACAGCCGTCATTGTCAAAATAAAATATTATTCATTCCCTTGTCACTTCGTAAATTGGTGACGAGACTGCGATGCAGTGTGAAGTGAAGAAAGACAAAATTAGTTGTGACGGATTGAGGGAGGAATATTAAATACTAATTTTGTTGGGTTCCGCCATTTTTTTTTTTCATTTTGTTTCACAGTTTGAATTGCTATAATAATATAAATCACCATAAACTCTATAGTTCTTCTAATCTGTATGTTCTAATCCTATATAGTTTAGGTATAATGTTTCTATCGCAAATATGAAATAGATATGCAAATGTTTCGCTAACAAAATTACGAAGGTTAACTGAGTTAGTTAACGCTAACCATTGCCATTACAGAGCGAGCAGTGGCCTAAACAGATATTCCGGGGCCACGGGCTCGGACAATGCGATGCAATCACCAACGAAGCCAATGTACGCTGATTAGTTAATTCTGAAACGTCCATACTACCTAATACTGCAGCGTTTAACGTTTCGAACCGTTCTTGTATGCATAACCTGATTAGGTTAAGTATTATGTGAAGCTTTTGGTATCACTATGTTAGTGACACATACTCATACCTAAAGTAGGTACATGTGAACCACTGGGTACTGTGGGTGTGGGTCTACATACCTAGGTGGAAATACCGGCGTGACAATAATTAAAACCCAAGCATCGCTTCGAGGGATCGATTAAGAAAATCAAATCCTCTCAGAGCGTCGCTGCGTAAAACATTTGCTTGACACCCAAATCAAAAATCGTTTTAGTTCACCCTCCCGAGGGGAGTAGGGAAGCGTCGACGCCTGAACATTTATTATTTCAGACATATCACTCACATGCAAAACAAACTCCGTCCGATCCATCAAAAAGTTTCGTTTCCCCCGTCTCCTTTTCGACACAAATCGAGTGTGTAAGTACTGCGGTTTGAGGAACTAGGGTCAAACATACCACCAGCTTTGACTTCACAAAGAATTTCGCGTCAGTTTTCCAAATATGTTAATGTTGTGGTAACAAACTAGTTAAAAAATTTACAAAATAAATATAAGTATTATATAATATAAAGGTAAGTCTCTATCTAAATCGAGACTTACCTTACTAATTTAAGGGTACGTTAAATATTAAAATAGTAAATAGCTGTTATTAAAAGGTTCTCATTGTGACTTAATATTTTTATTATTGTTTCTATGAATAAAAATAAATTTGCATCATTTAATAAGCGCTAGTAGGTACATCTAAGGAGCAAAATAAATAAGGTTGTTCATCCACAAGAAATAAGCATTGTAACCCTCTGTAGCAGTCAACAAAGCTTCGAAGAAAATCGAGCGAAAAAAGGCTAAAAACACCTTAGGGGTTTACTAATCGAATAAAAAATATCAGCGGCCGATGCCAATGTATGGGGGAGAAATGGAATAAATTATAAAGAAAATACAAGTAGCAAAGGGGATGTAAGCAAGCAAAAACTTTTGTGTTTATGCAGATAACAAAACATTATGTTTTGTCTAAGTGGCAATTTAGACTGAAATTCTTAGTAAGGAGATATTAATAAAACTATATGATGACGATGTGTATAAGGACAATAATAATTCAAATGCACATTGATAGCATGTTTCTTTTTTGCCTGTTGCCAGTTGGTACTTTAGAATGGGTTTTTATTTGCCACTCAACACGCAATGCCTCCAGAATTCGGTAGGAAGTGGGTAACGGAGTGTCTTAACACTAGGTTCCCTCTGCCTACCCTGCAGTGTGCGGAATACAGCGTGAAGCTGTATTTATGTTATTTCATAATGTATAAAGTACCAAGTAAACTAAATTAATAACAAATTAGGAGAAAGCAAAAACACTTAAGACGTAAGGAGCGCGGCGAAATGCAAAAATAATAGGAAAGAAGTAACATGATGACTTGTCGGTCGCACCCTCCGCATAAACGTCACGATGTCATTTGTAAAAATTGCGGCCTTCTAACTTCTTCGATTTCGGAACACAAGTTGCGTGGAGATGTATTGGAATAATAATAGGTGTAATATTTTCTATTATATCAAATATTACTATTTTACGGTATAATATTATTTTCTTAAAAATACGGCCTTTTATTTACTGACGTTTTGATCTGTTTTTTTTATCAGCATTGCATTCTATATTATAATCTGTCAATGTAAAGTATAACTGTACTATAATACATTAAAAAAATATTAGAAGTGAAGGCGACGCTACTGTTTTTGTGCTTCGCGTATACCGTCTTAACAAATATAACCAGATTTAGAGGGCGAAAACAGGAATCACTAGTAGGACTTTTGCGAGGGAAACTGGAGACAGTTATTTAAATTTGAATAATATAATATGGAAAAAATTACGTCACTTAATACCCTAATAAAAGTGCACTAAGCGACGAGGGCATTACGCTTACCAAATGCAAAGAGGGCAAGCAAATTTCGCTTATGAAACGTGAAATGAAATATAAAATGCGTTGGGAAGAAAATAAAATATGTTTCAGAGGCCGTAAGCCTCATTACGATATTAGAAAAACGTGAGAGGTTTAAAGTTGTCGTTGTTAAGTATAATAGATGAACTGTTGCAAACGGCGGTCGAAGATTTTGTAGGTTTTAATGACGATATAATAATATGCATTGGTACTTTTCAAAACGTTATTATATATTTATGCACTAAAATTTCAAAAAAAATTTAAATTGTGTTAGGATATTTACTAAGTCTTGAATGATTTCAAGAAGTTGAAAGTAAAATAATAAGCTATTCGTTTGCACCAGATTACAGTAGCGTAACGAGATTCCGATCGGATCCGTGCAATGTTATTAGGATTTAAGCGCCGACGCGTCGCCTGTCTCCCGTACAATGTTGGATAATTATGCAAAATTGCTTCTACGATTCGTAGTCCCCGACTTTTAGGGGCATCACCATTATCTGTAATGGGAATGTTTTTTGATAATGTCGAATTCTATTGTAATATCTTTAGGGAGATGCACGTTGTATTGCCAATTACGTCGGTAAAATGTCATTTTTTTCTTTGTAACACTAGACTCACAATTTGCCGACCACAGATTGCATAAGTACGGCTTCGAGGCACGCAGCATATGGTAAAACCGCAGAGAATTCACTTCCATCGACACACTTCCAAGTCAATTCCTTGGATAATGTGACGCGACAAATCTTCCTTTGACTCCCAGCGGCCTCAGCGCAGCTCGTCGAATAGCATAAATTTCTCCTGTATGGTCGGGTGGATGGTCGGGCTCGTTCATCGCTCGTGACCACTGGCTGCACACGGGGCAGTCGCATCATTGCAATTGAAGTGATCGTTTGCGCTCACCGCAACATCTTGCCGACCAGACAGTGTCGCTATATACATATTTACGTGTATTGAATATTACTATCTATATGATCCTATTATGTATGTATGTAACGTCGTATCTATTTTAATAAAAAAAATCTAAAAGATTTTGGAGATATAAAAAGGAAAAAATATCAAGACTATTAAATTTAACGATACAAATGTCAACGAAATTCTTATGAGAGACATCTGAAGCCGATTATCTCAAAAAGAGTCGGCTCAGGACACATCGATCATAGTATTGTTCAATCCGTTGATAAAGCTAACATTATCTTAGAGATAAGCAATAAGCTATTTTTAATGAACAAAATTTTAATTTCCTATTCAATATAGATGAAAAAAGAAATGTTAATTAAGTATATTAAATTTAGATATTTTTGGAATTTTTCTAGATTTATATAAACGTTATAAAAAATGGAAAGTCAGAAGTTTAATCTTAGCCACACAACGGAAAGTAGAGGACAGAGTTAAGTCGAGTATAAACACTAAAGCTTATACTCGTCTTCGTTACTTCAATCAATTCAACTTTTTTAAATAGCTATGTCTCAGAAATTTGTCTCATATCTTTTGATATAATTTAGCTTACGGCAAGACGAGAAAAATAGACAAAAACTTTGACCCTTGATCTTAAATAACTGTTTTAGCAGATATCATCATATTCAAATTAACTGGACTTAATATTTATAGTAGTTCTATTCTCACATAATTGTTTTATGTAGATAGGTATATCCATATTCATGTAAATGTTGTTTATATACATTATATATTATATAGGTTTCATATTTTTTCTAAAAAATAAAAAAAAGACACGTGTAAGCACACAGTAAATATCGTTCACTGAATTTATTAAAACGCCATGTTTACACTCTCCGATAATCGACGCAATAGAAACAAAGCCATCTGTTGTAAAACGATACATAGGGAGTTCAGTAAGTAAACAGAAAATATAATTTAGAAGCAATTTAGCGCGATATGTCCGCAATCAAATTGTCTCGTTAATACCACGCTATCAAAACATTTGATTTGTGGCGTAGGGTTGAGTGCGGTTATTTAGCCATCCGATGCCACGCTGGTACGTCGCCCGTCAGATCGCCCTTACTTATGTTCAATCAATTATTTATTTATGCATTTCATCGGGATCGAGTTACATGAGTACCTACCTACCTACAATGTTTATATGACGAGTGAAGACTACCTGTCCATTATATTATAAGTATTACGATTTAGTTGATAGAAAAACTAGCATATTTGTTGTTTTTAGTGTTCCGTAGGTCGAGGATATAATAAGAAAAGTTAAACAGCTGAAATGGAGATGGACAGGACACATGACAAGGGACAGCACCATAAAATGGACTAAATTAATTACCGAATGGCAACCACGAGATGGTAAAAGAAGAAGGGGCAGACAAGTCAAAAGGTGAAAGGATGATATTAAATAATTGGAATACCTGGGCAAGGAAAGCTAATAATAGAGAAGATTGGAAAAAGCTGGAAGAGGCCTATGTGTCAAATGACACGCTGTTCATTATGCCTGGAGTAGTGTTCCGTAGATCGGAAAGAAAAGACGGAAGGAAGCCTTATAGGATCACTTTGTTGTCCGTCTGTCAAGACTACGAGCAAGACGCACTTCACCGATATGTTTTAGTTAAATTTAGTCATCAATATAAATGTATCCGTTTTTTTGTCCAAAATTAAAAAAGCTATTAAATAGATATATGAAACTAAGTACCAAAACAATGGATTTGTTAAAAATAAAACACTTTTAGTTGATTAATGCGCGCTCACACTCGATACGGAGTCGGCGCACAGTCAGCGTGTAAACAGTGGAATACTTTTATTCGCGTTGTAATTTCCCCGCCTCAGATTTGCATAACAAAACGGGAAGCGGGAAAAGGTCAGGAAGCGAACGGAATGGCAAGTGTCCGGTTTGATGCCCAGTCAGCAATGTTGACGTACTCGTAGAGCCGTTCTAACGTTCTACTCTGCTTGCATGGGTTGTTTTCATTCATTCTTTTATAAATCTAGGTTTTTGTGAGACATTAAAATAAATATATCTATTTTGTATCGTGTTAATATTATCAATTATCATAATATGTAACTATGTTAAAGACTAGAGGCCAGTCGTGGCGCAGTGGCACGAGGTGTGACTGCAAAACCGACTGGTTGTGGGTTCGATCCCCACTCGAGGAGATGAAATATTTACTTAAATTTATATTTCCATTTCTTCGCTCTGGTGTCGAGGTTAAGCGCGGCGTTGAGTTCTGCCACTCAACACGCAATGCCTCCAGAATTCGGCAGAAAGTGGGGAACGGAGTGTCTTAACACTAGGTTCCCTCTGCCTACCCTGCTGTGTGCGGGATACAGCGTGAAGCTGTTAAAGACTATTACAAATTGATATTACCAATGACAATTTATTTGCATCATTACAAGTTCTTTTAGGTTTAATATTTTTTTAGAAAAATTCTTATATCATATCTTCGACATACGAGAATCCATCAGCTAGCCCCATCATCTACACCAAGAAAAAAAAGAAGCTTTTCTATCCACCTTAAAAAGTAAACGTGGAAACAAAATTAAAAAAAAAACTATACCTATATTGCCAACAAAATGTTACTGGCCAGAGATGATCTGAACGAAGCACCGAATGCTCAGAGCCAGGCGTTTCGGATGCATATTCATGATTACTTTGCGCCACATGCAAATCGTGATTTACACACTGTAATGAATTCTTTTGATCTGTGGATTCACATATTCGATTTACCCCATCGATGTCGGTATTAACACGACGTTTTATTGCGTATTCATAGTTTTTTCCGCAAATACATTAATTACGCTCATTGGAAATGAGTGAAATGTAATTGCAATATTTTTTTAGGGTCACACATGTATCCCGCACACAGCAGAGGGGAATCTAGTATTAGGTAAAACACTCCTTTCCCCATTTTCCACCGAATTCTGGAGGCGTCCGTGTTGAATGGCGGAACTCAACGCCGCGCTTTGTAAACACCAGAGCGAAGAAATAAAAATATTAAATATTTCATTTCTTCGAGTGGGAATCGATGCCACAATCTGTCACATTTACAATCACACATTTGTTCTACTGCGCCACGTCTGGCTTCTATGTTATATTTAATTATATACATTTGTTATACAATTAAATATATTATATCTTACATTATTTCTTAGAAACCATTTTAAAAATATGTCAGTGATTGATCATGTTGAAGTTGCAACTAAATCGTATTTATTATTACATAGATTCATATTCAATTACTTTTGTAATTTATATCATAGACCATAATAAGTAAAGGTTTTTTTTATCAGTATTATATATTAAATATATAATAATATAATATATTTCATCATTGCATACTAGTAAAGCATTTTTCTTTATGTATAGTAAAGCAACACAGAAAGAAATGAATTCACAACACTCTTATTACTTCAGTATGAATAATTTTATTATTATATAGACGTCGATTGTAATTTATTTATCATTAGAACGTTTTCTTATTATTGGCTTAATATTCTTTGCCATCAATAAATCGAGTTATAAAGAGTTTTTGCACATAAACCAGAATTTCATTAATTAGGATGAAGTAAACATCATTAACTTGAACAATACAATGTTGTCCACGATACAAAGACCATTCGCACAATCGAAAAAGTCTACTAAAAATTATATAATTACTTTGGCGATGCAACAACTCAAAAGAAACGCAGAAATGACAAGACGATGACAAATGAGCATTGTCCGCATCCAACGCGGTCGGGTGGCGGACCTCATCAAATTATTCCCCACTTGAAAAATCTTCGTAAACAAAAACGCTGCAAGGGAAAAACATCCGAGATACAGGGTAAAAAATAGGTATTGGCAACATTGATTGATGCGTACTAATAGGGCGCGAAGGAATGAGGCCGCTGCGTAATTAAAAGAAAAGTGACATCTTCTGTCATTGGCAGTTCGGCCAACTTCTAGAAATAGAACGGTCACGCCTTTTGGGGAGGAAGTAATTAGTGTTACCAACTTATTAAAATTATTGAGTGAAGGCGGCTGATTGATAAGTAGATCATACGCATCGTTAAGTGTGGTATACTTATCATTATTTTTTTGTATAGATCCAAATAGAATTTTGTCAGCAAGAAAGTGAGTTTAATATTACAAAACCAAAAAATGAAAGATAATTAAAAGCTAGCGAAAATCGCGGTTTATTTGCAAATTCACTTTCAGAATGACATCCGAATAACGAAGGGAATAATAAATCTTTTTCACTCCGTACGCGCTACCGCATAAAATTAATCCTAATATCGAATTAGCATTCCGACACGATGTATTCTTTTACTTTCACAAGAAAGATGGCAGCACGATATGTATTAAAATTACTACAATAAAAACATTTGAAGTCATCACAAAATAATGAAACATTAGCGTGCTTACACAAAATCGATAAAGTAAGTTGATACCTCGCAGGTTTTTATAAAGCATCCCTTATCGCTGTGTACATATCATTAGTAATGCAAAATAATGGGATACGGACACCTCGTGCTGTTTGCGAGCTAATGATTAATGCTGTTCGTTATTTTTGATGAGAAATTTGACTTGTGCTGTCAGGCGCCGGATCCAGATTAATATAGGCTGACGTTGCAACTTACGCCGTAATAATGTTAGACGCTCCCCGGTTGTAAAATATTTACGCTATCTTCATGTTTTGTTCAAGATTTGCATAATAATACTATTATTTAACCTAATTTTTTTATACGTCGCATTAAATTGCTGGCTTGGTACCTACTACGAAAATAATAAATAAAAAATAAATCAGCTTCACGCCGTATCCCGCACATAGCAGGGTAGGCAGAGGGAACCTAGTGTTAAGACACTCCGTTCCCCACTTTCTGCCGGTTTCTGGAGGCATTACGTGTTGAGTGGCAGAACTCAACACCGCGCTTTGCCTCGACACCAGAGCGAAGAAATGGAAATATAAATTTAAGTAAATATTTCATCTCCTCGAGTGGGGATCGAACCCAAAACCAGTCAATTTTACAGTCTCACTCTATGCCCCTGCGCCACGACTGGCCTCACGAAAATAATAAACATACCTAAATCATAAATTAACATCAAAGTGTCGTCAATTTCAACACAAATCAGTTTTCTGTGTTGACAAATTATTTCTAATTTACAATATTATATACCGACATTAAAGTGATGGACAGTAAGCAGGCGCAGATATCAAAGTAAACACACTACATAGTTTGGTTCACCAACGAAACTAACCAAATAGTTTCGACTATAAAAGGGCAAAGTACAAAGAGCTACATAAAATGCCAGTACAACCGCATTGGTGACAAACTCGGGAGGTATTCAGAGGGCCGACTACCGTGACTAGGCACCCTTTTCGTATTGCACCACGTATATTAGCCAACTCAAAATCAAAACTACATTTTATTAATGACTTTTAGGCATGACAATCTAAATAATTATACTAAAAGTTGATCGCAACTGCGTGAAAACTGTCTAAAGAAATATCTTGACACAAAACGAACAGTCATCAGATGTGATCTTCAGATCATCCTTCAAACAGAAGTGAGGAGAATGGTAAGCGATCATAAGCATTCAGCCATCTTTATCTCGCGGATACAAGAGTTCATTTTATGACTATTAATTTTGTCTTTTCGTCGGGTGTTTTATCACAGCGACGAGGCTCTGTCGCGCGTCTCATTAATCAAAAGCATTTGTTTACAACGAAGGGAATTTGATTTGATTAAAATAATTCGCAATATCCTTGATAAATATCACCCTCGGTCTTCGTTTGATCTTCCTTGAAATTAATGGTGGAGGATTCAATCACACAAACGTTACCGCCGCGATATTTGACGTTTTCTAATACTTCCCAATAAAATAAATTCATAAAAATAAATCAACACGCACACAGACTATATAACAGAGTACACATTGCTATTTAACATTAAATCAGAGAAATATTGAATGAATTATATATATGTAGGTGGCATATATATGTTCGATTTCTTTTTAGGGTTCCGTATCTCAAAAGGTAAAACGGAACCGTTATAGGATCACTCTGTGGACCGTCCGTTCGTCTGTCAAGACCATTTACATTGAGATCGCCTGCATGAATAGTCACTTAAAACACAGAAAAAATGCTTTTTAGTCAACGCGGTCAAAAGATCATTTATCTCTGAGGCCGCCGTGGCGCAGGGGCACAAGGGTGTGACTGTAACGCGACGGTTGGGGGTTCGATCCCCATTCGAGCGAATGATATTATTCCTTCCAATAATATTTATTAATATTTTCATTTTTTCGCACTGGCACCAAGGCAAAAAACCTGCGTTGTGTTCCGCCACTCAACACGCAATGCCTTAAAAAATTCGCTGCAAAGTGTGTTACGGAGTGTCTTAACATTAGGTCCCCCTGCCTATCCTACTTTGTATGGGATACAGCCTGAAGCTGATTTAAATTTTAATTAATTTTTATTTATTCATTGTTTTTGCTGCGTTTTATATGAAATTCGCCGCGTAATCAAAACCTATAGGGTACTTCTCATATTCCCGTACTGCAGATGTAAAATAAAAAAAAATATATTACACATTTATATTTGTAGTTCATTTCATACAAAATGAGTGCATATGCCCGCAAATTTAAGTTTCACAACTTTTATAAGTTGCTCTTCGCATTGACCTATAATCCTGATATTGGTACGGAAGCTTCAGTGGGGAGTCCGACTCGCACTTAACCGGTTTTTTTTAAAAAAACCTATAAGAATATAATATATCGTACAAATTAAAATATTTTTTATGCAATTTCGTTTTTAGTTGTTTTTTCTTTATAGGACTTGATTGTTTAAAATCTAGAATTAAGGGTGAACAAACACCGCTATCTTTCCGTAGCAAGGGGCACGATGAATAACGATCGACGTCAGAGCGATGTGTGCAGCGTATGCCCCCGGCTCACCCGGCTCACCCGGCTCTCCCGGCTCTCCCGGCTTAACCCGCCGTACGCCGATTAATCGCAGCTAATTCGATCCGAAACGGAATTAAACCGGACGAATGCATAGATCCCAACGATTTGTTGACTGTTAATTGAGTCGTTTGATTTACAGCGGATTGAGTCAGACACGTTTTTTTGCATTTCCATAAAAATTTTATTAAATGCTATTTTTACTATAGGTATATATTAAAATTACCATCAGCTTCATATTCGCTATATCCCGCACACAGCAGGTTAGGTAGAGAGAACCTAGTGTTAAGACACTCCGTTCCCTACTTTCGCCGAAATCTGGAGGTATTACGTCTCGAGTGGCGGAACTCAACGCCACCCTTTGCCTCGACACTAGAGCAAAGAAATGGAAATATACATTTAAAATAAATATTTCATTTCCTCGAATTGGGATTAAGTCCACAACCAGTGGGTTTACAGTCACACTTTGTGCCCCTGCGCCACGACTGACCTCTATTTGATTACCATTACTTTTATAATTTAAGAAAATAGAGATGTTGTAATATTTTCGTTCTTGTGTAGCTTACAATTTTGCTCGTCCCGTTCAAAATGATTTAACTAATTAATTATCATCTATACTAGTAATCATAAAATCGTCTAATAATCACGAATGATTGCACTCGAAGGATGCAAAACAAACAGTACCTACAAATTATATTAAATCAGAGATAATCCTGTCAATTAATTGGACTTAGGATGGAGAACCGGTCGGCGCCTGCGCGAATTAAACGAACCGAGCGAAGAAACCAAGGACCTCGATATTAATAAACGCCGCTGCTTATTATAAATGTCAATATCGGAACTATACCATGTACATCACGTTCGTGTTTTATTTATAGGACAATCGTATAAGATCACTAATATTTTTTTATATAATTTAGTTGCTAAATTTAATATGGTATTATAATTTTTCTAGAATACTGTTATTTACTTAAATATATATTTCCATTTCTTCGCTCTGGTGTCGAGGTTAAGCGCGGCGTTGAGCTCTGCCACTCAACACGCAATGCCTCCAGAATTCGGCAGAAAGTGGGGAACGGAGTGTCTTTACACTAGGTTCCCTCTGCCTACCCTGCTGTGTGTGGGATACAGCGTGAAGCTAATTTAATTTTTTTTATTTTTTTAGAATACTGTTTAGTCTAATTTAAAATAAACAATGAGAACTCGCAAAAATATTATTATAATAATAAAATGTGCTAAACAGCACTAGCAACACTATATGGAATTTTTCTATTTATTACAGTATACAAATTTTAGTACATTAAAATAAATAAAACATAAATCAGCTTCACGCTGTATCCCGCACAAAGCAGGGTAGGCAGAGGGAACCTAGTGTTAAGACACTCCATTTCCCACTTTCTGGTGAATTCTGGAGGCATTGCGTATTGAGTGGCAGAACTCAACACCGCGATAGTACATTAAAAGAGTACGTTATTATCAATTTAATAATAAATAATAGTAATGACACTTTAATTTGTAAATCGAGTAGATTAACTATATATATTTAATAAGTTTAATTTTAAAAAAAGTACTGTTATATAGCACTAGCAACAAATGTTATATGTTCATAAATTAGGTAGAGCCGAAACCTATTCTATGGTGACTGGCGAAATTTCATCGAATCTTACTAAATATACACATAAATTTACACCTCAACAAGGCGTTTGTTAGGCTCGTCGAAGATTTCTCATTATCTATTTTACATTTCAACAAATAAATCACAAAAGAAATACACATATGTAAGTATTTATATCTATATCTCTACATTTAAAAATAATGAAATGAATGCATAAGTTACAGAGTACCCAAAAATTACGGAGTAATTTCTTTAAAAACAGCCTTAATCCAACCCGTGGCGGGCGATCGGCTGACAGTGACACATCGGTACAAGGCGCGCTGTCCGACTGTAATTCTACCCAACGCGGACCGTGGATACGTTTTATTTTCAAATCTAGAGGATTAATTAGTAGAATGTAGGAGTACCCTAAAATTGTACATGGAGGAGAGTTTAAATTTAATATATAAGCGACAATTAACAATTATTTTTTTTATAATTAAACTAGTGTCCCGCTCGTGGGTTATGTTTATTTGTATATCCGGTTAATATTAAGTATGTGAACGTGTCGTATATACAAATTTATCTATTGAATAACTCAACAACGGTGAAAACCGATTTAGTTTTATACTGTGTGTGAAGACAAAACTATTGTTTTATGATTGTAAACTTGGTTTATTGAATGAGCTAAAGTACATTCGATTTTTGAGACGCGCTATATTTTTTTATTTACCACTTATTTTTTTATTATAAAAACCATACATATTAGTTAAAAATAAGATATAAATTTAAACTATTCATGTTTTAATACAACAATAAAGAAATGATGATTTATACGGTAAAATCCATTAGATTGTTGACTTGAATTCGATACGCTCAACAGCACTTGAAAATGAAGTCAAAACCGCGGATATCGTTCGATCCCCGATCAATCACCATCCATTAAACATGAAAAGAAAAGCATTTCCCCTAACCGTTGGCCCTCAAATCGGCCCAATTTACATGAGAGCCGCATTTTCCTCGCATCGAGATTAGCTCAGTATGAGATTGATGAATTGTTCGCGGTCCGCGCGCCGACACCGCGCCGGTCCACTGCTCATTTGTTAAAAATACACACATACAGACAATATACACCTAATTGTCTCCTCTTATTTCACACTCCCCATTCATATCAATGGTATTTTCGTCCAAAGCCATTTTCATTTAAATTATTATTTTGATGAATTACTACGTTTATAAAGTAGCTGATAATCAAAAGAAAGTAAAAGAAATAAATAAAATAAGTTAATTTATGATAAATCAGATCAAATTAAATAAGGTTATTAAATTAATCAAAACTGATTCCTGCCTTACCTCTCGAGATGTTTTACGATGTCCTCGTAAGCTGCTCTACAATTCTCCCAAATACCAGATCTGTAGACAAAAAATAAATAAAATAAGAAAACTGAAGAAAGAATAAAGAAGACGGAATATGAAGAAAAAAAATAAAACGAAAACAGTCATAATTAAAAAATAATGACCGGATGAATGCCAGCCAGCGTGATAACAAAAATTTTAATATTTTTTTCCATAAAGAAGTTCGTTTCAATCTCAATTTAACAAGACCTCCAAAGACAAAACTTGCAACAAATTGTTCTTAAGTGTTAAAAATAAAAGTTATTGAATGAAAAAAGGGGTTTAAATGTAAAAGGAATAATTACGAGCACTCAATATTAAATGTTCCGTTGGGCTGGAGGGGTCGCACAAATTAATTATGTTTTTAAAACAATCGCTTATATTTGTGTCGTAGCAACTCATGCGTGATCGTCGGAATTGTTTCTCAATTACTTTAGCACTTTGTTTTCATTAAACTTTTCTTCGAGGGAATACTTCTTACAATAGTTAAAGGGTTCTGTTGAGGCTTAATTGGTTTCCATCTAAGACTGAAGCACACTTCGTCCTTGCAATTTAATATTTTTGTACAATAAGCGTGCTTGAAATGTTTTCCTACTATTTTAAGATATGCCTACCCGTGAGGGGTTTAAAATTTGGAACTTTAACATTGTTCACTCCCTATTTAATAATAAATATTACGTATTTATATATAAAAAATATAATGCAATCGCGGTGTTGGCATACTTGTAGTATGTAAGGCACCGTAATACGTTTGTAGGTTATTGTACTGTCGTCGAATCACATGGGTGGCAGTAAGACAGTGGGGTAAGCCTGGGTAAGCGCGGGGTAAGACAAGTCAAGTGAGCACTGCGGGTCTTCGGGCGGAAGTGAGGGCACTCACTGTTTGTACTTTTCTTATTGGATTAACTCAGTCATTTAACCTGTATCACTTTTGACCCGCTTACAGGCTTCTTTTTCATTTACTTATGTATATAAGCTCATTATAAACTAATTAGTAAATATTGTTTTAACACATCAATTTCGGAAGTGATTTTGAATTGTGTCGCTATAGGACAGCGACATCATATCGTGGCGCTGTAGGACAGCGTCGATCGTAAACGTGATGATTGTGGATTGGGACTTGGAGAATGGTCATGTTTCAAGTGTTTTCATGTTTTTCCTCTGGTTTTGAAATTAGACAACGACGACAGAGAGTATCTTAACATAACAAACATACTTTCTACCTATCCCGCTCTACAAGCTTTATTTTATTTGCGCACGATTCTTGAAGAAGAACATTTTGTTTAACATTACAAAGTAAAGTGTTAACATAGTTTTACTGTATTGCAATGTTCGGAGAAAATAATCAATATATCACTTATGTATAGACATTAATATAAATAAAGAGACATAAATATAAATAGAAAGTAATACCTACATATAATGTTAAAAATATAAATAAGTTAGAAGTTAAAAATATAAATACGTGACCAATGAGAATTTTATTAAGTCCAATGTAAAGTACAAATTTAGAACATGCGCCTGTCTTTTGCTTTTCAATCATGAAACTGAAATAGGCCAAATGACTGTAATACACAAAAGCTTCCTATGAGATCCGTGTAGATAAAATGGTAAACTGCATTAATACCAGCTCACGCCGTGTTTGGGAAGCCACAGTTTTACGCAACCGATATCCGCTGTAAGCTTGCATTATTATAATTTATTTCTTTATTAATATTTCATTTTACTAGTCTAAAATTAATTGCCTTTCTATATATTTTAATAATAACTTTTTCATATTTTTTTTTTTTTTTTTTTGTAAAAGCACGGGACTTTCATACTTATATATCATATATCAACAATTTCATTGCAAATAAGCAAAAATTTTAATAATTTAAAATTTTAATATAATAAATATAGTGCTTACCTCGCCAGTGCCTCCATATTATGCATCGGTTGACCTTTGATGATGGAGCCATCAGGTCTGGGTACACCGTGGTGAGGCATGCCGGGTGACATCAACGCGTGCTGGTGCATGAAGCCCATGGGGCCTAGGTGCGTTGGTGGTGCGTTATATCCATTTGCCAATAACGGGGACTTGTCCATGCGAGCCATTTCTGTGAACAGAATATCTAATTAGAATTAGTGTTGGAGTCAAATATCTTATGGGAAATAATAGGTGTTTATCAATAGGGTACATTTAACGATTTTGCAACAAAGTTTTGCGTATTACGATATTGAAATATTAATTAAATTTCCACAGAAAAGTAAACTATATAAAGTATAATAAAAGTTTAAGTATCTTCGTACAGGTTAACTGAAGCTATTCCATGCTATTTTTATGACAAAAACTGACAATAAAATATAATAAGGCATAAGTTTAACGAAAACAGCGCCCTCGGTTAAGTGATCAATAAGCGTTTTAATTTTAAGCCTTGTTAATTAATAAACATTTAATTTAATATCTTTTATCTATTTATGATAATGAAATTTGATTGTTAATGTGTTTTAATTTCATTTTTTCTATTTGTGATACCTTCAATAGAGGCGAGTCGGGGCGCAGCGGCACAAAGTGTGACTGTATACTACTGTAATCGACTGGTTGTGGGTTCGATCCCCACTCACTAGTTCGAGGAGATGAAATATTTACTTAAATTTATATTTCCATTTCTTCGCTCTGGTGTTGAGGCTAAGCGCGGCGTTGAGTTCTGCCACTCATCACGCAATGCCTCTAGAATTCGGCAGAAAGTGGAGAACGAAGTGTCTTAACACTAGGTTCCCTCTCCCTACCCTGCTGTGTGCGGGATACAGCGTGAAGCTGATTTATTTATTTATTTTATTTACAATTTAAAGCATCGCACTTAAGTGTAATCGCGGACATGCCCAGGTAAAATTCAATTAATAGCCAGTATTATCATTTAATTACACGTTCCAATAATCGAATCGCCCGTAAAACGGTGTATCAACAATAATAAAATGAGCAATGAATTTCGAGACTATTGTTTTCTGGGTACCACAAACAACCCGTGCAAACATAGGGGGTGTAAGGCAAATATTCTTAAAACAACCCCCCATGGTGGAGGGAGGTACTGGGTGGTCTTTGGATGTCCACGTCCCCCTGGAGGTCACCAAACGGTCTAGGGTGTCGGAAACAATTAACAAGGTGTCGAATTAAACACGAATTAACGTTTGGACCGTTAAGGAAAACACCCTTTTATATTGTACGCTCTACAAAGCATTTTGGGATTGCTGAGTATTTAATATGTTTCCCTTTGTTATACGATTAGGGAACAGATGAATCTAAAAGATGAGCATTGTTTTACAAATCACGGTATTTTCATTATATTAAATTTATGTTGCTCACGTATGTAGGTGGTGGTTCTGCTATGTAAGTTCTAGTCGTATTTGAAAGGATGCTTTAATAATGAAACTTATTCTAAGTTAAGTCACTTAAGTGAGGCCAGTCGTGGCGCAGGGGCACGAAGTGTGATTGTAAAATCGACTGGTTGTGGGTTCGATCCCCACTCGAGGAGATGAAATATTTACTTAAATTTATATTTCCATTTCTTCGCTCTGGTGTCGAGGCTAAGCGCGGCATTGAGTTCTGCCACTCAACACGCAATGGCTCCAGAATTCGGCAGAAGGTGGGGAACGGAGTGTCTTAGCACTAGGTTCCCTCTGCCTACCCTGCTGTCTGCGGGATACAGCGTGAAACTGATTTGATTTAATTTAATTTAAACTTATTCTATGGATGTTGCAAGATGTAATTGATAATCTCACCATACCGTAATGTCGTAAAGGGGAAGAAAATTTTAATTAATGAATAAATTCTAATAAATAGATAATCAATCTTACTTTGTAATTTCAATCAAGTCATCCTTTTAATATTGATTCCTATAATATTTTGCTCAGCTTCTTACTAATTTGCATTGCGCACTATTAAGGGAGTGTTATTTATGTTAAAATTAAATAAGACTCTGATTAATCATAAGTAAGTTATCATAAGCGAAATGTTAAGCCATCTTTTTAATAAAAGATAAAATGTCAGGCCAGTCGCGGCGCAGGGGCGCAAAGTGTGACTGTAAAATCGACTGGTTGCGGGTTCAATTCCCACTCGATGAAGTGAAGTATTTATTTAAATTTAAATTTCTATTTCAACGCTCTGATATCGAGGCAAACAGCGGCGTTGAGTTCCGCCACTCAATACTCAATGCCTCTAAAATTCGGCTGAAAGTGGGGACCGGAGTTCACACTAGGTTCCCTCTGACAACCCTGCTGTGTGCGGGACATAAAATGTTCTAGTTAGATAAAGTTTTAAATAATTTACGTCATCTTTAATTTGTTAAGCCACTATCCTTCACTAGTACAACCAGTATTTTATTGATTCTCCTATATTCTACCAATAAAAGCAAAGAGAAATTGGTAGTTTTTTTTATTTTCCGATTTAAATCAACAACTATCACTTACTATTGAGCATATCTCGTTTGACCACAGCAACTTCAAATACGTAAATACATGTATAAAATAATTCTTTAATATTATTAGTACCCACTAAACATTTTAAACTCTTATTCAAGGATTATAGAAAGTTACAAACAAACAAACATTATGACCAATGGACCCTGAATTAATTGGACGGGTGTATTTACTTAGTTAACCGTTGTTATCTTCTCGGCCATACACGATGTTTAATGTATTTGTTGCTGCTTTGTGTTTAAAGTTAGCTAGCTGTTTTGTTTATATTGAAAAAACAATGTAATGTAATCAGTTGCCTTCTAATTACTTCATTTATATATATTTTTTATAATTTTATTATAATTACAACATATATAAGACGGTTCAAATATACAAAGTAAAAAAGAAATTTATAAAATAAAGTAAATAAATCAGCTTCACAGACAGAGGGAACCTAGTGTAAGCTACTCCGATCCCCACTTTCTGCCGAGTTTTGGAGGCATTGCGTGTTAAGTGGCAGAACTCAACGCCGCGCTTTGCCTCGACACCAGTGCGAAGAAATGGAAATATAAATTTAAGTAAATATTTCATCTCCTCGGGTGGGGATCGAACCCATAATCAGTCGGTTTCACAGTCGCACTTTGTGCCGCTGCGCCACGACTGGCCTCAAGAAATTTATCGTAAGCGCGTATAAGGAACAAGCGTCTCACCGTCCTGAGAATGTGAGCGAAATGTTATTATATGTATATTTTTTGCAGCTTCTTATTTTGTCTCGCATACATCGAGATAGACAGAGAGAACTTTATGTCACTTTCCACTCGAATTCTAGATATTTGGTGTGGAATGGCGGAACCTAACGCCGCGCACAATAATTGAAAATACTTACTAATACTAATAAATATATACTTTTTTTTATATAAAGGAAAATTTAATTTTCGGTCACCAGTTACACTAACTGAGAACTTTAGGGATTTATGAATACCAAAAATGATATTCATAAATCCTTAAAGTATAAGAGCTTGACCAGTGTAACCACGCCGGTCAACCGCACTTACTAATTAACTAAATACGTGTTAAATCTGTAATAACCTGCGGTTACCACAACCCTTCTTCATTCTCTCTTTCCTTCTCGTGTACGATTGTATGATTGTCTCTTTTTAATTAGAACTGTTAAGTAACCGCTAAGTAGGTGAGGTCTCGCTGTGTTTAATATGTTGGAATTATTAATTTGTATATTATTTATTTATATTTGCCATTTTATATTTATGAGGCCAGTGGCGGAGGGACACAAAGTGTGACTGTGAAATCGACTGGTTGTGGATTCGACTCGAGGAAATGAAATATTTAGTTACATTTATATTTTCATTTCTTCGTTCTGGTGTCGAGGCAAAGCACGGCGTTGAGTTCCGCCACTCAACACGCAATGCCTCCAGATTTCGGCGGAAAGTGGGGAATGGAGTGTCTTAGCACTAGGCTCCCTCTGCCTACCCTGCTGTGTGCGGGATATACCGTGAAGCTGATTTGATTTAATTTGATTTTATTTAAAAAGTTAAATAATTATTAAATACCTACATAATTTAAAAAAACGAAATCAAAAATTGATTTATCGATATTGATTTACAAATTGCAAAATGAAATTGGGGATAACCTACATAATTGTATAGGATACCTACCTAATCATAAAAATCTAAGTTAAAATATAAAGGTGTCCGTATAAAAAATCGCCCCAAAGCTATATCAGACATCGAGTCCAAACCAACAAAGTGCTCGTCGATTATCATTATAACTATTATTAAGCGAATCCACTGATCAGCCATTTAAAGAAATGAAACGTCGATTGTAAAACTACTATTAGGAACATCGATTTTCATCGATTTATTGATCGCGGACCGACTGTCCTCGGCGAGTGATCGTATCAAATTACCACCCATTATTTAGAATTAGAAACGATAGAGTCGAAACCCCAATTATATCACTTATGTGTTTAAAGGAGGTTGGGAAAAGGTTATCATAACCACAATTTTTTAAGATTTTTTATCTAAAGAACGACCATCTATTTGAGAGCGACTGTGTCACATGTTTATTTTAACCTATCCTTGTAAATGTAAGAAATATTGAATTTATTAATATTTCAATAGATTATTTCGAGCTACAATATAAAGAGATCAATAATTTGAACCCGTAACAAGCAGAGAATGTTAACATTCGCAAGTCCGCGGATAAAGGCTCAGACATAATAACCATTGAGGTTTATTGCGGACAGATTACAAAATGACTAAACGAGTAACGCAAATGATTGGCTATAAAGCGAAAAGATTGAGCGCCGTGACTGACAATGTATGGGGAGAAATATTGTATTAGTCAATTTCCACGGCTATAGACTTTAAAATTTTGATATCGAATTTCTTAATATACTAGACTAACACTAGGTTCCCTCTGCCTACCCTGCTATGTGCGCGATACAGCGTGAAGCTGATAAAAAATGATAAAAAAAAATTAAGTATCTAAATATGTATACAATCAAATACTATACATAATTATTTAAAGAGTTCCTTTTATTTCAAATACCAAAGTAAATTATCACAAGAATTGTACATTTTATAGGATAATAATTTAAATTGGAATCGTTAACAGAACAAAAATGGCGAATAAATCATAAGAAAGGAATAAATTAAAAATCGCATTAACCTCCACATAACAACACAGAGGTTGTAAATGCATTACAAAGTATGCAAGTACTCGGAGTTTATAATCGTCGGCTACTAACTATGTATAATACACAATCTAGTCTAACAATAAAAACGTTAAGAAACGAACGAAATGTCCTACAATATTTTATACAGCTTCACGCTGTATCCCGCACACAGCAGGGTAGACAGAGGGAACCTAGTGTTAAGACTCCGTTCCCCACTTTCTGCCGAATTCTGGAGGCATTGCGTGTTGAGGGGCAGAACTCAACGTCGCGCTTGGCCTCGACACCAGAACGAAGAAATGGAAATATGAATTTAAGTAAATATTTCAGGTGGATTTCGAGTGGAGATCGAACCCACAACCAGTCGGTTTTACAGTCACACTTTGTGCGCTGCGCCACGACTGGTCTCTACAATATTTTAAAGAGTAGTAAGTGAAAAAAAAAACTTACATGGCTCCATAATTTCCAATAATAAATTAAAGGTGCAAAAACGAAACTCCTCTGAGGCGATATAACGGAATCCAACAAATCTTGGTGGAACGACAAAATAAAGAAACCCAAAATGATACAAAACAAGGCGAATTAAAAGAAAATTACAGACGGCTGGCTATCGTGGCGTTTACATTAAACACATAATTGTACGGGTCAGTGCACCAATGGCATATAGGATTGGGCAAAATAATTGTCTTCAATTTGAAGGATAAATCGCAGCTTGTCGCTTTGGAAACAGTGATTTTAATATGCATTATTTTGAAATAATTGCTATTATTATGCCTGTAATATATCATTATCTGGTATGTATTATTAAGTATAGTCGTACAAAGATAATCATTTATATATAAAATGTTTCCTCTGATCTATATTTTTAGTAAGTTATAATCAAAATAGATAATATTTTTAGAAAAGCTATTCTAAGAAAGAAAAAGCTGCTCAGATATAAGTACATGTGTGCACTAAACGTATAAAGCCCTGTCCATAATAGACAAGCTATAATCGTCAACACAAGTCACGTGCGAAGTACAATCAATAACAGCAATACACAATCGCCGGCAAAATGTCAGTCAATAACTTGAGTCAACAAGACGGATCAGACGATGCTGCCACACTTAAATTTTATTACCCGCCCACGTACAGTTTTCTAAAAAATCCAAGAATTACAATAGCATAATCCTAATTTTATTTCGTTAAATGATGTTTACATTAATTTTGAAGTCCTAATATAACTGAATCTGTCAAAAAAATATTACAAATACGTCGCGTAAGGATCAATTTTGTATAAAATCTGGGAATTTTCTTCTCACTAGCAACACTAGCAGACTTATGTGTTCGCCATAAACTCTTTCATTTGGCTCGGACGAGCCTTATGAACAATAAAACGTTGAGGGCTGGAGATTTGGACTGTAATAAAATATTTGCCCTAGCACACGCTAATCCAAGTCCCTTACTTACAAAGGCAATTTAAGAAGTTATAGGCCCAAATAAAGCGATGTCTTGTTTTTATACAAAAGAAGAAAATATTACTGCAGAGACGAAATTTCAATTATAGGGTAAGAAAAAAAAAGTAATAAGTAACAAGAATTTCTAGTATAGTATAAAGAAAAAAAGTGACTGTAATTTATAAATATATTCGTAAAAATCCTACGCGATTAATAATAATTTAAATGTTTTTATTCAAGCTTACCATTGTTGAATTGTCAGAATATGTTTTATTGATTTATATATAATATGGGAGTAACAGATTACCATATTCATTTTATTTCTTATTTTTATTAAATACTATAATACCTTGCAACTAACGAAACTAGCTCATTTTAGCTAACCCCTATGATTGCCTAATAATTCATACGATATATTATAGGAATAATATAACCTAAATAGCATTTTAACGAAATTCAGAACGACTTCTATGAGGCGAATAAAACTTCTCCCTCTGATGTGCGAAAGAGGGTCAGAGTTAATTACTCGTAAATTGACCGGGATACAGTTTTATCCGGTGTAAATAAATAGGCTGGGATTAGTATGTGTCATACTTGTTATTTATGTACGCCAAATTTTGAGATCGATCTTTAAATACTTCCATAAGAAAATACATGTTAAATTTATAATTTTATCTGATTTAACGTTGTAAAACAAATACTTAATACTTTTGTGGTTTTTTTTTTTATCTTCTCGCTGAATCCCGTTAGGAGCAGTGTAGGCAGAGGGAGCCTAGTGTTAAGACAGTCTACTCCCCAGTTTACGCCAAATTCTAAAGATATTACGTGTTAAGTGACGAAAAACAACGTGTCGCTTTGCCTCAATACTAGAGCGAAGACGTTTTACAGTCACTCGGTGTTTTGCGAGATATATAAAATATTTTTTAACATAAGTAAGCTACGACACGAATAACATATTTTTTAAATTTTACTAAATTCTTCAAGTTCCTTATTTAATACTGTTTTTCAATTGCTGTCAACAAAACACACTATCCGCAGTGTTGCCACTGTACCCTAATATAATTGTTGTAACAATTAAGTAATCATTGCAAAAAATGATTTAGAAAACTGTTACTCGACTTTGAATCACACCGACCTAGAACTTGTTGGGAGCTACTCATCCGTAAACCTTTAGAAAAGATGCTACGGCATTGTTAAATAAGTATGAAAGATACCAAATCGAATATTTTATTAATATGGAAGCACAAAAGAGGGATTATCTTTTTGGTTAATAACAGCTGTTGCTACTGAAATATAAAATGATACATGTTTTTTATTACGTTTCATTTTGATTTTATGTAATTTGCTCGCACAATACAATGTTGTAATTGGCTCATGTGGAGTTTTGTGAAGGGCAAAATGGATTTAATAATAACAAATGTTTTATAGAGTGCAGTATATTGTGGAGTAGATGTGTTTTTATTGCAAAGATGGTTGAACGCCTGTTAAACTTCTTCCTCTGTCATCAAAGTTTTCATACAGGAAGCCCTTCCAAGAAGTATTCGGGGACATTCACACTATAGTGCCAGTCACAAATATTGTTACTTATTTAGAAAACTCTGACCATTGAACGTATGGCTTAGTGGTCAGAGCGCCTGGTCGGTTTCCAGTAGGCGCGGGTTCGAGTCCCGCTACGTTCAAATTTTTATACGTTTTCTAAATAAGTATTTTTCTTTCCTAAGTGTAGAATAACACTTTAAAAAAAAATAAAAATATTGTTATATGAGAAACAGTCAGACATAGACATAGACAGCATATACCAATGTTTCTCATATAAAAATATCAGATCGGACAGACAACAAACCGTGATCGCCACTATAGTGTGAATTCTTCCTTCATTTGTAGATCACAAGCCAGTATCATCAACACTGCTACACTGTTTTTAAAAGTTGTTAAAAGTATTTCCTACTATTAAATAAGAAATAGTACTAATATATGTATTTCCATTTCTTCGCTCTGGTGTCGAAGTTAAGCGCGGCGTTGAGTTCTGCCACTCAACACGCAATGCCTCCAGAATTCGGCAGAAAGTGTGGAACTGAGTGTCTTAACACTAGGTTGCCTCTGCCTACCCTGCTGTGTGCGGGATACAGCGTGAAGCTCATTTATTTATATATTAGTCATTTTTGATTGTCAACTTTATTGTTAATACCTCTAGATTGCCGGTTGGCCACTTACTGTTTTGAATGAAATCGGCGCTGCACGACAGAACAGAACCTATAATTTTAAGTCAATCGTTGTCGATATATATTATATACTATTAATGATATGGTCAATAATTCGTTTTATTAAAGACATCGCACACTTGAATATTTATATATATTTTGACAGAAGATATTTAAGAAAAAAATTAACTTTATTTTACTGTTATATAAAACTAACTAACACCGCGGCTTAGTTTAGAAATTATCGCGTACAACTCAATCGCGTTCTATTTCAACATAATATGAATAATTTATATTTTGTTATCAATATTGTTGTATTTAATAAGAACATAATTGACATATTAAAATACCGTCGACGCCGACATTCAGAGTACGCCGGTACAGTTAATTAAAAGAAATTCCGTCCTTATGCTTTTTCTTTGCAAAAAATGGAAACGAATGCGCCATGATGACTGTGAGGTGTGAGTGTGAGTAATGTCGTAAGTGGCAAAACAGCATTTTAATTGTAAACCTCGTTCCACACCGCAAACAAAGCGATGGGAATCCAACAGTTTATTGCTAATGTTCGTATGGAAATAGCTTGCAAAGATGTTTAATAGCGAATAAGAAATCATTATTGCGAGGTTGATGTTGTAAAAAAATTAACTTCACTTCACAGGAAACGTTATGTTGAAATATTGCTTATTATTGTTATGGCTCTTTCATAGTATGGCAGTAATAGATGTTTTTACTTCTGTAACTAAGGTAAAATGTAAGGTTATTTATAGATTCCTAAAAATATATTTTTCTTAAAGTCAAACGTTTGAAAGATAAACACTTTTGAAGTGGTAAATTATTGTCATCAATCAAAATTACTCGCTTTGCGTAATATAATAGGTAAAATATAAATCCCTAATATATTACTACAAAATCCTTTTTTTTTTGGTAATTTATTAGATAACACACACATATTAGATATAGATGTTTTGAAAAAGACTAAGATATTAAAAAATATTTTTAAATCCTATTTATTCTATTAATATATTTACATATCCCTACATAGTTTTTTCTCAAATACATTCAATGTAAAAACTTTTTATCTTATTATAGTAGATAAAAAAAATATACGAAATTTATCTTAGATTTCCTAATATGTTACAAACCGACTTGAATATTTGGAATTGGTAACACAACACGGGGAGTAATGGCATGAATTGAATGTTTCAAACAATTGCTTAGAATGTGAAATATGGAATGATACTTGCAGGCAAATATTGGGTCGCATACCAGTTTAATATTTGCTTTTCATATGTAGCTTCCTATCATATTTATCATTATATGACATTTGTAAATATTCAACCCTAAAGTGAATTTGTGAGGCCAGCCGTGGCGCAGAGGTGCAAGCGTGCGAATGTAAATGCGAGTGGTTGTGGGTTCAATTCCTACTCGAGGTAATGAAATATGTTCATTTTCTCGCTCTGGTAAAATGTCGCTTTGAATCTCGCCACTCAATACACAATGCCTACAGAATTCGACGGAAAGTGGGAAACGGCCCTTCCGTTTGGGAATGAATGTATGAAATATTAAATAATACCTATTCTATTTATTTTATTGTTATTATTATACAAGTACAAAATTATTTAAAAAAACGCGCACCTTCTATAATTAATAGAGAAATTATAAAGGAGATCGTAACACTTCGTCTGTTCCACTTCACTTCGGCGTTTAATTGTCACCGCAACAGTAATCAGTAGTATTGTTGTTGTTTCCTCGTGCATTTGTAATTTGTTGGATTGTAGCAATTACTACTTAAAGCTCTTCTCGTTAACGAAGAATTTCTATCACTGTACGCCATAGTCACTGCTAGCGCACATGTCTACATACGGCACGGCGACCGTTCACAATAAAAACACAACACATTAATTTAAAATCGTATATGGTAGAATCATTTGTTGTTTTTTGTAATGCTATAAGCATTTTGTTGCGAGCTTATTTAAAATTCTTTGTCAAAAATAAATAGTAATCTAACAATTTTTAAATATTTGACTTTTTTTGTTGAATTAAAATTTTGTTGATTTATTATCTGCGTTCATGTCTCGTATCGTGTAATATAGAGATAGAGAAAACAGCACCTACCTAGGTCATTTAAATCTTTTGGTCTTTTTAGCCGCCAGCGCGATACAAAAGATGGTAATGTGTTTATCAGTCTAGGTATGTAGGTACGTATGCTTGTTCCGTAGTGTTGTAGAGATAAAACTAGATGACCGGTTTTATCATTCTTACGTCAATCGATTCACCTTAACCTTGCCATACTGAAAACCAGACGTCATATTGGCAAAAGAAAAAAAACCAGACAGTACGAGTCAGACTCGTCCAACTAGGGTTCCGTATTAATTTCAGCTTATAAGCAGGAAGTACAATTTATAAAAAAATACAAGCTTTATTATAGTTCATTTCACATATGATTATATTTTTAGTACCGGACAATCGTTGGACAATTCTGGCTCACACTTGACCGGTTTTTTATAAGTAAAGATAGACGTGTTGGATTGCGGTACCTTGGTTCCCTTGTTTCTTAATGATCGTAACACAAAACTAAATAATGGTAACACAAAATATTATATAACAGTTAATTATTGGTATAATATCAATTTTCTCTCACAACACACAGCAAGTAACAAAGACACGAAGAAAGGCTCACAAATTGACTGATCCGTCATATCCCTCCGTCTCTCCCTTAACATAAACAGGCAAATCCTTACTTAATTTCAGTCGCAGAATTCAATCAGAATGTAAAGCTTTATACCCTTGCGTAATGTTATAATGCCTTACATTATCCCCTCGTTCATAACATCCGAATCGCGACGACAACGTACCAAACCTTTAATTATTATCAACACATCATTTTCATACCAGTTTCCGAGATTATAGGGCTGGCACGGAAAAAATTACAAATTCTAATATGTATTAGGTGAATGATCGAGCTTATTATGTTTGTTTAAAAATTGATAGATTATTGATGAAACTTATAAAACGTTTTCAATTTATTTATTCCAATGAAATTACTTGATTGACATTTTTATTAAAAACTTAATTTTTAAAAAAGCAATCTAAAATAATTTATTATAATAGTAGTTCTAGAAATGAGAAAAGACGCGATAATAGAGTAGATGTTAATTTCAAAGATATTTATAAGATAAGCATCAACCCTTCCGGAGCACGTGGACTGACGTCCCTTACACGCATTTCATATTCCTATTTCCATTCCGTTCCTAGTAGGATTATATTCTGCCTCCGATGTTTTCGTATCCTATTATTTCACGGGGTGAAAATAGGCCACCCGCCACCTCACTCACTCATACAAACATTGACATTTACGTGTGATTTTACTGTAAATATATACATATTCACGCGTGTGTGCTAACGTCTCAAGGAATATTATAGATGTGTGTGTTTCAGTGGGCTTGAACCATTGTCATCGGCGCATCAAAATTATGGGTTTATATCACGGTGAAATATTGAAATGTCATTCGCACATGTGATTAATGTAATCAGAGATCCATCAAATGTTGGACACCTGTATGCTTGGTAATAAATTGAAAATGACAACAACATTGTTTTATGCTAATTACGAAATAAAATAATAGTTACAGGTATGGCAATATTTTTGAAATTTAGAAATGTTTAAATGTAATAAAACAAAATAGTAAAGTCAAAGATTTTTTTTTGACAAAGTAATTTCAAATTACAAATCTAATTAGCAGTTTGTAAAAAAACCAGGCAAACTGCACTCAAAGTCGAATGAGGCAGTGCGCGATAAACAAGTGTCGCTTATGCAAGATCACGAATGTAATTGCTCCCTTGTCTGGCGCAACACTTGACGCTGGAGCAGGACGGGACTCTCTGAAGGCATACGAGGAAACAGGATAAAAGACAAAATCATCAACAAAGGCCTAAGCGACTATAATGATTGATGGCCGGCCGTCTTGCGCTGAGCTCTATTTAATCACTTTATTTCTCCGTTTGTTTTGAGATAATTTGGTATTCGTGTAATTTGTATATGAAATGAGAACACCCGGGATGAGAAGCTTCATATCCGGCGTCTATCCGGGGACCGGGGTGTACCGAAACGGATTCGATGCTATCATATGCCGCGATATCGTTAGTTTACATTTATAAGAATCGGCCAAGTGTTAAATATCTTTCATGTATATAAAAACTTAAAAAGAAACTTCTATTATGACGCTTTATTAATTGGCTACGCTTATGCATTTTATTTAAACTTTTGAAATATGCTAAATGAAATTATTATAATACTGTATAAAAAAAAATACTATAAAAAACTTACCACTCATGTGTCCGTTTTCGTACGGCGAATAATCACCGTTTTCGAGTCGATGTTTCTTGAAGGGGTGTCCCGGGAACTGTGTAGCGGCAAGTGAAAGACCCACGCCCGACGCGCGTTTCGGTGGTCGGCCCGGTCTGGAGCTGCGGACATAGTAGCACGTTACTGCCGTTTATGACGGTACACTTACATTTTAGGTGAGAATAATAATTATTTAATAACAACAATTTTTTATTAATAATTTTGTATTATTATTAAACTCATTAGTTGATATTATTTATTATCTAAAGTAACAACCAAACGCCAATTTGACGTTGTATGTGTTATTATTAATTGTAGCTTCGTTTTCCGCCCATAAAAACCCCAAAGTATAATGTTAGGTTCTTCAATTGAACAGATAATATTTTCTATCGTAAAAAAATATTTTCCGCATAAAAAAAATTATATCATCAAATAACGAACTACTATAGGCCAGTATGATTTACGCAGTAATAACTATTCTGCGGTTTTTCAAAACAACATAACTCGATTTATTGGTGAAAATAAATAAAACTAAATAATCACTTTTATTGCAAGAATAAAAGTGATAACTAATTAATAATTAATTAATTTTCACTGCAGTTAATGATTACTATCGTATAACTATGTATTACTTTGTATACCAATTCCAAAAATATAAAATAGAAATATTTCTTACAATTACAAATAAGTACAATTTAATTACACCAGCTTCACACTTAACCCTAAATATCTACGCAGTAGTATAGGCAGATAGTGTCCAGAAAGTGTCAAGGCACTCCAGGCCTTACTTTTCGACTAAAAAACATCGTGTTTAAGTCGCAGACCACAACGCCACCATTTAGTGGTAACCTACATGTTATTTTAAAAAACACAGTACGACAGATAACTAATTAAATACAATTAAAACAAAATGGGGCAGCATCCAAATCGCCTTACGTAAGTTGTTCGTAGGATTTATCCAATAAATCATGTTCTCGTGTGAGGGTAGATTCCAGATTTATTTTTATTTATTTCACTCCCCTAAGATTTAATGCCGAGACATCGTCCACAGTTTCCACAATTTCACGCTTATTGTTTTCCCATCCGTGATTTATAGTCAAGTAATAGAGGACGGTATGTTCTTAGCCGTAATAAACTTTGTCACCTAAATCTTTGCCCTTAAGCCTATTGCTTGCCTACCCTTGACCACAACAAAATATACCTGCTTCTATAAATTAAGATTTTCTATTAAGTGATATATCAGTTGCTATAAAAGATGTATGTAGACTAAAAATTACATTTTTAAATATCGTAAGACATAAGATACGATAAGAAAGATATCTAATAATAAAATTTCTGCCACAAATTCTGTATAAATGTCTGCCTATACTTCAATTCACCCATCGCATCGATATTAAAATCTTCTCTGTATTTCCATGAATAACAGTAGTATTTGCATTTATTATTAGCATTCAACTAGTATTTTATAACCACTTATTATAAATAAAAACAACATTAAAACGAGAACGCAACTTTACCAGGCCTACGCCGATTGGCAATCAAATAAAGAAAGCGCACTTGCCACTCGTAATACCACATAACTAGCATTACGTATCGTCGGACAAGTTCGGCAATTATCGGGGGAGCGATGCTGTTATCATAGTATCAGCTTACGCAGAAACTGACTCTCGCCTATTTATTTTTATGTCAGCAACCGTCATTATGAGACACTCCATTAGCTTGGATTGTGGTATCTCGTTTTCGGTAGGTGGGGCGAATCGGTAATATGACGATTTTGTTTCACTACTTTATGAATAAGTTGTGTATTAAATCATTAGATACACAAACGCGGCTTCGCCCGCTTGTATTTATAGATGAGTTATTAAATCTGTACATATTTTGAAGCTTTTGTCTTATTCTGATGTCTAAGCACCACTATTATAAAGTTTCATCCAAATGTTTATGCTTAAAAGTGTTTAAGTGTAATCGAAGGACCACGCTAAGTAAAGTTAAAAAAACTCTTATCACAAATAAATTAAATATTTAATAAATTCCTTACGTCTTTTAAATTGAAATCATCCGTGCTATAATTAATAATGTAAATACAAAAAGTTATTATAATTTGATAAAACGTATAAAAGAAACCAGATACAATATTTGGAACAATAAATTTGGTGCATTAATAAAAAAGTCTTTCCGGTGGTCGCACATCGACAGATGTATACAGAAATAGCGACAATAAATTGGAAAATGACGCGCACAAAAATTTCAACTTATTTATTTTTAACACCTTAGTGTAGTAACGGTGGACGCGTAAAAATCAAATAAAAGTACAATGTATACCTAATTGAATATTAGATTTCATGGTAGTAAAGGAGGCAGCGCATGCATTGGGCATAGTAAATATTTAAGTTTTAAAACGGATTTGTATGTTATTAATATTAACACAATGAATGACCAATAACTTTGACAATATCTGACAACAGACATAATGTTTGTAGGTTTATTCTTATAATGGTAGTAGTAAAATCTATTTATATTACTTCTTAAGTCAGTTAAGTGAGAAAAACGCGTTGGTTTACGCTATTCTACTAATGTATAGAGGGTAGATATATTTTTTAAATATTTAACAATCTCACAAACCAAATCAGTGATTTTCAATTGTACATGTATTCTAAACTCCCAAAGTAAGCCAGCACGCGTGCCTTAAACATCCGTATTTTAACGAGAATTCTTAAATAAAAAATCTCAGTTTCACGCTGTATCCCGCAAACAGCAGGGTATGCAGAAGGAACCTAGTGTTAAGACACTCCGTTCCTCACTTTCCGCCGAATTCTGGAGGCATTGCGTGTCAAGTGGCGGAACTCGCCGCTTTACCTCGACACCAGAACGAATAAATAAAAATTTAATATAATTTAAATAAATATTTCATTTTCTCAACTGTTGATCAAACTCACAACTAGTCGATTTTACGTCACAGTCTTTGTGCGTGCCCTACCCCACGACTGGCCTAAAAAAATCCCTATTAGATCAATTTTGGATGCCAACCTTCAACTCCTTGATCTCTACCCACAAAACTTTCCGCCAATTCGTTTGAACAACTCCTACAATAATACAGAAGCGTAAAAGGAAACAAAAGGAAGTAAGGCGCGACGAAACCGAATATTGAAAGTGTCGAGGGACAGAGATAAGGAACGCGTGCCCCTCGCCGCCACTTAGACCGTAATCTGAACACCAAAGCTCACTCCGATAAACTGCCATTAAAAAGCGTTCGATTTATTACACGACGATTTCCTAACGATTTATATGCGTTCGCAAAGTGCAGAACACTATCGACTGGTGTCAATGTATACTTGATATAGTTAAGTATCGTTTACTTAAGAGTATTGCAGCTCGGGTTCAATGTGGAACCTATGTGCCTTTTAAGATCACACTGAAGTTACTTTTAAGGATTTATTTTTATTATTAATTAGGTTCGTCCTATTATAATATGCCTACTGTTTTTGTAATTATTGCGAAATAAACTAATATTTCTACACCTAAATAGTACTTGTGCGTACGTACGTACGTACATAAATATGTGAAAAAAACGCATTTAAAATGTTCGATTACAGTAATATTTTTTCTTTTACTCCTTACAGAACACCATTTGTAAACATTTTCTGTGTAACCCTTCCCCATACCCCAGTGAAACTTACACCGCGGCTAGTTTTGCTTTTTGTTATATTTGCCTGGCAATATTCATCGCTCAACGCCCATGTCACTGAATAAATACCATCCACAAAGGACTCCCCAGATATTGCTGACAGATCTACCCCTAATAGATAGACAGACCTACTTTAGTAAACACACAAATCTATATGATAAATATAGAATATCGAAAAACCTTCAACATAGACGTTTAGTAAAATATTATATATATTTAAAGTTTTATAACAATTTTAACACCCTATTAGAGTTATTAAGAGCACAAACAGTCGCCGGTACTGGCACTATGAATAGACGACGAGTCTCTGTTATTATATTTGTGTTACTATTCTCGACTCTTAGTGTACGTGTTCACACTCACTGGCAATTACTAACATTAAATCATAAAATTCACGTGGCATAAACATCCTTCCCTAACGTATATAAAAAGTCAGAAGACTAAATAAGAGACGCTGACAGTCGATGGCTAGCTAATAGTCATAATCTGTGCGGGTACCTTCGTATATTTTTTGTTCCCTCTTATTTACTCGATACACTAACTCGTATGGGAATGTTTACATAGTATATTCTTAACTTGTGTTGCGTGTTTGTGATTACTACGGACTGTTACTAAATCTGAAATACTAAAACAATATTTGTATAATGACGTCATATGCTTGATCCAATTGGATGCAAAGCACCAATGATATCACAGTGTACTATCAAAAATTATAATTTAACATATCTTGGGCTCTGCACGACGACGTTTCCTTTTCAAAATAAGATGGTGTACTAAGGAAATATGATGTACGTATTACGAGAAACAACGAAGCTCTGTTTTTAAAAATGGCTCAGGAATCGGTACACAAAGTAAAACAAACGCGCGTAATCTTATCTACGGTAAACTCAAACGCAGTAGCAGTTTGTCTTGGGTTCAGTACAAACATGATAAATGATTTCGGTTTAAAAAAGTGTTGTTGTATTTTGTAAACGAGTTCCGGTCGGAGGGAGATGGATTCTTTCCTTGATTAAATTATAATACCTATTCACCTTGAGAAGTACCTGGAGAAGAAGAGAAACCAACATTATTGATTTTCCAGACAAATCTAATCTATTGCTACATAATCTAATATTTAACTAAGATTAATATTTTATAAAAAATAAAAAGACCACACTTTATGTCAATAAAGGAATTATTTTAAAAAATGCAAAGAAAATTAATTGTAGCCAAAAATTAGAGGGTACATCGACAGTAACAATAAAAAAATGAAAGCAAAGCCGCGTTTAAGCGTGTCGTAAAAATAAAAATTAAATAAAAAATGCTTAGGGTGGAAAAGTTTCAGAGTGTAATTTGGCTTTACAATTATTTCGAGTTCGGATGTAACGGCGCTCTCTTAATGTTACCTGTCCCTAGGCTATAAATCTAAACCAAGAACCAATTAAATATAACATTTGTACATGAAATTTAAATCTTTTAAATTTTTAGTCAACCTGTTACATAAAAACGGACAGTCAAAAATAGACTCAATTTTTTTACGAAAATATATAATAAAATTATTTTAATCTTTTTTCAAATTGTACTATTTTAATTATAACACCTATATTATTAAAATAAGTAGTTCACGAGATTGAATTTATAAGTACTTTAAAAACATTTCGAAACAATTTAAAATTGATCGTGATAATCAGGTTTTTTGCACGAGTTTTTGTTATCTGATAACATAATTATTACAGTTCTGTACCTACTTCATATATTTTCTTTTTTAGCATTCGCTAAGACTATCAAATTGTGTTTCTTATACTGTGGACGCGAAGAAATCTTAAGTTAATAAGGCAAGTCACCGCTTACTCAGGTAGCTAGTACGTTTCAATATCTTGAGGCATTTTATTTACAAAACTAATTACGTTGGTCCGATAGCATATTAAACAGCTCCGGGTGCTCTTGATTCGATGACAGTTAATAAAGACATTACAAACGAATTTAATATCAGAGCATTCCATCTTTATATTTCCTATTAGAGATTCTACAATGAAATACCGCTTGTATCATAATAACATTTATATTTTAATCAGATATACTCGTATTTCTTATATAAGCAAGTAGATGTAGTTTAAAGAAAAATCTGATAATTTGAAATTTTCTCATAGATATTATTTAAATAATGAAAACCTTCCTTTTTATAAAAAAACTGGTTAAGTTCGAGTTGAAGTAGTCCACCTAGGGTTTCGTACCAATTTAAAGTTTGAAGGTCAACGGGAAGTACATTGATTACGCAGCGAATTTCATAAAAAAGTAACAAAAACGATGTATATTGCTCGTATCTGTGGATTGCGTTGATTTAGGAGATTGATCTTTTCTGTGCTCCAAGAGATCGTACACCTGAATATTTAATATTAATTTTAGTTGGATACTTTCACGCGATTTCGAGTAAAATAACGATATCGAGTTAAATACGGATGACCGACAACCAAGTAACCTATAAATGTTCAGTTAATTTCTTTATTATAACACATCTACTGATACAATTTGTGAGAGAATATCCTCTTTACTATAAAGCTTAAGAAAAAAATGTTTTATTTTTTTTCTAATTTTTATTACCTTTGGCACGAACTATCGTCGTTTCAACGGCACGTCACGTGATCCGGATAATTGAAATGTCCAAACACTAAATTTATGTTGCTACTATGGCGACTCTATATCATTTTTATTATCATCAGACATACCAGAATACCAGTGAAGACTAATTTACAATTTAACAGAACTTTTGAGATATATCCAAGTGAATATTCACATTTACGCCGACATATTATATTCAGAACTATTTAATATTATTACAAACATAACAATGTAAAGCGCCGTGCATCCCTTCGACGAATGCTAGGGCAACATAATCAGCCCTCAAGGGACAAGCTCCCATAATTAGCGGCTGTTCATTTCTTAATTTCAATATTTAATTACAAAGGAAACTCGATGACTGCGAGAAGAAAGAGACGTCATCTTCAGAAAGTTACAAATCCGTTTCGTTTTATTCGTTCAGAATTAAGTACCTACCAACGCTGGCTTCTGTATTAATTCTCCGCCTACAATATCAAAGGGTTTAGAATAAATAAGGTATACTTAGAAAATTTAATCATTATAAGTGAAATCGTTTTTAATAAGTAACAATTGCGCTTACTAAAGAGGAAAGGAAAAGAAAAAGAAACTTTTTTGTCATTTGCTCTCCGTATTTAGGTTTTCATTCATTAAAAATTATATATTTTATGCAAAATATACGAACACATTAATCTTTTTGGGTAAATATGCATGATACTATTATCCGCGTAACTTTATCTGATCAGCCTTCTAACAATTCCCTTTGTCGTAGCGCTATTGTCAATCCGATAATAGCCCCCAACATATTGTCATTTTATTCTATTTCCTCCGAGCCTTATGAAATTTTCTTTTAAGTGAATTTCAATGTATCTTGAAATTTTCTTTCGAGAGGGAAAGTAAATAAAACTCACTAATCACAAAGGAAAAATGTTCCACTTAAATCAACAATATCAATAGAGTTCATATTTGTAAAAAAGTCAAACAATCAAATGAAATTAATTTCTCTTTGTAGGTGTTTTTCGTTTGGGACGTTTCATTGTGACGTGGTGTGTTTGGCATGTTTTGTTCAGTCTCTTTGACGGCCGCTGGTCAGGACGTAACCATTCACGCACGTATTGACCGAGTGTTTTGTGTTAAATTATACAATTTCTGGCCGAATGACCACATACGCCCCCGCCACCGTCGGTCCCGCCTTTTCTTATAACGTTATTATTGTCAAATATGACTGTTCAAATTAAACATTAAACATATTAGAAATGTAGTCAATTTGAAGTTTCATGTAAATATATTTTTCTGAAAACATCATAAATACGTTATATTTTGTGTATAAAGCAATTGATAAGAAAAATTAATTAATTTAAGAGAATTTCATATAATTAACTCTCTAAAGTACCATTAAATTGCAATATACAAATCTACCTATTAAAAGAAACGGGCACCAAAAAAAAAAGAAGAGTAAAACAAATCAACAATACATCAGTCATTCTGCAAATTAATATTAGAACCGAGCCTCGAATCCTGACCGCTGGCGCCAAGTTTTTTTATACCAAACAAATGCTTTAAAAAAATTAAACAGTTCGACACGAAACACAAATGGATCGGATACAATACTATCGACTTCAATTTCCAAACGAATTTACTTTGTCGCTTTTAAAGGTTTAATAGTTTTCATTTAGAGTGATATGGTTCATCAGGAACAAAATGATAACGCCGCTACCGTTCCCGGCGTTTGTTGTGTTTTTTATCTGTAAACGGTCTATTGTATTTAAAAAAAAAGAAATTGCTACCTGGCTAACACATTTGGTTGCTCCCTAAATTAATTTCATCTAATCCTGGCGGTTAATGTTGTCGAGTCATACAAGTCGTATGTTAACATCAGCTTTTAACTAGTGTTAGGAAAAAAATCGAGAGACTCATTTTTCATCAACGTGCATTATATAGACACTTGAAAGATAAATGCAGGTTCGTTTCTATATACGTAGAGTTCATTCGAGTTCACAGTTACAAGCCTTTGACAAGATATTTTCAAATTTATAAAATATAATTTTCAGGCGCTCAGTGTATGTAATGCCTTCAGAAATGAAAGGCGAAAAGTGGGGAACGTGCCGTAATACTAGGTTCCCTGTGCCTTACCTGCTATGTCATGCTAATACGTGATAATAAAATATAATTAAATTAACTCGCAAAAATATATTTAGATTAATTTGAAATAAGTAAAAAATTGGTAATTGTTATTAATAACTTAGTACCAATATCTTTACAAAAATACGCCAAATATATAAGGTTCAAAATTATTTTGTAATTAATGAAAACAAACAATAAAGAGATTTGAAACAGAATAGAGTCCCGGACGTGTATGTGATCGTTTAGCGCTGAACAAAAATAAACGTTATGATTTACTTAACGGTTTATTAGAAAAACATCAGCTGCCAAGAAGTATAGAAATAATTCATATGCTTTAAATATATGTAGGTAGTCCATAGTCGTACAGAAAATTTATTATCATTAAATTTATTATCATGAAAGAAAGATATAAAATAGAATAAGTAAGATTTTAATTAAATGCAATTATATTTTTAAATAAGCATTTATAAGTACATCATTTTTATTGGAACCATTTTTAGTAAGCGCCATGGTTGTGGGTACGATCCCAACTAATGAATTGTTTTCATTTCCGCCACTAACACGCAATATTTAGAATTCGGCCAAAAGGCATTTTTTTTTATTGCAATATTAAAAATGTAAATTGCTAATAAGATAAAACAGATCTATGTTTTGAAACTATTTACTTTTTCATTACAGTTAAACGACAAAGTCGCCCTGATTATTTTTACCTGTTGTTAAGATAGGTAACAGTAAGATAGGTCTTATAATATTTTTTAAGTATTTAAAATGTATTATACTAGAGAGTCAAACGCGGCCTTGCCCGCTTAAGTCTATTGCTATATTATGACCAAATTATACAAAATGCCTACATTAATTGTAGCCTATTCTGATGTATAAGGTATAATACTGCAGAATTTAATCTAAATCCGTTTAGTATTTTTTGCGCGAAAGTGGAACAAACATCCATCCTCACAAACTTTCACATTTATAATATTAGCAGGATAGTAGGATATTCCCTTACAACTAATTTTAAACAGTAAGAACATTCACAAACACAGCAAGTACCTACTACATTTCAATGCTTAGGAATTTTAAAATAAACACAAGTTATTCATAAATCACAAGCGTAATAGTTACATTCTGACGTTACGTAAGTACATCTGAAAAATCTTTTGTTTGATCAGACTCCAACATCTGGATGTTGAACAGAAGTTCATAATAAAATATGAAGAAAAAACACGTTAAGTCCTTTTGTATCGGCCGCTTATACTCATATTCAACTATGAATGAATGATTTTGATACTTTTAGCTTTCAAATAAATTATCATAGAAAATATCTAAATAATTTATAGAATATATATAAAGATAAATTAACTGTTGTAAGCTGTTGATGCATAGCCCTTATCACATAATCTTCGCCAATTAATAGACAATGTGAAGCCAACCACAAAAAAAAAACATAAATAGTGGCCCGAAGGGCAGTGCAGTAATAGGTTAATTGCGTTTATTATATACGATATAAAAAAAACAGTTAGTAACCATGCATAATATCCATTCATTTAATTAAATGCCAGTTCTACCGGTTTTATTATAGTGTATTTATTTTCTGTGCTACTATTAATATGAATCATTCTAAAATCATAAATATGCACTTGTCTATGTTTAGATTAGTCTATGATTAGTTTCCAAAGCGATTGAAGGAATTTGGATAAAAAATAAATTAAAATGTTAATTCTGAAGCTATTTCTAAAAATGCTGAAAAATCGAATTGGTTAATCATCATTTGTATTACTTTAGCACAATCAATTTAAACAATAATATTAAAATAGCCTAGTATCAAAACAGTTGGTTTACATCTGTACTGCAACCGAAACGTACTCGTAGTGTCTTATAGTAACTATTTAAGATTTGTTTTGATAATACATCATAAAACTATTAAATATTGGATCGTTGAGTGAGAATACCCGAACTGTTGTTACGTTTCAGTGCAAGTGATAACCGACGAGCGAGTGGATTAATACAAACAAGAAATCTGTTGCTCCTTGTGTTTTTACCACGAGATTTAACTTAAGATATAAATTTAAAATAATAATCACTTATGATATGTGCTGTACACTCATTACTTAAGTCCAGATTTAGGTACGAACGTAGCGATTTGTTGTTTCAGCGTTTAGATGATGTTTAAACCTTGTTATGTTTTGTTGGAGGCATGTGGGAATCATTCTTTTGTTTTACATCCGGGTTACATATTTAATTATAGGTCAATCGATTGCAAATGTATAATTTAGATTAAATGAGAACGTCTGATGCAATTTGCAAAAGGTTTTAGAAGGATTAATGGAGAGGAATGAGAGCTAGATCTGAATTTTAAAGTGATATCATATAAACGCAATAGACTACATTTTTCATTCAACGAGGTACATTATCAACACCGCTTGACATGCGTCAGCGCGGTACTTCCGTTCCCAGCCTTTGCTTATCTCTGGCAAATACAAAACGAAAGTAATGTAAAACTAAGATGAAAAAGTTATCTGTATTTTTACGTTACGCAATTATGTAAATACACTAGATTTCTTATGTTTGTTTCATGGACGGAAAAAATAAGAATAATTATGGAAAATTTAAACTGTTTAGAGTTTAATGTCAAAAATATTAATAATATAAAATTTATTTAACTATAAGATTGCTTTAACTTTGTTACTATCATTTGTTTTCTAATATTATAATTTCTATAAGGTCATGCAGGATATCAATGAATTCAAAAGGAAAAAATAATTTAAAAAAATCATGCCTTGTTATCACTCTGTCAATTCTTAAATATTTTCATCGAGTTGTCATTTCAAGATAAATAAAGCGACGCCGTCACACCAAATAAATACTAACCTGTCACTCATACAAAACAAGTTAATAGACACAATCAATTTACCCAAAATTGTATGTAGGAGAAAAAACATATTAACTTGGCGAGTCACGCAACTGAGCTGTCAAAACTGTAGCTTGTACCTCTCGCTGGTGTTCTCTAACGGTTTTGTAAATGCACCCACCTATATTAGAATTCAATAAGGCTGATTGTCTATCGCCGTTTTGTTTTGAAACCTTATAATTATAGTGACACTAATGTGATCTTTAACCTATCAATTAAGTTCCTGTGTGTTTAGTTGTTTTTTTTATTAAGTTACTTAGTTGTGGATTCGATTCGCATTCGAGGAAATTAAATATATATATATATATATATATATATATGTATGTGTGTATATATATATATATATATATATATATATATATATATATATATATATATATATTATTTCCTCGCTCTGGTAACGAGGCAAAGCGCGACGTTGAGTTCCGCCAGTCAACATGCAACGCATCAACAATTTACTGGAAAGTGGGATCTTAATGGGAACAAAGTGTCTTTACACTTAGTTCCCTAATAGTGGAAGCTAAAAAAATAAGCATCTATAGAATGATCTTATAAATGATTTATGTGATTTAAAATATGTATGTATGTCCACTTAGTAGCTTAGTTCATTCTAAAAAAGTGTAGTACTATAACATACATATAAAATACAATATATACCTACCCGTATACAATTTTACAATATTTATTTTTATGTAAAGAAATAAAAATGTTTACTTAAAAATAAATAAATGAGAACATTGATATTCGTTGAATGAGGTCAAGATGCACTCAGTGCCGTCGCGTGCCGCGGTTGCGGTTAACCCGTATATTGCTTGCTTCAAATCGCTCCATTAGGGGGATATTAGCTTACGAGATTTCTGTTTTACTTAAATTATGGGAATATAAAATAATAGTTATTACAAAACTAGATGATACATGTATTAGTATATACTAATGTTTGTTTTACTTTTAAAGAGGTTACGAGAGTTAGAGGATCAGGTACTATCATGTTATTGACGAAATCGAAAATTTGCCTGGAAATAGACTGAGATTCGATCTTACGGTCGTTGCGTTCAGTCAATCACGTCCTAGTCATGTTGCGTTAACATTAGTTCATATGTTCATACAAAATCTTAAGACTACTATACTAAAAACTAACGCTTCTCATTCGAATACAACTATGGAATCTCCTTTTCTATATATTTGTCCACAAATCAACCCACCCTTTAATTAAACCGACGACACTGTGTCAACTGTAAGTGTAACTATAGGTAAAACTAGTTAGGAGCGAAATAAAGTCCCATATAATTCAGTAGTATAATTGTCCTGCTGTTTGTTTTGTGGGGTTCGACTTGCATTACGTCGAGTCAACACGAAAGTTAGCCACGTGACTGTTGGGCTTCATTAACTAATAAATACCTAATTAATGTTGTTACGTACCTAATAGTTTACAAAACACTGGAATCATTTTATATGTTTAGTTAGATGTACATAACATGGCCATCATGGCGCAGGAGCACAAGCGTGTGACTATAAACGCGAGTGTTGTGGGTTCGATTCGGAAACGGAATGAAATATTAAATATTTTCATTTTCTCGTTCTGGTAACGAGTCGTTTTGATATCTGAAGAAATGCTTAGATGAACCAGTTATCGGACATTAGTCATAGCGAGAAAAATAATAAAATTATTAAAAAAAATCTTCAACAACTAATAAAATAAACAAAAAAATAGCTGCTACGATAAAAAAATGTATAAAAAATATTTTGCAACTCACTTTTTAACAATTAGCTTAAGAAAAACAAATATTTTCATTATAGCACTCGCTCTATCTAGAATTTTTTTTAATTCGCCGTCTATAACAAAATTATGGGAAATAAATATATTGCGCTAAATGTCATTTGGAAGTATATAACTTGGCGAGTCACGCAACAGAGCTGTCAAAAGGACATTTAAGGAATATATATATTAATATCATTAAATTCGGAAAAAAAAAAAACTCGATCATTAGTGTTCGTCGGTTACTGGTGCTATTGTCTTATAAAAAAATAACCAGTAAAAAACATAAATAAAAAGCACCATTGATTTTTCTCTGTCTTTACTAAGTTTTAAAATTAATTTAAACTATTACGTAATACGTAACCCGCTGTATTCTATTTAATAGACTAGATAAACCTATATAGAAGATTGAACACCATTTGCTTGCCTAGGTACTACGTATCATACGGAACAATCGAGGCAAAGCGAGGCCCATTCAATTATCCCTGAAAATTGAGTCTCATTAAAATAATAAAGCAGCCGGCGGCGAAATCAAATTGAACGATAACAAAAGCTTGTGTTAATTCGAAGCGACAGCGCGTTTTGCTCATGTCCGATAAGAGGCATGCAATTGTACAAGGCAGATCCAGGAACTCTACTATCACAGCACCGAAATCATTGGCACTTATCACAGTTGGGATAATCTTATCCTGTTTTGTAGCAGCCAGACAATTTTCAATAAATCATAAAATTAAAATATTTTACATATTACATTATTAACATTTAAATATTCTATGAAATATAAATATTAAGCAAGCATATTTATTAATCCGTTTTTGTTTCTTATAGGCAATTATAATAGTAACAAATATAATATATAATAAATTCCCATATCACACTGTATTAAGGGATGACATTAGCCTTATATTACAGTACCATAACTCAGAAAACGCAACAGTACCTAGGAGTATCTGTAATTCAAGCACTAAATTCAGTTAATGCCGCTATAGCGAACATAAAGCATAGATCATAGGAACAGCCGACCCCGTCCGCGCAATAATAGCGATGCTCCACTGCAACCCCAAATGCAATTGTGTACATTCGTGCGGGTATTGAGTTACAATAATGCGATGGAAACATTTGCATTGCATCCTGACTGCCGATAGTTGGCTTGAGGTGTGGAGTGTGGAGTGAGGAGTGAGGAGTGCGGAGTGGGCGCCTCGTCATACACCCATTAGGTGTATTGCTGAAACTGCTCACTTTATTAGTCAACCCTCCCGTATTCTAAGTACAATTGTGAAATTAATTTAGTTTACATTACTACGTCAAACATTTACCTAATATAAAATCACAAAAATTGTTATTCATAATACTTTTATGTACATATATAGTATAGTAATATTTTCAAATAATTAAAAGTAACTATCAATTAAATATCCTTTTTATATATCAATACTCACATCTACGTACCCAGAGCTTACTCCCCCCTATTTGGTGACCACTTGGTGGCCATCCCGCAAATTGCTCTTTCCAAACAAAATTGTCAATAAAACTCATCTGATTCGCAGTTAAACAAGCGAACGACATTATTAATTTATGCGATGTAATATGGCGCAAGCGTTGCCGGGATACAGTGTAAATTATTAATAGTGCTGGGGTAAAAATTAAGCTTAAATCGAATGGGTAGTTTGGACAGTAACGTTCGTTTTATGTTTCTATGGACAGATTAATTTGTAGGGTGATAACAGTCCCCGAAATCTCTGTAATAATAATCAGGAGAATTGCAGCACGTGCATTTCTATGCAAAAGTTAAAGCTTAGTTAACTGTCAATCGGCATCAATATAATCTAATGATGTATCCTTGTTGAATGTGTAAGGAGTTGATGAAGGTGAAAATGAAACAATCACATTTTCTGCCGGCACTGAACGTAGACAGGTACTGAAGGCAAATAGCTCCCTCGCGTCTTGATGTTATCTTAAGAGAAAGCGATTACACAAATCTGAAGAAGCTATTAATCCGGCTCGCTGCCCTCGAATGGCATCATGGTTTGTTTAATAAAATCGTGAATTTACATATCAAAACCTAAAAAGGGGCATAATTAGACCCGATGACTTAGAAAACGTGGTGGGTGAGGGGGAGGGGGAGGGGGAGGAGGCGCCCCCCGACAACAAACAAAGGAATTATACCCGCCTCAAGAAACTTTTAGCAATGGAAAACGCCTTAACAAACAAACGCGTGTGTATCTAATGAAATTCCTATGGTTGCATAACATACCTACCCGCGTGAGCGTCGGGCGTTATTAGCGGAATTATTTCTTGGGGTAGAATCTTTGAAGGCGGCTGCCCTTCTGGAAAAGTTGTTAAGAAAACGGGTTGCGTACTTTTTGGAGATTTCATTAGTTCGTAACTATGTGATGTGTTACGCTAGGCATCTAATTTATTGAGTAGGCGTAGCCGGAGGAACGAATGGGCAGCGAGCATTCGAAAATGGAATAAAGTTGCCGAATCACCCGCTTTGAGGTGAAGCCGACGACACGATTCGTTAGGAGACAAATGTTTGGATTCAATTCCAACATATTTTTTCGTCTTTGGTAATTAGCAACGGTGTATTTGAGTCGAGCAATGCCGACCGCGACGCTCCTGTAATTAATTTTATATTAGTTTAGGAGATTACTCACTTACAAACAAAATATAAACCATTCCGAATTATGCAAATTATCATTTCGAAAAGATCAAAAAATATCACCAATAAGTGACAAAATATTTTTTACAAAGTTGTATCGAGCCAGTACAATATTTTGATCGTCCAATAAAATAATCTCCCATTAGCATTTTGAGGAACATAAAAGCGAACCGAATCGCCTACTGAATCGTTTCAAGTCACTTAAAATACTTCGCTGTGGGAAAGCGAATCGTAACAAAGAAGCGAGCGTTGTATTTAACAGTTACAAGTTAAACTTTAGTAGTTCTAGTTATATCCTAAACATATAGTTACTTCAAGAATAAAATAAAAGAAAGTTACTATTATTGAATACTTCCAACAACATTGACGAGATGTCGATGTAGAAATTGCTTTTATCTGTCTCTATGTATGCGCCATCCATCGTCAGATCGAATGTGAGGCGTGACGATGAATTATAGTATCTATTAAGTCGCACGACTACGAGATTCCATTGTGTTCAATAGATATTTATACAAATAGATACGTCAAATAATTTGAATCTTATAAGAAAATGTAATGAGCTGAGTACGTTTTTTTTACTTATTTTTTTCTTTAAAATATCGTACTTAGAGTTTTAATTATTCATTCTTACTCTATTTATAATTTTATGCATTACTCAAATTTCGCATTTTTCTAAAATGCAAAAATTATATAGCGTAAAAACACGTTACACTTTATTCACTTTCCTCCTACTTTAAAGATTGTCTATTGAGTTTAATAAAAATAATTTCAGATTTTGTTTAAAAATAATATCCATAAAACAAAAAAAAATGTCTTAATAATTTTTAAATTTACTATTAACTATAATATTATAATAGTAAAATATAAGGAACATATCTCATCAACGTTCTTTATGTTAAAAATTTAAAAAATTACCAATATTTTTTTTGTCCTATCTGTAATTCAAAAGCTCTATAGTCAAAGACGATTTGTACTAATTATAACGCGCGAACGGCGAAGCGATTATCTTAGTCTCGAGATATTCAAATTAGTTTATTCGCTAAATGAGAAATATCTCTTATAAATAAAATTATCTATGTTTTTTAATTATCTATGTTTTATATTTTATATAAATAATAAGAAAGTAATAAAAAGTAAAGGGATTTCTTATATCGTTATGTACCTTAGTATTGATCAGAAAAGCAGCAATTTTAAAATAAAACATACAATCTACGTCCAACAAAAGAAAATTTAAATTTGTGTATTGTCTTATTCCCAACAGGAAGATTGTTCGTAATTCGTTTATTATTTTTCCGGTTCATCCCTCTTCATTTAATAAGTAGCACAATGTGTACCTATAAATACCTTATTGAAATCGGTAAGCGCTATGCATTATACTCTCACACACTCTACTCCACACATAGGCAGAGGAAACCTAGGAACCTAGTGTTAAGACACTCCGTTCCCATTAAGACACTTCCGTTCCCCAGTTTCCGCCGAATTCTGGTAGCATTGCGTGTTGAGTGGTAGAACTCAATGCCCGCTTTGCCTCGAGTGAAGATATAAAAATATTAAATATTTCACTTCCTCGAGTAGGAATTGAACTAATAACCTGTGCACGCCTTTGATATTTGTTATTTTATAAAATTTATAATATAATAGTAAAAATTGACCTGTTTACGTTATAGTGGCAATCATAGTAAATACAAAGGCATCCGGATGGCAGTGAAGAAGAAAGGATTTTGATGGCACACGTGTACGAGTGTGGCGGGTGTAACTTAACACTTGGTAGAACAAAGAGTGGCAGACAGAAGTGTCAATATCCTGATGGAGACTCATAAGATGCCCCTATGATGACGGCTGCACTCGTTCATAAAGCATAATAGTACTTTACTTGCTCTGTGGGAATATTAGAACCACAAATTACGCAATTATTTTTTAATGTAATAGATTTAATATAACATATAGAATATATGAGGCCACTCGTGGCGCAGTGGCGCAAACTGTGACTGTAAACGCGACAGGTTATTGGTTTAATTCCGCTCAACGCACAATGCCTCCAGAATTTGGAGGAATATGAGGAATTGAGGAGTGTCTTAGCACTAAGTTTATAAATACTTTTTTGACCATAATTAAAAATCTATCGTTGCGGAAAAATTAGACACTAAGTGAGAAAATATTTCAAAAACATAAATGGAAGGCATTGGTAATTTACGTTGTAAGAAAGCTTTTAGATTCTATTAATGTCGATACTCAACCCCCTAAAGAGTTAGAAACACGGAATGGAATTATGCGTCCCCTAAAAGTCGCCAATGAAATTGGAGGCACAATTTATTCTGCATCAGGTTTGTCTAATATTACCCTTCACTTATCAGTTTGTACAAATGTTATTTTAATTAATATAATGTATATTATTGGTTTGATTTTTAAATTATTAAAAAAAATATTTGTCTTTGAGGCCAGCCATGGCGCAGGGACACAAGTTTGTGACTGTAAATACCACTGGTTGTGGTTTCGATCCCCACTCGAGGAAATTATTTTTTTTTACATACATTTATATTTTCATTTCTTCCCTCTGGTGTCGAGGCAAAGCGCCACTCAACACACAATGCCTCCATAACTCAGTGGAAAGTAGCAGCCGGAGTGTCTTAACACTAGGTTCCCTTTGCCTAACCTGCTGAGTGCAGGATACATACAGCGTGAAGCTGATTTAATTTATGTTATTCAATTGAATTGCAAACTTGTCTAAGTGTTTATACGAATACAAAAACAAGATTAAATAATTGTTGCTCTTAATGAAAGCAAAGGGCCCGCAGAATGTTATAAAATCTTAAGCGAGGACATGCAAACACATTAATTAATAGAAGCAAAACAAACTTCAGAAGTCTATAACCGTGCTGGCCCCAACTTTTACATTAACACCGGGAAAGGGGAGCGGTTACGATTGCACCTTTTACTGTGCCGTTTTAGCTTTCGTACTGTCATCGACAAACGTCGTTTACTTCCTAATGATATCCGAACTTTTCAAATTAAGACATTGTAAGCCTAAAGCAATATGGGCCAATTTTAACTTGCTATAAGTGAAATGTTACTTAGGAACATGGCGTTTTGGATATGAATTTTGTTCTTTTCCTATTTAAATTGTATTATTACAGTACAACATTTTAAATACAGACAGGATACTGTGTTTTACTGCTCAATTTTAGCAACATTGTAATTGTATCCAATAATCATTTCAGCAAAACAAGTCCGTCAAATAAATCCAACAAATATTTTAATAGGCACATGCATCCTACCTCTTTATTGGTACTATAAAAGCGTTCGTAAAAGAACTAACTCTTGGACAAAGTCTAGTCAGCTATAAAATAAATCTAACCAAGTTATCGTCCACAATAAACAGTCAGCGCAGGAGGCTATCGTCATTTCCCACGCAAAGTTGCCGTTCATAAAAGCAACAAAATTATATATTCAAGAGTTAGAAGGTGGTGGTATAGCAGTTAAGGCCTTCTACGTGGTCCAAGTTACAATGCAAATTGCCGCGGAGGGGTGCGTCGATGCCCTCTAACTGTGCGACTCGGAAAGATGGCCGCCGTAATGGTAAAATGAAATTATTAACCATTGTCTTGTGAAATCGGCCGCAGTCGACACCTGAGACTCGCCCTCCGATGACTTAATGTGGACATCCCCCAAGGACCAGCAAGGTAATGGATATCCAGATGATACAATAAACAATAGGAAATACCTTCATAAATAATTATAATAATACAAGTTTAATAATATGATTAAAAGTAATAATAATTATTATTATTAAACGTATATTACATTTTTTTAAAAAAACATACAACACAACGAAATTATGAGTAGCATAATGAACGAAATACATAGCATCAAAAGTTTTTTTTTTCATAAGTGAAATTAGGTACACTTAAAAATTCTTGTAAGTAAGCACTTCCACCCATTTCTTACGCCAAGACATTACTTACTACCCTCGACTGAAAGCTTTGTATTAAAATTTAAATCTACTTTGCAAAGTGTATTTTATACACGTGCTCGTACAATTTTGATCGTACATAAAGTCCCAAACAGCTACTATTATTACGTTTACCTTTGCGGTATTGGGTGTTACATCTCTCCCTAACCATTCCGTTAATATTTTGGCTAAGTCTCCCATGAATTTAGTATGTACATTGTTAATGTATTATGGAAGGTTTAATTACTCGTTTGTGACATGCTTTGTGGCGTCGCTGTTGAGGCTCGTTCACTTGGCTCTTTCATACACTTTATTGTATAATTATATGATTTGTGACATTGGTTGGGAATCTGGAAGATTTTCTAAGGGTCCATGTGTATTGGAAAATATTTACGATATCAACGCAGGGTAAAGATCCATAAAAAGTAAGTCTATTATTCGGTTATGCCAAATCGATATCCAAATTCTCGACTTATAAAAATAAATTAATTTAAAAAAAATGTTTTCGACAACAAAGGCCCGGATCCCTACTTATTAGCCGTCTGAAATTCCTCTTTAATCCAATGCGTGCCCACTCCGTGTTTTTAATTTCACACAAAAAACGGCTTCGAGTTGGTGATCAATCAAAACTCGCGATCGCTTTTTTATACCCCCATTGCAGTACACTTTCGCCTTTCTGTAACCGCTACAAATGTGTCTTTATTATTTTGTTTGCAAAAAGGAAATGGATATACTTTGAATTAAATTAGTTTGATGGATTTATGTTGGAATGATTTATCTTTGCTTTGCGGTTGTAATTTTTCAATTTTTAATTTAAAATTTATATAAATATTGGATTGATTGTTTTTTTTTAAATATGTTTATCAATATACTAATTTATAATATTTATAAAATACTTTTTAGAAGACTTGACGGTCTTGGACGTTTGAATTCTTTTATGTTTTCTAAAAAGTATTTTTCTTTCCTAAGTGTGGAATAATATTAAAAAAATTGTAAAAAAAATATTTATAAAATTATAATAAATACCTAATACAAATATACGTCCTTATAATAATATCTAATAATGAATATCAAAATTATATAATTTATAAAGTAATTGTTTTTATTCAGTATCACTTTTGAATGTGCTAGATATTTTAGACTTTAGTATAAATAAAAAAAACTGATCTAACCTATTTTTTTTATTATTTCTTTGATATCGATAATAGTCTGTAAAATAATTTAGACAGTTCGAAAAGTTTAGTTAGACTTTTAAACTTTAACTTAACCTAAAGTTAAATAAGTAGTCACGTTTACTAACACGCTTGTGCCTCTACGCCACGACTGGCCTCAATAAACGGTTAATTTGACTAATTGAGTGTTTATTATATTTCTTTGACTAAATCAACTAATAATCTATTGTAGTACATACTTTGTAACATTTTCTATATTACATTATCTTCTCTCTTAGCAATTATTCACTCATGAACGAAACTATAATGTAATTGGTTTACATAAAGTTTCATCCCCACATCACGCAGAAACCATAAAACATGTGTCTCCTTAATAGTATTTGAAAGACGTCGATGACAAACAGACCAGACAGATTTTAAAGAATAATCTTTACGGATCTTGGCAATCTCCACGAAATCCTATTTAAAGAACACGCAACAGTGGTTTTTAAAGGACAAGCTTTTAAGCTTTAGAACACTCCCACACTTTTATAAAAGTTTTTACTAATGATATCGTACTTCTACTCTTTTATGCAATATCGCCCTTGCATACAACAACAGAGACTTTTGTATTGTAATCTGGATTAATATTGAAAAGCCATTCCCAAGATTGCAACTTTGGTAAAGGATTTTTTTTTAATTTTGAAAGAACATCACTTCTATTATCTATATAATATAGAGTAATATTATCCATACTTGTTATAAAACATGTTCTTGGTCGTTAATATTTACTATTTAAATTTGGGTCATCCATTTAATTAAAAATATTTTTTTCATCAAATTCAACCTAGATTCACAAAGTTTTGGAAGCTACTGCAACGTGTATTGAACAAACAAAGAAACACATTACAAAGCCATAAACCATGCAACAAAGGGACCGACGTATACGTGTTGAAACTGATCCATCATGTCTCCTTTTAAAATAACAAAAACTCATATGATGCACACAACAGATGTTTACGTAAAAAACAACCTAGTGGAATCTACATAGTATACTTTTTTTTTAATATTGTTAAAAAAGTCAACCTTTCTAATACGATACATTTTTAAAACATAATCATCCTGATGTGACTATTTTGATACCTCGATAGACTTATATGTATATTAATTTCAGTTTAAACGGCTGATGTCTTATAATTATATTTTAAATAGTCAGTCTATTAAAATGTTGTTTTATAGCAGGTGTGGCCATAATTTTTAACTTGGAACACGTTACAAAACTCCATCAATAACCGGTAAATTTATCGCTATTTGGCTTGTTGGTGGATAGCTCAATTCGAATTACAAACATCAATATCAGAAAGCAAACATAATATCGACCAATAAAGAGTCCACATATCAACATGCAAAATTCCAATTAGATTCCAAACGTATGTATAAACGTGATAAAAGGACCGTTATTGAAGTTGCTTATCTGTGTAATTAGAAAGGAACTAAGCTGGAACCATTTGCGTTTATAATGGGAACTTTTGAGTGTAATGCAGTTGTTGGATAGCTGATAAAATATGTGGATATTTGTGTTAGCACACATACATATGTGCTTATGTAAAATTAAAATAAAAAGCAGGACAAGCGCGATTCGGACTCGCCCACCGAGGGTTCCGAACAAAAAAGCTTAGCCAAAGCCCTTTCATCTGATACCTCACTTGAACTAGCGGCATTGATACTCAATTTCCCCCCCTTCTTAAGGTATTTTTTTATGATTTAACCACAAATGTATAATTTTTAGATTTTTTCATGAACTAGTATGACCTGTAGATACTAGCTGCCAAATTTCATAATTCTAGGTTAGCCAGAAGTACTCTATTAATTTTGATTCCAGTATCGAAATACGCGTATTTCGCTATATAAACGGCCGTCACTTTTTTTAAGTAAATATAGAAATACGTTTTTTATCATGAAGTCATGGGGCCGTAGATCTAGGTTTGAATTTCAACTCGATAACTCCAAGAGTTCCTGAGATAAAGGATCTTAACTGATAGATAGATAAAGGGTCTGTCCATCCGTGATCTTATATTCCTTTTTTCTTTAAATGGTACGGAACCCCTTAAACATTATATTATATTTATTACAAGTATTATATTTAGTACAGGAGAGGCAGTTTTTAGCTTATTTCATATAATAGATTCCACCATTAAAAAGCTCGTTCAAAAAATAGACTTTCCTAAAATTGGCCCTTTCCACTCACTGTGGATTCATCATAAAGGAACGCGCCATCAAATATTCAATTTTAAAACAGCCGCTAAAAGCGAAATGTCATCGCCTGTATAGACGCAGCTGGAGCATAACGATTTAGAAATTTTGATACAGATGGGACACGCACTTCACAAGAAGTATGAAATAAGAAATTGCATTAGCAAAAGTGGAAATTTAAATATGAAGACGGCATAATCACTTTGCTGCTATAAGTAAAATTGTTTTTTAGAGCTCTTTTCGGCTCGCTGTTATATTGTACTAGTAATTCTTAAATTATACTGTCAACAACACGAAAATGATATAGAGTAAGAAAAATTTCATTAGCGCCAATCAAAATGACGAGGTCCAAAATGAAGCTCGTAAAGAGAGTCGTAATCACGGAGTTCAGCAGCACCCCTCAACGTGAGGTCTTATTAAAGGAATAATATTTACAAAACGAGACGCCTCAGAAATCCCCAAATTAAGATTTTGTCGAAACCCGCCCAACTTCCACAAAGTGGAATCATTAAATTAAAAATGTAAACTTTTCTCTTAGCAAGGTAATGGGCATCCCAATGTAGATAAATAGATGGAATAGCTGCAAAGGAGCATTTTCCTGTTCATTAAATTTTTCCTTCGCTTTTTTATTTCGACCCCTGGTGCTAATTTTGTTGGAATTCACGCCCCTCAACTCCACCCGCTGGGGCTCAATCACAGAAATTTTATATCCGGAATTAAATAAGTAGCCGACTGAATTACGGACAAAATTTAATATGAGCTTATTTTCAGCAAAGAATTTCACTTAATTAATCAGACATAGGGCTCTACTTATTACAATTACTTAAAATGTTCTTACGGTGACTCTTAATAAATATTTCTTATTCGTTTATTATTGCCGTCCGTGGCTTTGGAGTTTCTTAAAGATGAATATTCTCATCAACGACATCTTATTCCGGAAGTGGTTTATATTGGTAACTCAATTGCCTATGAGATCGAGCTGCAGACACTCAACAGGAAACATCAGTGAAGTCGGTGGCAAATGCAATTATATTTACTAATATGCTGTCTGCAATCGACGCCTACTGCCACCCTGCTGCCCCAAGCAATATTACCCTTTAATTGTTTCGGGAAAACTAGTTAAAAATGGTTATGAGTTTAATCCGAGTTTGCAGGACGGACTTTTATTAATTTAAGAGATTACTTATCTATTTAAGAAGATTCTGTGAAATCAGTTGAACTGCATACGTTTTAGATCTATCTCTATAATTAAAATTCTTTTATATATATAAAATCCAGCTGGGTAAACTAAAATAAAAAGAAATAAAATAAATATAGGTATCTACCTATTGAATTAAATGCTTAAAAATATAACTATAATTTTAGTAATGTTCAATTTGAATAACATATCAAAAAAATATATATCACTCGAAAATCAATCTCGAATACACATTTTAACTTTCAATTATCTTACTTTATGATATCGAATTCCCTTATAAGATATTGATTGGTGCAAATAAGGAAATCGAATTATTCAATGTCCGCCCTTCATTTGTTTCCTCTCCCCCACAGCAAGAGATGAAGAAATTCTTTCTCAGTTTTCGATTACTTGTCCAATTAATTTCATTAATTCATTTATCTTAACTTAATATTGTATTCACCGACCAATTGTTTAATATTAGAAAATTAAATTAGCATCGGGTTTTAATATAATATGTATTTTTTTATAAAAATATTGTACATATATGTTTCAATTGATTTTTAACTGATTTCCAAAAAAAAGGAGACTAATAGATTTAGCCGAGGCAAAAATAAAAACACATCAATAGATAACTTCTAAGTAGATCAGCTTCAAGCTTTTTTTATTTCTAAATAAGTACACCATATGAAATGTAATAAAATTGATTTTATAAAAAATCGTTGATTGTCTTTTAATTATTTTTGCTTTCATGTAATTAAATTTTTTACCTTTTGAAAATTTGTGCATACGAACTAGCTAGGTTATACTTTAAAAATCGGTTTTCGTTTTTTTTAATATTACTTTATTGTTTTTGTGCTCTGATTACCTAGTTTTATAAGGGACACTTTGACTGTGTATGGATAATATATAGATATACAAGTTTTCCGTTACCAGGTGACTGACAGACAACTCACATATAAAACTACTGGAATTAGATAGTTGAAATTTGGCATTCTCCCATACACTCTCTAATCTTGGATAGGTATCAATTAGCAGGTGCGTTACATTAGAAAGATACATTTGTATTTTAATTAAAAGATAAAATAATCAAAAATATAGTATTAGTTGATATGAGAACTCTCAGAACTTTGGATTTCTTTGTGTTGCCGGCCGCACATTTATTTAATTATTAAAATGAACTGTATTTTTTACTTCTTGTTTGTGCAATAAAGTAATATATTATTATTATGAAGCACTCATTGCAACGTGCAGATTATGACTACTAGAATAGTTTCGACCCCCTCAATGGTAACTTAGCTCGAAACACGAATGGGTCAGGGATGACTTATGCAAGTCGGGTTGTGATGAGAGGGAAAGTCCGCTGCTCACGCCTCCGCGCGTAACTGGGTGAGTGCGGTTACCGGCAACCAATGCACCGACCATTCATGACATAATTCACAAGAGGCTTCATTAAACACGGGAGTGATGAGTACGTGGAAATTATGATTATGATTGATTGATTCGATTATTGTATTCTTCATTATATGGCGTCAGCAGTGAATCACGTTAAAATTACTAAGACTTGTGAACAAAAAACATAATAATTTTCATTTTATCTTCTCATATATTTCTATAGAATAAATCTATAAAACACTATGTACATATGTACTTGTCCGGTTAGTCTTTAACAAAATCCGAGATTGCGTTCTTCACATATTTGGAATGTCATTAAATTAATGGATAATAGATATCGTAGATCGTGATCGTCTTTACTTAATATATTGTAATCACAACCTACGATACTGGTTCAATTCATTAATTGTATAGAAAACTGTATTCTTTTATTTAATTGTTATAGATGTAATATTTATTCGTTAAGAAACAATATTTTTTCCATTTACACTTTTGAGATGTCATCATCAGATCTTGCCTCACCAGACTCAGCATGAGAATTCATTTTAAGCCCCAGACTTTGCAACCCAACTAGTCGAAATTGTCCAATTTATTGGGCATTAGTTGTATCATGTTCTATTTATTGCATATAATTATTAAATTCACTTGAATTTCTCTAATTTATAACATTAATTTATAAATTAGAAAAATTCAAGTTATAACATTAATTTTACATTTATTTTCTTTTGTTAATATTTATATATTCTCAGATATTTTACCTATTTTTTATCATAATATTAATATCTTGTAAAAAAATTTATTTGTTTTTATAACTAAAAAAATAAATATTATATCAAAACAAAAATTAAACGATCCAAAACAATTTGCGTAGCCAAAAGGTAAAAGTATAAGTCCATTCACAAAATGATTTCCATTTCGTATTCCGAAGTGAAAATTACCCGCTAACGGTCAAAGGGTTAACGATTTAGTGTTTATTTGAAATCGTCCTTTGTTAGTATAAAAGGCGTCAGAATGTAAACGGATCCTTTGTTGTGATTTCTGTTTGTTGCGTTAAAAACCCTTGCAGACCCTTTGTAGGTGGGTCCATTTAAATATATTCGTTTAAGTCGCAACGTTATAGATTTTGTTCATTGGACAATCTATTCTCATCTTTTTATAATTTAAATAATAATAGAATGTTATAAATTATATCTCATGTCTATTTTTTAACATATATTATACTTAATTAGTATAATTAAAATAAAAAATAAATAAGCTATTATAGTATAATATAATTTATTTCACAATTATTATTTCATTAAATTAGATATTTTCATGTTAAGTATGTTATAAGCAAATTAGATTCCATCATCTTTATCTTGTCACTCACTAGGAACCTAGTTCGGATACTCATAAAGTAAATGACTTATTTCAATTTCGAATCCATTAGTAAAATAATCAATATAATATGTATTATCTTTAGTGGGCTCTGCATGGGCGGCAACCAATAGGGATTAACAACCATCTGTCAAAAGTTTCAAATATTTTATGTCAGTAGGAACTATTTACAAAAGATAAAATTATAAGTTAGCGGTATGGGTAAAATAATGTATGCATTGTAGATAAAACGTCTGAGAATTTAAAGTATTACTGATCTCGAGTCAATAAATAATATATTTGAACTGGCACATATTTTATCAATCAATCATCCGAAAAAAAAAATTATCTTAGAAAAATTTGCCAGATGTGCTCGTGAGTTATACAATATAAACTACAATAACAAATACAAAGTTCGTGATCGGAATAGTATAGATTCAACTTTGCAACTCCGCAGTATAGAATAGATGCAAACATGAGAGAGAACGGAATTCGTCTGTGTTCCTTTATAAGTACCACAGCATGGCACCGTTCCTCAATGAGATGTCTCAGTGGGGAGCCTACAGTAGCTCCGCGGTCTCTTTTTGTGCGGCCAACGTTTTATCAAACATGTTAATGGCCGGCTTTATGATCCCAACAAAAGAAGCGTGCCAACAGAGGCGTTAAATCCTTTACGATTTGATGATGATGATCACTAATATGTCACGGGATCAATTTAGACTCTCATTACTATTCGAGCGCATTCTAAAATCCCTTATATGTCAAATTAATATATTTTTTTAAAGAGGTTCCAGCTTATTCTTTTACAAATATAATATCATAAGTATATAACAAAATATGTTTATTTACATTGATGTTCTTGGAAATTATTTATTGAGAGTAAGTAATTTATTAACAAAATTATATAAAACTATGTAATAAACTACTTTTTTTTTCTTACAAAACTACCAACAAGAAATAATAATAATAACACACACATGCTTACTAAACAAAACAAAATATCCATTCAAATATAAACAACATAAATATACATATTATAGATACAATACTACTGATAACGATAGTGTAAATTTATCTGTGATAATTTTAAATACTCATTTATCAGACTTAAAATTACAGAAAGGGTGTAACCTGGAAGCAAACAACGACAACTAACAATCACCCACACTTCTTTAAGTACATTAAAACAGTAAAATAAAACATACCACCGAACATGTGCAATCGATCGTACAAGGAGAAATTGGCCAATCAAGCAATTATAAGGTAATCGAATTAATTCAAACGTCAATGACATGAAATGGTCAAACCTTAACTAAGGATGGTAACGGCAGAAATAAAATAAAAACAAATAAAATAACACACATTGACAAGCAATTTTGGTGGAAAAAAAATACTGTTTTAAAAAATCCTGCGACGCGGGTGTGTAGGTTCATCGTGTGGTCTTCCAAGCTAACCCTTTGCCCTGCGGCCGACCGGTCTAGTGGTCGAGCCCCCGAACGTTTCCGAACGTAACCGAATCCGGCCGAACGAAACTGAACGCGTGACCAACATAGCGACATACCTGTCTGGCGCTTTCATTGACAGGCACCTGAAATGAAGAAAAAAATCCATCCAATTCGTTGAATATTTCAAATTATGAAAAATTTTGATTTGACTCTGTAGTGACACAGATAAATTTACATGCATCATTATTATTATTAGAAACTAAAATACATTAGTAAAAATAATACCAGCTGTCTAATCATATTACTTTTACGGTTGAAACAAAGTAGTGTAACCTTATCTTCTAAAATTGTGATCAATGAACCGTAAAAGAGTACATATAAAAAGAGCTAACAGAATGAGATACAAAAATTAAAAGTAAACATTAAAAAAAAGAACAAACAATAATGTGGCAAAAACAGTTAAAAACAACATTGCAAGATGTATTAGGACAGTTGTTAAAATATGGGGTAGCGTGGACCGGCTTGACTCCGGTGATATTGTGCGCTCGCACGCGATCTCGTCGTGTTTGCAGTTCGCAGTCGTTTGAGATATGCTCAATCTACTATTCCATATTTTTAATTTGTATTCGATTGCTATTGATAATTGTTCATTTTTATTTACGTATACAATGGTACCAACAAAATTATATTGTAAGTTTAGGTCAGATCAGACTACTACAGACTAATCAAATTTTATTTTAGGGTTATTAACTGTCATTTCTTAAAATATAAAGTAGACGCAACTTTAAGAACTTCCATGGATTTTTTTTCTTTTCGTTCATATCAAACAACAATCAAAATTCATAAGTTAAGTGATGCATTATTTCCAATAAAAGGGAAACAAAAGTATATGAATAAATTGACCGATTAATATTGAGTCATTACTTATTGTGCTGCCCTATCCCAATGGACGAATTCATTAGATTATTACCGGACGAGATCACGCAAACGAAAACGAAATATTAAAGGAAGTCAATTTAGTTAAATTGAATCTAATTTCATAAATATCGATAACCAGGAATCGATCTAATGTTAAATCGAGTTTTTATTAACTAGCCCTGAAGTGTTTTTTTTTTATTTTTTGGCAAGCAACAATTGTACTAAGTGCTTTCTAAGTGTATTCACGGCCTAATTGTGTCACGGTGAAATTTGAACACTTTATTTTGTAAACGCCTTTACATATAGGTACATATGTATTAAAAAAATGTGTAGACGATGAAATTAATTTATTTTGGCGTAACAAAAATATATGAACACGTCTTGCGCCGTTTAAAGTACTCTTGGCGTGTTTGGTTGAACGAATGTACAGTCGGGATGACTGTCATTTTAGGTTAATTCGTTAGGTATATGACAGAAAAATCATCGATAATATAACAAACAACACTTACAACGCATACAGCAGAACATACACGTAATAAATTCAAAAGGAACGTACTCAAAAAACCGATCTATCAATATTAGAACACAAAAAATAATGCAAGTCAGTTAATAATCCTGAATCGGCAATCGACAATGGAAATAAAGTCACAGTCACTTTTTTAATAATGGCAGCTCAGTTTTCTTTTTTATCGCCACCCTAGGTACGCTTGACATTTGAACCGGCTGATGACTTGGCCGCCATGATTGATCGCCGCGACCCACTAAATAATTGCAATTTAGCTTTATTTTCCTTTCTATTCATATTTCTTATTATTAACCATAACTGCATTAATTATTACTGTTGCTTCAGATTACATTTTCATTAGATGTCGATTTTAAAAGTTAATTTGTTTGTTCTAAGATTGTTGAGATTGTTGTTTGTATTGCATTACACATAATTTCAATGCTATTTTCTTAATAAAGAATACTAATAGGTATTTTTAGTTTTATTTGAAGTCAAATTTGTTAAGCCGAATCTCGAAATAATATAATAAGTACTTTTTACACGATCAAATCAAATAGAAATATGAGTAAATACGCTGTCTTTCTATTTATTTTTTATATAGATATATAAAAACATTCGAATATTACACCTACATATGTCTTTTAGTTGTGGATCTCATCGTAACAAATAAATTACATTTGACAGGTCGTATTAGATTGATATGTTCTAGGCTACACGATCAATTGAAAGTGATGCGCCGGGATGTAGGGGTCTAGTGTCCTATTTATATGCTTATTTATTTATTTTACAAAATGTAAAACTTTTATCAACAGAAATAGACAATATTTGATTTAAAAGAAACTTGTGATGATTATTAAGTAATAAAGAACCTATTCCCGTTAGAGCATAGTCCCCCACTTTTCTGATGAAGATATAAGGCATACTGCACACGCAGTTATGAGGTTTCATTCTATAAAATATGTTTTGAATATACACGTTTGCCTTTATCTCTAAAAATGGTAACGATATATAAAAATAATAAATAACTATAAATGTACATAATCATACAAAATTTACTATTCTACAAAGTAATAATTATTGTTTATTAAACATAACAAATATAGACTGTAGCTGTTGTGAAGGTTGTAAGTACGATTTCCACTAAAGGGTATGAAAACTGGGGAAACGGAATGTCTTAACACTAGGTTCCTTCTTACTAACCTGCTGTGCAGAGAAAAGCTTAAAGCATTTTTTTTTATATACATATAATTATATCAATTTTAAATCACTATAAATATATGTACCAATCTAGTTGAATGTTAAAATTCAGTATTATAGATACTGAATTTTAACATTCAACTAGATTATTTTTATATATAAATATCGACTAAGGGGGCTTTGTGTATATTGAAAACAACGTGTCTTATTTGAAATATTACAACTGGCAATGATCTCGAGGGTCTTGAAATTACAGAGCTCTCAATTAAAATGAAAAATAATTACTTTCCACCCCTTCGTAAATCAGATTAACAAAATTATTAATAAACAATACGAGTGCCTAATCTCAGGTAGATCATTTAAAATTATACAAACATCCTTTTTGATATATATTTAACTGGCTTTTGTCCGCGGGTTCGCCCGCGCGGTTGAATGAATATAAATGAGAATTGCGTATGACATATTGCACATGAGTAAGTTTACTATTTTTTTATGTTTTTACTAAATATAAAAGAATTGTTAAAATGACGATAAATAATACTATCAAAAATATCTTAAATAAAAAAGTTATAGATAGCACTTTGAAATAAATTACAGAAAAGAAAAGTGTGACTCACATCGTCTGTCTTCACCACAAAGACGCAGCTCAATAGTGCTAATAAGTTCAATGCAGTATTTACCTTATTATGCTATGGAAAATTGTAAAAAATCTTCTATAAATATTATATTAACCCTTTGTGTCGCTTGATTGGGATGGTGTGACGTCACAGGCGAGGTTATAATTATCAAATTTCAATATGTTTTTAAGATTTTGTATTTTTTTTGGTTATATTTATATTATATAAAGTTAAAATTATTAATATCAATATCATGAAATTTCCCCATTCTAGCCCGGAGTAGCTCTGACCGGTAGCGTGGTAGGATATGCATTTCTCGACAAATGCACTATTCAACACAAAAATATTTTTTCTGACATTAGCTCACTCGACTTAACAAACTTTTTAGCTTTATAATAATAATTATTATACAATATCGATTTTTTTAATATAATATACTAATAATTTAACATGACCTTTATGTATTTCTTATATATACATATATTGTATATCGGTAACTATAACGTAGTAAATTAAACGGTTTCATTTGCAACTTTGGTTTTATTTAATTTTCAACTTGATGGTAGCAATTTGTTTTGGCTTTGACATCAAATTGTGCATATATGAATTCCCTATAGTAAATTATCATGATATATACGATATATTCTGTTTTTCACACTGTATTCTACGTATAACAACGTAGGTAGGTGGAACTTTGTGTAGGTAGATCCGTTCCCGACTTTCTGCGAAATTTTCGAGACATTTCATGTTGAATTAAGCGCCGTGCTTTGTTTTGTTACCACAACGAAAAAAAAATATTAATTGAGTTGTTCCGCTGGGAATGGGAATTGAACCCACAAACGTCGCGTACACTCACACGCTGTTCGTCACGATAGCCCCGATAGAGATTAATTAGCCCTAACCTATATAATTAAGATTTCAAATGTAATTCACATATTTTAAAGTAAGTAAGAACCGTAAACAATAAAGTCTCGCTCCAACTCTTTACCACACCTGCCCCTAAAACAAACTTTTGACACGATTACAAACATTTTTGGAGAAAAATAATTACCGTTTTATCCTTTCGGGGCATTAATTTCCCGACGCTACAGCCCTGGAAACAACCCAATTATAATATTACTACTTACTTTACTTACTTTTCCTACATTGTTTTTTTTTTATTCGTTACATAAACTGTCATGTATTTGTTTATCAACTTTCAAAGTAAATATTGTCATAAGAATTTTAAAAAAAATTGAACCTTTTTTGACCTTAATGAACTTATATGTACTGTTGTATGTATATGCTTATTACTGTTTAATTATTATTGCTTATTCAACAAAATTATATCACGCCTACATTACATTGTATGTGTGATTCATACTATAAGCTTATTCTGTTTACGGAGCCTGTAATTCTGATATGGTGGTAGTAAATGTCAATATAACATAGGTAGATACAGATAAAATATCTCACTTTTTCAACATATAAAAATATGATTAATTATTTTTTTTATCTGCATGCTGTAGGCCGCACATAGCAGGGGAGGTAGAAGGAACTTGGAGACCTAGTGTTAAGAGACTCCTTTCCTGTTTAAGACACTTCCGTTTCCCACTTTCCACTGAATTCTGGGAGCATTGCGTGTTAAGTGACGGAACTCAACGCAACTCTTTCCATCGTTACCAGATCGTGGAAATAAAAATATTAAATATTTCAATTCCTCGAGCGATAAACAAACCCACAACCTGTCGCGTTGGCAGTCGCGCGCTTGTGCCCCTGCGACCCGGGCCTCCATCTAATTAAAATATTTTTATCCTTTTATGTTCCGCCGCAATAAACAAAAAATATAGTAATGTGTTTTAAGATGTAATAGAGTGTGATATAGTACCTCCTAAGCCTCTCCCCCATCGCTACAGTGTAAGTGGAAAATCTTCTACTTTCCTTATTTATGACAGTCTAAAGAAATATTATATCTGAATCGTTTAAGTCCTTGTTTCGTATATTTAATCCTTAAATGTAAAGGGGTAACTTTTTTAAGCAATTAATTAGTTGAGCTTCTTCTTGTACATTTTGATTAAGTTTAATGTTATTTGTATTTTGTGAAAAAACTTTTCTGTTTATTTTATTGACACAACAACATAAGAGTCCAACACCAGAAGGCCAGTCGTGGCTCAGGGACACAAGCATGCGGCTGTCAACGAGACAAGTTGTGGATTCGATTCTCACTCGCGAAATTGAAATATTTAATATTTACCTTTCTTTCCTCTGGTAACGAGGCAAAGCGCGGCGTTTGATTAGGTTATGTTTAGATTAGGAAAGTGGCGAACGGAAATGTCTCAATGAGAGCAGAGTGTCTTAACACTAGGCTACTAGGTTCCCTCGACCTACTCTCCTATACGCGTGATACAGCGTAAAACTAAAAAAAGAAAAAGAAAAACACCTAGTCCACATATTTCTGCAATAAATGTAAAATATTCACTACAAGGTAACTTATATCTTCTCATCCGTAGGTACCTACAGGCGTAATGCTTATTTACCCGTGTAGGAGACTAGAAATAAGAGAGATAGGTATAGAATACAACAGGAGCGATTAGCTGCAGGCATCGACCGAGAGCATACTCACGATTTATTTCACATACACAATATTAAATTTGCATCTATAGATACACTATTAAACGAAATAACACTTTATAATCATATATTGAAGATATATATTCGCGTGAAGTTTAGTTTAGTACACCAGGATATCAAAGTAGTAGTCTGAACAGTTTAAGGAAGATCTTGTCTTGGCTTAGAACCAGTTCGTATTGAATATGATTGCAAACTAGCCTAGTTCCCGAGTTGAAGTAGGCTGTGTTTAATGGTAGCAAATTCACGTCAGATATCATTATTTTATTAAAATTATGCGAATTTTTAATAAGGTAATGATTATTAGAAAAAATATTTAATATTTATTTGTTTTTTTTTTCGAATAATTAATAATATCAGGTTTATAACGCAATAGGCAAATAAATAAATTCCCTCCGAAAACATAAACAGATAATAAATATTTTTAACGTTTATTTGAAAAAAGAAATTATGAAGTAAATAGTATTTAAATGACATATACAACCTACACCATTATTGAAATATAAACGAAGATACCTGTTTATTTATGTAGGTATAAATAGTTTTAAACTAATTTGTCTCAAACTAAAAACAATTATATTATGTGGATAAGATTTGATAGATTGTACTAACATTTCATTCGTGTTCAAAAAATTGTTATGTTTATCGTTTTGATATATGATATTGGTGCGCCAGTTCACGCTTCCGGTAGACATGCATCATTCGCATATTATTAAGACGTTCTACACGTTCGAGGGAAGTTACTTCCTTTGAATAATTCAGGTAAGTCACCTGCTAAGTTACCATTATTTCAAAGCAAATTAACTTTTCATAATTATGTGTATATCAATCAAAGTAAATATAAATGTCATAAATTTATAATAATATCGTTTTTATAGGTATCATTAGACTGTGTAAATATAATATGGGTGATATAATTCATACCTGTAAACAACATTGCAAACAACAATTCAATCAGTGAAAATCATTAATTAGCGAGCACGACCGAAACATCCAAGCAATCCATCTGAAACGAGGCGAGTGAACTACTATCTAGCCGATAAAAAATACAGCAACAACGTAACAACGGACTCACCGGCGCCAAGACGCACCAACACGCTGCGCGCGCGCACTGTTGCCTTCTACGGCGTTCTGGGATCATTACCCACAGCAAATAGTCCAGGATTGTATTATACTCCGCCGGGGTTATGGAAGAATCCCTTGGCTCCCGTAGCCGGTAGGATTTAGTAGGTAGTGTAGACGGCCTACGTTTGCTGGTCCATGAGTCCCACATAACCCGCTCGAGTACTCATTTGGGCAACGTACCCGTAAAAGGGTTTCCTCACAGTAAAAAAAGGATTATATTGGGAAACGCTAAACAGCTTGATAATAATAAACGATGGTCCCTACGTATAAACGGACATGTCAAAATAGAAGGTTTACGGGAAAACAGAATAAAGGTTCGTCTAGCTCTTGCCAATTTAAAATTAAATTAGAAACATAAGTGTATAATAGTATATTTTCTTTTATTAATTTTTATGAGAGATTAATCTTTACTCCGTTCTCCCGTAAGCCTTATAGTATAGTTTGACATGTCGTGTTACATACGGTGTCGTACCAGACGATCTGACTCTTCGCCTATCTCCTCCACATTGGATGAACAACCCGCCAGTGTGTATCGCCTCGTTTGATGTTCGATTGACACGAAACTGCTTACGAAACTGTACAATAATTAGAACTGTTAACGAATGAAAAAATACCTGAGAATTCTGATTGTCAGATAAAGATGCACGATTGTATAGGATTGCATATTGAAAAAGCATGCAACAGAGATAAGCGTTACATGCTCGAGCGACGAGGAGGCATCGGCGAGGCGCTGCTTAATTGTGTTTCCTACTGTGTTACTACATGTGCACTGTATACTGTGCTCTGTAGCTGTTTTGATATTCATGCGGTTTTGTCAGACATTTTTATAACTTTGTATGGACTAGTGTTCGTTTACTTAGATACTATAGTTTCCAGTTATCTGTATGATCTATTAGTAATAGCGTAATTGCAGGACATGAGTACGCTGGTTACTCAATCTACGATGAGATTAAACAACTAATTACATTTATATTGCAGAAAAATTTATAGTGTAGTTAGTTATATTATTTATGGTTCTTATTTGATTTCATATCTAAATGTAAATATTTCAGAAATTATTTAACATTTTTTTTATACAAAGATATTTTTTAATAGGTCATATCTACATATATATCTCGGTGTAAATTAATTAAACAAATAATTACTTAATATCAGACGACATGGAATCCGCACTATCTACGGAGGTAGAGTTACAAATGAACTTATTTTAATAAAAATAAAGATAGTGTTTCACTTTATTATTATATTTTATTTGTTCTAACAAAGTTAATATTCATGATGAGATATCCCGGATAGAACCGGGACAAGGCAGTATAGCCATATATCATAAGTGTTTCGAATTTTCACGCGCATTTAGTGGCTTCGACAGTTTTTTTTTTCAAGCTTGTCAACAAAAGTTTAAATGCAATTAGCCCTCTTTTTGAATAGTAAAACATAAATATCATTTTTTATGATAGTCTTATGTTTTGATATTTTGAAGTAGTTACCTAGTTGTTATTGCGACATATTTAGTTTGCCTCTTTATCGAGTGCATTTGGAGAACAAAAGTACGGAGTAAAATCAGATAATGTCTGCTTTTATACAAATATCACTTATTAGGTACATACACATGTACGAAAATACACAAGAATATTAGAATTTAGCAATTTTTTCAAACTAAATCCAATGTCGAAAATGTCGTAATGTATAAGCTTATATAGTTGCTTGTATATAAGTATTAAAATGCTAAGACCACAACAACCTTTTAACCACGTGTAACTCGAGTCGTATTCGGACCTTGATTGATGTTTCGAGCGTATTTTATTACTTATAAATGACATTAAATAAATGATTTATATTTAATTATTAAATTATTTATTAAAAAGATATAAAAGAAGAAGAATATGTATCCGTAAATATACCAACGGCTTTTGACAATTCCCCATTAGTCGTTAGACTAGTGTTTTATATTTGATAATAGGGCTTACCAAAATTGTTAAAAAATTAAATTCCCTTAATTATTACGCGGTGCTTAAGTACCTAATAAATAATAAAACTACTCATATATTTTCCGGCAATGATAAGAGATTAGGCCACCGGGATCGCAGGATGTTGGGCTAATCTTGTTTGCTTTATATTAAGCAAGTGTGTGTACTACTTCCTACAACCTTTTATATTCTATTTTTAAGATAAAAGCGAAAAGTTCATAAAGTATTATGTGCCTACCAGTGCTTTAACATAACGTTACCTTTCATATAATATGATAAAATTATTATATTACGAAAAATACAAATATTCAAAAAGTTACATTCAATTTCTTTTGTAAATTATATAGCTAGACTTTTACTTGTAATAAGGCCAAATAGAAGGAAAACATGTAATCAAAACGTAATTAGAATTCCCATAAAACTGTCTCAAATGAAACAAATGATAACAATGGAAAAAGCAATGCGAAGTAGGAATAGTATAAATCAAGTTTTTCAACAAGCTTCGCGCACTGAACCTCAGATATAAATTAAATAAATCAGCTTCACGCTGTATTCCGCATACAACAGGATAGGCAGAGGGAACTTAGTGTTAAGACACTCCGTTCCCCAATTTCCGCCGAATTTTCGAGGCATTGTGTGTTGAGTCGGAACTCAACGCTGGGCTTTTGCCCTGGCACCAAAGCAAAGAAATACAAATATTAACAAATAATATTTCATTGTCTCGAGTGAGGATCAAACCCAAAACCGTCGCGTTACAGTCACACTCTTGTGCGCCTGCGCCACGACGGCCTCAAACATCAGATATCTAGGCCTATTAACATGTTTACACGCAACTAGCCGATGCCTAGAACTGCATAATACCTACAGAACAGGTAAGAAACCAAACTATTCAGTGGACAATAGAGACATACGATTCGTAACAACGCATATGGATAAGAATGTTAATTGGAAATACGAGCGAGTTGTGTCGTTTTGATTTAGTACCTTTTCTAGTCAGTCTTCGAGAGATTCGTGTCGATACAAATGGCCTGATTGTAATTATTTGTTAAATGAAATGTTTTCGTCGGTACCGCAAAGGCAGAAGCGTGCGGCTGTAAGCGCGATGGTTGTGGGTTTGGTCGCCACTCGGAGAAATGAAATATTTATTATTTTTATTTCCTCGTTCTGGTAATAAAGCAAAATTCCACTCAACACGCAATGCCTTGACAATTGGAAGGAAAGTGAATAGATTCCCTGGTTCCCTCTGCCTACCAAGCTATGTGCGGGATTCGGCATGATTTCATATATGTTATTTTAAATAATCTAAAAAAACGTATTACTAACAATATTTTTCAGAGACGGTAATATATTTTCTTGACAGTAGACAATTTCAAAAGAAAATTAACGACGAGTCAATTACACCCCAAAACAAAATGGCGTGGAATGTCCGCCATAAAAAATTCAGCCAAGGGTTGGCAAATTTCTTTCCCGGTCTATACATTTATTTAATTAATCACATTCTTACGATTAGGGTCCGCCGTCCGAATGTCCGAATAATTTGAGTTCTTTTTGATAACGCAATAACATACATACTCATGTAAGAAGAGATAAATATGTATGTGAGGTACGAATTAATTTAAGAATGACATACAAACAAACTGAAGAAAAAAATTGCTTTTTATAACCACTAAGGAATATGTTTATTTTTTGTAAAATTAAAATGATTATATTTTAAATTCAACATATTGTAACAAATCTATATATAATAAATTAAAATATTTTGATATAGATATGATGTTTGGAAGGGTTCATATTACGAGTCACTTTGCAACAATCTCGCTTGTAATTATGTTAGTCTGACAAAAATGGGGACGCTACTGTGTCTTACTAAGCAATAGACACGGCAGGCCTAAAAAAACAATAAAGAAAAAAATTATATGACACAGTTGAAAATAGTTTGTATAAGCAATATCATGAGAAATTAATATTTTTATTTATATTAATGACGAAGTTATCAAGAGAAAAAATTGAGACACTATAAAAACTGATTAAAATATATATCGTCAGGACCGATCTGTACGTTTCGTGGCACTATCACACTCACAGCCAAAAACACAGGAAAAAAGGGAATATAAAATAAAAAACTGCCAAATCATATCGCTGTTACATCTCAAATGGTCTTTTTTTATTTCAATTTCCGAGGGTGCGCTAAACGTTGGAGCGAACTCTATTATTCCGGCGTACACCGTTCTGACGTAAGCACATTCAACTCCACAGCCGTTTGTTATTAAATGTAATAATGTATATCATAACGCATTCATATCTACAATCTCAATGGATATGCCAATTTCATTATTCGCCTCCCCGAATTAGGTATGTGCTTTTTGCCACATGTTCTAGTTTTTGAGATTTTTTTGTTGTAATAAATGAATGATACCTTTTAGTTAAAATAAAAAAAACTAGCTTCACGCTGTATCTTGCACACAACAGAGTAGGCAGAGGGAACCTACTGTTAGACACTCTGTTCTCCACCTTTCGCCGTATTCTGTAGGCATTGAAGGTTGAGTGGCTGAACTCATTGCCGCGCTTTGCCTCGACACCAGAGCGAAATGGCAATATAATATTTCATTTCCTCGAGTGGATATCGAACCTATAACCACACACTAAAAACTGAAAATACGTTACACCAATTTTCTTATTTAACAACCAAAAGTGCTATAGAAAGAGCTCAACAGCAAAAACGATATATTATTCCTTTCTTACGCATTACATCATTTCGTATTTACCACAAAATGTTTCATTTGCATAATAGCTTTTTTTCCTGCCATTACTATTTACGTTAACATTCTGATTTGTTCGAGCGGGGTCGCACGCACAACAAACATAAAGACAATCTGTACGTAGCGACCATTTATGTAAATATAAATCTACTATACTCTGCCATTATGAAAATTGTAGATCCAGTGTGCGGGAGTGGCGTTGTATTTATGTAGTTGGGTGTGGTCGGTTCGAAAAATTATTTAATTTTGCTGTTTATAATTTGCCTTTCATTTCTAAAATCAAAACATGATTAATTCTAGTCTAATTTATATATATATATGTAATTAAAATTGCAAGCCTACAAATGCATGGGGTGTAGTGTATTATTAGTAAGTTGGGAGTTTAATCAACAAAACATCAAAACGCAATGAGCACTATTACGAATCAGATAGAATTTCTCATTTCATTCGTCTTAAGTCGTCAAAAACGAAGTGCGGCCGTCGTCGGTGGTGTTATTAGCGCGTCCAAATAATTACAGGGCACATCAATCAGAGAGCGTATGGAGATAGAGCGTTTTGTGCGAGTCAGCGCGCACTCGGCCCCGACGCAACCCTTCTTTCATATCTATAGTCATATTTAAATATAAAAACTCGATTCCTTATGATGTAGAATTTGTGAGTGGAACTTGCTGTTTTTACATTGTAAAAATATAACAATATTAAAAAAAAATCCGCTTCACGCTGTATCCCGCACACAGCAGGGTAGGCAGAGAGAACCTAGTGTTAATACACTCCGTTCCCCACTTTCTGCCAAATTCTGTACGCATTGCGTGTTGAGTGGCAGAACTCAACGCCGCGCTGAACCTCAATACCAGAGCGAAGAAATGGAAATATAAATTTAAGTAAATATTTCATCTCCTCGAGTGGTAATCGAACCCACAACCTAGAAAAATACTGTTTGTGTTTATTGAATTCGTAATTAGGTATTGTTATATGAGGCCGGTCGTGGCGCAGAGGTACAAAGTGTGACTGTAAACGCGACTGGTTGTGGGTTCGATCCCCACTCGAGGAGATGAAATATTTATTTACATTTATATTTCCATTTCTTCGCTCTGGTGTCGAGGCAAAGTGCGGCGTTGAGTTCAGCCACTCAACATGCAGTGCCTCCAGAATTCGGCAGAAAGTGGGGAACGGAGTGTCTTAACACTAGGTTCCCTCTGCCTACCCTGCTGTGTGCGGGATACAGCGTGAAGCTTATTTATTTATTTTTAAATAAGTATTGGGCTAAATAGTTCAATTAAGACACACAATGATCAGCACTACTCAGCTAGAACGCCTCAAACGGCCGCAATTAAAAGAACAATGAATAAATTCAATTCCCCAAATCCAATTTCCTCGGTCGCGAGACGTGCCAGTAACAGTGGATGTGACGCTATAACATTTTAATAAATTAACTTATGCATATAAAGAATAAATGAGCTGTGCAGTCTAAGTGGTTTTAATAGTCAATCGAATAAAATTGTAATTTGTTACCATATTATATATATTATTATTATTATATATATTATTATTTACATTTTTAAAGAGTTAGTCCACAATTAGGAAAGAACATTTTGTTTTTTTTGAAAACATAAAAATTTTGATGGGAGCGGGATATTATTATTGTATAAAAAATCATTTTTTACAATAAAATTTAAAAGATTATACGTTAGCGAACTCAACGTAGAGAAACACCTAGTTTATCAACTATCCATATAAAACACATGTGACGATACAAAAATAGTTTATAGTACAATATAGTACGTAACTAAAACGTTCTAATTACGCCGATCAGCTGTTTCGTAAACTTGAAAATAATAATTAGTTTTTCGGCCGTGACAGTATTGTGATCTCATACGCCATTCCGCACGTGTCAATATCTGACAGGCGCCTCGTGATAGTACCATCATCTCCACATTAAATTGTCACGACTAAAACCATTTTTCTATCAATATTCAACATGTCGATGGTCAGTCAGTCAGTAAACAAAATTAAAACCTCAATATATGATGTGATAAGGCTTGTATTGCTTCGAACCACGTCAGAACATGATATCCAAGAGTATATCCGACATGATGTTGCTCTGTCTTTGAAAGCATCCTAATTAAGTTTTCAAGACGATTGAAATTCAATATTGATTGGCAGATGGCGCTAGCGGCGTATTTAAATGAATCATTCGTTTCTAATATAAATGTACGTCAATACTTTCTTTTTTTTATTAAATAAGTACTAGATATTAATGAATAATTACGTACAGTACAAAACAAATAAAATATTATTTTTAACAAACAAATACCGTGTGAGTACCATTACGAGGGCTGTGCGGTGAAGATGTTGTGCATTGTCACGAACGAAAATTTTGTATGCAGCGCCACGTCTAATATGAACTCATTTGAGTTGCAACCCTGTTTTTATAATTACATGTTACACTTTGTCACATAGCAGCTTGTATTTATCGATCTATACAAGTTCACTAAGAACCAAATCCAAGTGGCAGACACGATTCCCACGTAGAGCAGCGAGGAGCAAAAGCGAGGTATTATAAAGAATCCATCAACATCAGCGCAATACCGATTGCAAAATCCGCCATCAATCATAAAACATCAGAAAGGATTAAAATCTACGTTGCACCTTCCAAAGCTCGAGTACCCTTGTTTTTCTCTAACCCGTAAATACTGAGGGGCGTAAGTATGGCCCGGGGGCGGTAAATATTATAGAGGGGGGGTGGGGTGTACCCCCGCCCCTTGAGGGGGCACTATCCCTTATCGCGAACGTTACCCTCGTGCGCGACCGCTAGACCGCCAAAATGTGGGGCAAATCGATGCCTTTGCCCTATTTTTGTGCATCTGGACCGTTATCGATTTTATAATCGTAACTAAATATCGATTGTTTTATCTAATAGTTTTTTTGTAACAATTAGTACATATTTTTGGGTCTCAAGATTAAATATAGATAATATATACAATCTTTATACGTATACGAACGTATATCTGTTTATATATGAAATGACAATAAGTGCATATGAATATCTAAAGTACTTATAATATTATAAAATCACAAACAAAGTAATCTTAAGCGTGACAACCACAATTATTTTAACCGTCTCCGCCGTCGAAATAAAATAATTTTATATTGGCCATAAATTAATTTAATCGAGGAGGTGCCTGGCCGGTACCTGTACTCGACGGTATTGTTGCCATTTATACGACTTTAAAGCAACTTTGTTGAGCGATCCAAGGCTATATTCAAGGATTAGTTATGTTATAAAAGTTGATTATAAATCATTATTTTATTCTCTTTCGCTATTTTTAAATTCAATTCTTTCTTATTGCAATTAAGATTTTGATTCTTTTTTACTTATTTATTCTCATTATTTACCTATTACTTCTTCACTTCGAAAATTATATGTAACTTAATGTAGACAGCAAACTCTGTTGTACGTATATAGACCTCGATGTACGTATACATATATTATCGTTAGTTTCATTTTGGCAAACAACTGTCTCTACATAACGCTATTGAGTATACTACTTTAATTTTTTTTATAGCTTCACGCTGTATCCCGCACACAGCAAGGTAGGCAGGGGGATACTCTGTTTCCCACTTACGGCCGAATTTTGGAGGCATTACGTGTTGAGTGCGGGAACTCTACTTTAAATAATAATACCTCTAATATAACAGTATCTAAAAATAATATACAAAATGATTTAAAGTCTATTACAATATATGGTTTAAAACAAGAGAAATAACATTTGGGCTATAAAATGCAATTTACTATCTTTTAACTTACAACCTCCACCGTCCACATGATATTCTACAAAGTTTTTATCGATTCCTTTTTTTAAATTGTTGCGAATGTTTTATTAGTTTTTATTATGAACCGTATATCAGAGTTTAACGAGGGCCCTTAAGTAGCCCTTATCTCATTTCGTTCTTTGTTGGATCTGTGCAGATGCTAGTGAGTCAACTATGTAGGTATATTTTTTAAAAGAAATATAATGCGGAAATTAGAAATCTAGAAGAAGTAATACACTTCTTCGTCAGGCCAGTCGTGGCGCAAGGGCACAAAGTGTGACTGTAAAACCGACTGGTTGTGGGTTCGATCCCCACTCGAGGAGATGAAATATTTACTTAAATTTATATTTCCATTTCTTCGCTCTGGTGACGAGGCAGAAAGTGGGGAACGGAGTGTCTTAACACTAGGTTCCCTCTGCCTACCCTGCAGTGTGCGGGATACAGCGTGAAGCTGAAAAGTATTACTTCTTTTCAGTAATAGAATAAATAATTTAAGCCTGTTCTTACGTCACACACTTCTAGGTTGTTCTTTGATGAGATGATACGCATTACATTTATAATAGCACCCAATCATGTGAAACTTTTCTTAGCATAAAGGCTCTTAATATCACAGGCGTATTGAATATTTATTTTGTCTAAACCTTATAAGATTTCATTTAATTCGATTATTTAAAACTCATAATATTATTAACATTCAACTTCATATTATAAGTTCTTTAATTTTCACGATTATTACCAGCTTCATATTATTGAACATGTTATAAAAAGATCTTTTTCTTTCTTTTATGGTGCTTGTAATTATAAGCAAAAAACATAATTGTTTTTTTAAAGACACATAAAGTTATTTATAAAAACAACCCATAATTAAACTTATGATATTTATGTCATATATTAGCTTACTGTAACAATATATACATATGTACCATATCTATATTTTTATTATAATATAGTAAATATATTACAGTCGTAGCCCAGCGGCACGAAGTGTGACTGTAAAACCGATTGGTTGTGGGTTCGATCCCCACTCGAGGAGATGAAATATTTACTGAATTTTATATTTCCATTTCTTCGCTCTGGTGTCGAGGTTAAGCGCGGCGTTGAGTTCTGCCACTCAACACGCAATGCCTCCAGAATTCGGCAGAAAGTGGGGAACGGAGTGTCTTANGAAAGTGGGGAACGTAGTGTCTTAACACTAAGTTCCCTCTGCCTACCCTACTGTGTGCGGAATACAGCGTGAAGCTGATTACTATATTACAAGTCAACTGGTGTTCGTTGAATGTAAAGCATTTGCAGTATAATTAGAACTTTTTATTTACGCTTGACTACTTCTGTCCATCTCATTTTTTTCTCATAAAAATTACAAGTGTAAGATATAATTTGACGTGCAATTGTAGATAAGAGCGATCTCGTTCTCAGACGAGTGAAGCGAGGCGCGCAAAAACACCGATTCCCTCTGTTTCCGCCACCTATTGTCTTCATTCTGTCTACATTGGATTAATAACTGTTGCTATCGGGTGAGTACAGACAGAAATAGAAAAATTTAATGGATTTCTTATTTTATTCAACTTTTGGCCTATTGGCAGTGAAGGATATACAATTTAAATTCATTTATTTGGAAGGGAAACTTTGGTTTTTTAAAATAAGCCACTTTTTAAAAACGCGTAATTTATATTACGGTCTTATAAGGTCGGATCTCACGCCGTCGGATTGTATTATAGTTGTAAAAATAACAACTAAGTATATTACTGACTCTACTTTCTAATTGGCACATATAATTAATTAATTAATTATGATTTCCGTACACTGTTTAAACGTCTGTAACAGTTCATCTCATGATAAACTGCAATGACTTCTTCTGACTATAATTAAATATGATTAGAGCTCAGCACATGGTGAGCGGCAATTATAAGACGTTACAACGGCTACCGCACTAAGTTACACGCTATGCGATCGTTTCTATGAGCCTTTGAATAACGGAAGCGAATTTTAATAAAACTTGCAAATTTGTAACTAATATTTTGTTTTTTTTTTTCAGCTTTACAATATATTTCGCATGTAGCAGGGTAGGCAGAGAGAGCCTAGTGTTCAGACGCTCCGTTCCCACTTTCCACCGAATTTAGGAGGAATTGTGTGTTGAGTGCCGGAACTCGACGTGGCGCTTTGCCTCGTTAATCTTTCTACCTCGTATAGCGAGAAAATAAAAATATTAAATATTACATTGCTCCGAGTGGGAATCGAACTCACAACGCTTGCCCCTGCACCACGACTGCCCTCAATATGAAATAACAATATTTATTATATTATATGAATACTATATTGAACGAATAGACAAAGCTTATAACCGCAGCGACGCGACGCGACGCGTCAAAGCTTCACCCACTCCCATCCGTGAATACACTTGTGGAATTACTGAAACGTCTCATCCATTGAAATTCGCAATCATGAATGAAACCAAATGGGAAAGAGACAGCGACACGGAAACGAAGGGGAGCGAGCGAGACACAATTCGAATAGTACACGAAACGGAAATAGAGAGACCGAGATAATTCCGTCTAGCCGGAGGGATTCCCTCGTGTCACTTGTGTGCGTTTTTCAAATGGTACGCGAGGATTACGAATGTCGGTGTACGTTTCGACTGTGCACTCCGCTCGGAGGGCCCTCTGCCGGCGCGGGCCGGAGTGCCGGGGTGCCGGGTGCCGGCGTCGGGGTTGCCATTCTTTCCGTTCGTCTGAGGCCCGGGCGGGTTCCCCAGCTACTTGTTGATCAATCGTAATAAATTGCCTCCATGATATTCCCATTGTAGAGCAGTTTGTCGCTTTACTGCTTTGGAAGGAATTGCGTTTCCTTAAGCTAGTCGAGTTTATTTGCCGCTTCAATGTACTTTGAATGGCAATTGGAAAGCTTATCAAGTTGTGACTCCTTGTGTGTATCTTTGTTTGTAATATGCTATTTATGTATTATCTTATTGTTTCTAATTGTAATTGTTAAGTAACGGTTATTGTAATATTGCACGACTTATTTACATTTGTATGCAGTTAATATTTTATTTATTTTTTTTTCACGCTACAGCAAGGTAGGCAGAGAGAACCTAGTGTTAAGACACTCCGTTTTTCATTTTCCGTCAAATATTCGAGGCATTGCGTTGAGAGGCAGAACTCAACTTCGTCTTGTTACCAGAACGAAAAAATTAAAATATTAATAAAAAATAATAATATTAAAAATTATAATATTCCTTCGAGTAGGAAGGCGGAAAATGCAGTGTTAACATTAACTTCTTTTTCCTGCAAGTTTCAATGAAAATCTGATTAGAAAGAGCAATGGGTCTACTATAAATATGTAATCATTATTTCAAATCTTGAAATATAAATAGTAGAAACTAAATTGGACCTCAATTTCTAAGTAATTAACCACAATCATTTAATTTATTTATCACTACTACTGTATCTTCTAGGCCTACCTACTAATTGATGTTATTTTATAATTAATGTTATTTTATAAAGTTGACGTTGACCTAATTAATGTTATTTTATAAAGTTGACGTTGATTTTCGTCTCTCAACATGCATTGAGTCCAGAAATCGGCGGGAAGTAAAAAGTGGGAAACGGTGTCTTAACGCTAGGTTCCCAGGCTCCTTCTGCCTACCTTGTTATGTGTGGAATACAGAGTGAAACAAAAAAACGAACAAAAAACTAAAGGTAGTCAGTTCAGAGAAAACACCAATTTACAATTAAATTTTAATACATTTATAACGCCGTTTACACGGCGCGCTTAGAGTAGTGTACCGACATCCGATGAAGGTAGCGTGTCAATACACTCCGTCAAACAAAAGCGAGATTAATCCAAGCACGTCTTAGACCCAATTTTAGCCGCCCACGTAGAGCGCCGGCACTAAGTAAATACAAAACAAACGATTTCTAACATTCTAAGACGGTTAATATTAATATTTCAGAATGAAATTTAAATAGTAGTTAAGTAAATTAATTAAAGTAAAATTTAATTTTTTAAATTGGAAATATTTATTATTAGATACATTAAGTATCTATTTATTAATAAAACTATCCGCGTCAATGTTTTATTGGATACTAAAACGTCACATTTTCATCGGGATTTTTTATTTATCTGAAAGACAGCCAGTTGATGTATGTTCTTGAGATATACCTATTTTCGGAAGAAAAAAGAAAGAAATTTAAAATTTTCCTTTCTTTAGACATCTTTTTTAACAACTCAACTGACCCGATTTAAACATATTTTTGTTTTTTTTTTTCAATTATTGTAATCATTACTTGTAAGCAAACATTTATAACATTATTCATGTCTAAAATGTTTTTTTTACTAACTTCAGTTAATATAATATATATATCTAAGTACCTATACGTATCTACGCTTATTCTCTATTGCTTTGAACTGAACAAATAGTTCATTATTCAACAATATTAACAAAAAAATGCCCACGTTCATAATAACTTTATATTATTTTAATGTAAAATATTTGTTAAGGTTCCGTACCTCAAAAGGAAAAAACGGAACTTATGGTATCACTTCGTTACCCGTCTGTCCGTAGATATGTCATGACCATTTATCTCGAGATCCCGTGGAGGTATCCAGCCGAAATTAATATTAAATATTCAGGTCTACAGTACATTGAAGCACGGAAAAAATCAAGCCTTTAAGTCAACGTAATCAAAAAATACAAGCATTCATGTTTTAAACACTACATATTCATTGTTTTAACCAAAATCTTCTTAGGTTAATTTAATATTTTTCAAAAAAGCTACTTCCCGTGGATCTACAGTTATGATATTTGGTAAGATGTGAGTCGGTACGAAAAGTGAAGTTTTGTAGGTACTTCATAGAAAAAAATAATTACAAACTTATATTTGTATTATAGTTCATATCATAAAAAATGAGAGCATAATTAAGTTTATCAATTTTATTCGCTGCGTTATCGCAACCTATAGGTACCTAAGCTATTTCTCTTACAATTATGAAATTAGTTAATTTCACACAAAATAAGAGCATACGCCAGCAAACTTACTTTAAACTTTTAAATTGAACATTTCCTATGGCCTTTAATTCTGAAATTGGTAACCTGTGAGCGAATCTGACTTGCTCTTCTTGACCGGTTTATATAACACTATATATAAAAAATTATAATTTATATTTGAGAAAAATAATATACACAAACAATTACCATAGATATGTTTAGTTGAAATATATACACAGGCATAGACACGCGCAACAGCTACATTCTTAATATGGCAGCACGTGTCTGAGACTGCAGCGTCTTGGTTTAATATTTCAATAACTACCACTATTTGGATCACCGCCAGTAGGTTCCTCGGCCATCGTTCATTATTGTTCATATAATATACACCTTACTATCGTTCTCAAATTTATCATTTTAATATGATCAAATCAAATCAGTTTCACGCTGTATCCCGCACGCAGCAGGGTAGGCAGAGGGAACCTAGTGTTAAAACACTCCATTCTTCACTTTCCTCCAAATTTGGGAGGCATTACGTGTTGATTGGCGGAACTCAACGCCGCGCTTTGCCTCGAGACCAGAGTGAAGAAATGGAAATATAAATTTAAATAAATATTTCATTTGCTCGAGTGGGGATCGAATCCACAACCGTCGCGTTACAGTCACACCCTTGTGCCCCTGCGCCACGACGGCGTTCAATTTCAACTTAATATGAGAAAACGTAAAAAGTAGAGTCAACTAGGCGTATTTTACCAATGTCTTCAATTGACAATCATGGTACAAGTGAAAAAATAACAAACAATTGAATTGAGTTCTTTTAATAAGTTACAATCTGTCTAAAATCGCGGTCATACAAATGAAAAGATTAAATGCAATTGTAGATTGCACAATAATAAATATTATTTAAAACAATCATAATATGTAAACATGCAAAATAAGTGCACTAAATAAATTCGCTTCGACCGCAGTTATGAAATCGTTTTCGCCTATTGTTTTGTATAGCGTATAAATATCTAAATTTATTAAATAAATGAATGTAATATTGAATATAAAGCCTCGTCTCACTAGCATCGTCGCGATGCCATAGCCCTCATGCTTATTTCTTATTATAATACTAAATATAAATTAAAATATCCATATTTTTACATAAAAGTATTTAAAAAATTACTTTCAAAATTACTTTGACAAACCGTGAGAACTACCAACAACTTCAAACGTTGCCGCCGTTAAAAATCCTTTTTGTATATACCTACGTAATCCTTCCGACAAATTTCAAAGTTTAAACTACTGAAAATGTTACCCGAAGTTCCGTCGCACCTACCGGCGCTACAAAGGTAATGAGGTAGTTATTTCAGTGCCTTGTTTATTTACAAAATATCACTCTGTTTGAAGGCGGACCATCAAAATGCGTCGTAAAACTGAAAATTCCATAAAAAGTCGTGTTGATGACCTCCATAATTGAACCTCGCTTTGTGAAGCAGAGACAATGGGCGGAATCAACGCTTTTGAGTGTATTCGAGTCGAGAAATAGCTACAATTCAATAATTACGAACAAAACGACATTATCTGTTACTAATTTAAACTCATTTTTTAATGTAATTCTAAAATATATTGTTACTATTTAGTAAATATCTATTTCTTAGGACAAAATATTGTAAACAGAGTACGAGTATACAATATATATTTATAGAGGTGAAACATCGGTTTAAAATTATTATATTATCTATAAATTTGACACTTGGTTTTTAAGCAACTTCAAAAACGTCTCATATTCATATAAGAGTATGTTCAACTAATTGAATTATAAGCTCAAAAGCATTTGTGTTACGTACCTACTCAAATCCATACTCGAGCCAAAAGAGTTGTAAGTGAATCGCAATCCCGAGTCACACCCGTGGGGTTCCTCGGAGAGGTAACCTGAGCCTCGTTTATCTGCTGTCGAGCAATTATTGAAGCGTGAAAAGGAACGTCCACCTATTATTATATACGTTTTGTAATGCGGGCGATGCTATAAAATATCGCATTTCCTAGCACCAGCTTATAACCCCGATAAATGCTGATATGCATTCATATTTAATTAATGCGTTTCTTTTTCTATTTGGACGGATCTATGAATGGAATGTATTATAATTTATTTCTATCTTTAATAGTAGTTAATAGATTGTATAAAATACTAATTACTCACATGAATATACATATCTATATATCTATGTATTACCTATATTAGTTAATTAGATAAAAAAGATAAAAACGTAGTGATGTATTGACGTCGATTTTTTAAAAATGATAGGTAGGTACTGACCGTTTGTAATTTTAGGCAACCGTATTACATTTCTAATAAATATACCTAATATAATAATAATAAAAAAATAACATATATATTTAATGAGTCAAAAAATCTAATTAAACTAAACATCATTACGAAGATGCATAATATAAAAAAAAACATGTTATTTCTTATTTGTAAGCGGTATCTTATGGATACACTGGAATCGAAATGGCGGAAACATGTCAATATAGATTAGTTTGATTTCGCCGCACCGGGATCGGCGTTCATTTTTTAATCTTATCTTTTAAATAAGCATTTTTGTTACGTTACAAATAATGTCGAAATTACTTATATATAAATTATATACGAATGCCATTTGTAAATTTTATTGTTTTTAAGTTAGGTACCTATTTATTAATATTTTGGACAGCATTGTATCGCAGTTGGGAAACGTAGTGACCATACAAACAAATGCTATTTGTTCGTTTCTCATTTGGAAAGATATATCTAATAAAATTATCTAAGTTTATCCTAAAAGTATTTTCCGTATCGACTAAAAAAGGCGGCGTTGAATTTACACGCAAAAAACGCAATGATTAAAACGAGAGTGGACAGCGGAAGGTACTAACATTAAGTTATGTTTTCTACACGCTCGCTCAATGTAGCAAATGCGTTAAAATTAAAAAAAATAATCATTTATCTATATTTATAGGTAATGGAAGTATAGTAGTAAATATATGAAGGTAGGTACCTATGTACACTTTGTATTTAGTTATGTTTAATTATTTAGAGTTGACAAGAATGCGACGATGTGTTAAAAATATAGCACAATAATAAGTTAATAAAGAAATTAATAAATCCTCTGATGCTAATTCTCTAATTAAGAAGACACGGACGACCAGAGAGCGGCGACCAGCGGCGCGGAAACCTGCATTCTTTTAAGCAAAACACAGTAGTTCTCCATAGTGCTTGCAATATTTTTATTATATGATAATGAAAACTAGGTACCTACATTGTGGATAACTACTTCATAAAATTTTAAAAAAGCGTTATATATGTAATGTGCCTTTTTTCGATTTTTTTTTATTTGTGTAATGTTAAGAGTTAAGAAACATTATAAATAATATAAAATGACTTGAAAATCAACAAATTGTCTATTTAATAGTGGGTATAGATAGTAGAATACCACATACTGATCATATCTATAAATAGAAATAGCCATGTTATAATAATAAATATAAAATAATCGAGCCAACTTAATTTCATTCAATAATAGAATCTAAGTTATAATAACAATAAATATTAAATAATCGATTCAAGTTAATTAATAGAAGTATCTGCAGATATCGACTGATGATATTATTTTAAAACATCTTTGTTCTTATTATAAATAACAGTAAAATATGTCCGGCCCAAATAAAAGATCCTCTTTGTGTAGATACATCATCAGTCAAATGAACATAAAACTGCGACTTCATAAAAATGAAACATAAACGTGAGTCACGCTCACAAGGCTCAGGCCGCTCGCGTTCCGCCGAATGTTTCCGTCCATCAATAAACAAACATTAAATATTACGAACGCAAACCGTCGATACGAGCGAAAAATTAAAATTTATTCCTCCCCATCGCACTGTTGCCGTGGACATTACATTTTTAAAATCGCATTCGGGAAAGCTGATATAGGCCTACCGGGCGAACAGCGCGCACCAAACTGCCTTTTTTTTAATCTAACTTTAGCGTTTGTAAAAATTACTATTTAAAAATTTACGCCTCGGCCGCTAATTAACCGAGAATTAACCCTTCCGTCGCCGAAGTACACTTTAATATTTAATTCTGTGGAAATATTTGGCGCGTATTAAAATATGAAAAATTAATGGGAACCGTACAACCCTCCTGCCGCGTGCTATTAAGGAGGTTGAAACTACGACAAGTATTTTTTTTATATTTATTTGTACAATGCCTGGATTGAGTGTAATCATTTTATAAAAAAAATATTTTCTTAAATATATAACGTAAGCATTACGCAAAACATTTAAAGTAGGCTTTAAACCAAACAATGCGGGCTTGTAAAGAGGAATAAATAATAAGAAAAATCTAGTTAACTAAAAACCTAATAAAAACTATAGATATTGGTTCTTTAGATGAAACGTACCTTGCCGTTGTGCAGTCGCGGTAGAGCACGTCGAAGTCCTTGCACGACAGCAGCTTGCAGCGGTTGACGCCGGGCTGGATGGCGCCGAGCCCGCGGAGGATGCGCACCTGTTCCACATTGCACACCAGCGGCACTATGTCCAGTCTTTTAAGTTTCGTGTACACTGTGTGCAGCCCGCCCACCAAGTGTTTCAGGAACAGTTCGAAGGCCTGCGGCAGGCACAGCATGGTGTCTCCCTGGATGATGAAAGCGGCTACTTTTTGCCCGCGGTAATCTACAAGCTTGCACTCGTTTGCGGACGGATCTGACGTCGAGATGGGTGGCGGGCTTCCGTACCGCGGCGGACCGTGATGGTGTGCCGCCGCCATCAGCTCGAGAGGCGAGTGGTGCATCATCTGCAGGGAGCCCAGCAGGCCGAGGCCCGGTGGCGGCAGGGGCAGCCGCGGAGCCAGGAGCTGCGGAGGGCTAACGCCGCGGGCCGGCGACGCCACCTTCACTCTCGGCGACCCTCCGGAAGAGCCGCTCACCTCGCTCGCGGTCGACGCTGAGTCCACGGCGGACTCCATCTTCATCGGATCTGTCTACGCGCGCATCACACACCCGTCGCGCGCGGTGTTTCGCGCAACAATAAATAAAAAGCCGGAGCGAAACGAGGGCGCGGCCGCGCGCGCGCTCCCGCCCCGGTGCCCGCGCGCCATTGGTCCGCCGGCGGGCCGGGCGCGCCGCGATTGGGCGACGACGCCGCCGCGATGTCTCCGCCCTTTTTTCCGTTGCGTCACGAACGCGCGAAGAAACGTTTCTGTTTCTTTTGGGTGGCTCGCGGTGCGGCGCGGTGCGGTCCGCCGGGGGTGGATTGATAAGAATGTCACCAGCAATCAATATGAGCCGAGATGCCGTCGCTGGCCGGCGTCCGGCCCGCGACTCCGGCCTCTTACTGTTGTATGCGTTTTCTATGCTTCAGCTTTTTTGAACACCTATCTCTACGTGTCGATTATATTCAGAATAGGTAGGTAGGTACTCTATATTCTTAATAATCGATTATGAACAAAGGTCGTATGGGTTAAGTAGTCAAAGATCAGATATGTATTAAAAATTAAAAAAAGTAAATAATTGCCTAACTTATAAATTTATTTCTAAGTAGATGAATACGTTAAATAAATTATTTGATCTTTTAAAAAATTAATACTTTTAGCAAACTTGGTATTGTGAACGTTTAGTACGCTTGGCTTGTAAATCAGTGTAGGTCGTTATTTGATATTGAGGTCAGGGTCACAGAAGGTTATTAACTTACTACGAGTTTTAGTAAGTCTGTTTCTACGTTACGTAAATACGGTATACAAATTAAAAGTATTTGTAATTATTAAAATATGTACGTACCTACTTATTTTAGATAATTTTATTAGATACTTTCATAGACTCTACACCTAAACAGATACCTTTGTTAAAATATAATAGCACACTGGAGCAATATCTGACTATTGGTAGATACATCAAAGGTCGTGGATTCGAACCCTATTAAAAAAATACATTTAGTTATATTAAAATATTTTATTCATTCCCCTGTTAAATTAATATTATATACGAATATGAGGAGGGAATAAAATATTTTCATATTTACAATCTGATAATGCAAAGTGCAACGTGGCATGAAATAAAAATGTTATAGGTATAAGTATAATCATTTGCTTCAAAACGTATCGACAAACTCTACAGTTGTTACTTGTAACATATCAACTGATCTAGGAATTGGCTAGTAGGTAACTAGAGTTACTCCCACTGCCATCGGTCTTTTTTCTCCAATCAGATAAACCTTTCTCTTCTTCTTTTCATTCTACTTTTATAAACTTACATACCTACTCTAGTCACCCAATACCTAATAATGGTTATAAATAGACATTTATGTCATTTAAATAGGTATTCCTACATATTTAAAAAAAAAATTCTAGATATTTATTATTTAATTTTATTCAATTTTATTTATTTGATATAGTGGGGAAGATCCTTATACCTTAGGACACTTCTTCAATACTACGATTCTGTTTTAATTAACTTGAAGTACCTATTGATTAAATATTAATAAACAGTTATACTTAGAACTATTAAAAAATATATTTTGGAGTATAAAAAAACTGTATTCTTAATTCTATCTAAGGCAATCAAATATATATTTTTTGAAACATAAAATTCTTCAGCAGTCTTTCGAATTAATCATCGTTGTACTATAAACCTTCTTTGTAGCTTCCATGACGTCAGCCCAATACGGATTTAAAGCTAGTTACTTTTCTCTTACTTCGTGACATCTAAAACAACAAAAATAATATTATAATTGGGGCAGTTCCAAGATACAAAAATATGAGTGTACAAAATTATTTTGCTTTATTAAGGGAGTGAGATTATGTAAACTGATTGAGTAATCCATCAAAAAAATAGCAAAAATTGTAAATACACATAAGCTGACAACTAAACATGCGTAATATAAGTCCTCTTATCTCAAATTCTCCACTCAAAATATCCATGAAGAGATATAAAGAAAAGAAAACATTAGCAAAATTTTATTTAAACATTCAAAATCGCCGACTTTTTCGGGTACGATTGAGATGTTGGACTCAAAAGACCGCGAGGTTCGCTTTTGGCTGAAATCTAACACTGTCCCTAGGTACAAAATGTCCTAAGGAACCCGGATCTCGCCTACCTCTATTTATCTATTTGCAATAAAAGCTACAAAAATGGAAACATACTTCCCTAGTAGGTAGGTAGAGCTAAATACGCAGGGGTTCAAATTAAGTGTGCATCATTACCTCTCTACTTTCACATAAAAAAATGTCTTCATGTTTTTTATCCACGACATTTCCTAACTGTGCTACCTGTGTTGGCGTCAATTATACTTATCAATATCACGCATTACAGCATAACTATACATAATATGGGTTCTCATCGTATAAAGAGGTAACTAACATACATTTATGGACCTATATAGGTACCTACAAGTAAACAAAATATATGGAGAGAATAATAAGTGTGTGTAAAACAAAAAACAACGGGAAGTAGGTACGAGCATCTGCTTTTACTTATGTATCCGAACACCAACCAATCATTATAATACAAAGGGGTTAGAAGTGAAAACAATGGCAATCCACGGCTTTCGACAACGGAACCAAAGCCACTCGTGGCCCAGTCTTACCACACCGATTTAAGGGATGCTAATTTTTTTTTAAAGTATAATTTTATTATGTTTTTTTACTATAGATGTTTAGGTATGCCTCTATAAGTACGTAGGTACCTACTTATGTAGATTACAATACGGTTATACAGTTGTTTTATAAAAATATTAAATTATACGTACAGTACGGTCGGCGAGTCGTGGCCGACGGCCGACCTGTAGCTAACTATAGATATCTACGCAAATTTGATTTTAGGATGTTTCAGAAAACCTAATTTCAGAGCGGCCACTACTCGTCCACCGTAAGGTACCTAGCTTCTTATTGATATAAGTAGGTACCTAGTACAAATGACTATTGTGATTATAATGTGTACTTAGTAAATTATGTTCTAAAAAACGAAAGATTTATATAATTTTTAATTATTGTCGATTAAAAAATGTTTCAATTAATTATATGAAAGCCGTTATCTATTCTCTGGCAACCCTATTTTACTGCCAATGTATGTCAATATCAGTTCAAATAACAACTTGAACCTAGACATTAAATTTATACCAACATGATACGTAAAAGACTTATTATACCTACATATGTAGGAACAAGGGCCCTTATAAAATGTGGAGACTCGCTATAAAGAAATCATTCAATTTCAAATAGTTACATCCTATCTACATATATAGGTATATACAGTTCTCCGTAAGTCAACATTCAAGTAACTCTTAAAAATCAAATCAGCTTCACGCTGTATCCCACACACAGTAGGGTAGGCAGAAGGAATCTAGTGTTAAGACACTCCGTTCCCCACTTTAAACCAGGTAACTCTTAGATACTTAATAACCTTTCCATTTACAATTGATTTGATGTTGTGCAATAAATTACATTAAAATTATATGTAGTAAGTAAAAAAGAAGCCAATATATCTAACTAACTACAAAAAAATCTTAATTATATATATAAAAATACTTTTAATACCGTCTAATAAAACAAGAAACATCAAGTAGGTACATAAATGTCACGCATAAAATTATTATCAATGATAAATCTTCGCGATAATGACATGTCACGGCGTGGTGTTTGAGAAACTAAAAACAAAGGAGGCCTTATCTTTATTTACTAAAACACTAATTTATAATGACTTCAAATCTTTGTGGCTAACTTGTTTAAAAACTGAAACTATTAAGCGTTGGCAGATAAAGCTGCCCTTACACTACTAACTAGCATAATTTAATATAATGATATAGAGGTCGGTCGTGGCGCAGGGGTACAGACGTGTGAATGTAAACGCGACAGGTTGTGAGTTCGATTCCCACTCGGCGAAATGAAATATTTAATATTTTCATTTTTCTTCGCTCTGGTGTCGAGGCAAAACGCAACGTTGAATTCCACCATTCAGCACGCAATGCCTCCAGAATTCGACGGAAATTGGGGAGCGGAGTGTCCAAACACTAGGCTCCCTCTGCCTACTCTGTTACATGCCCCCGCAGGTAGATACAGCATTGAAAAAAAATATAGGAATAATACAAATATTCATAGTTGTTAAATGAGAATGCCAGTTTATTATAAGTCGGGAGAACTCTTAGCATTTGTAAGGATTCCAATAACATGGTACACAAGTAACTGTCACATTTCCACAAGTTCAACCAACGAGATTATTATCCGGTTCAACAGGTAGTTGAAATAGCCTGTTAATAGGCTAAATAAAAACTTGGTACAAATAAAGGAAAAAATATCTATTAACCTTTACAAAGGTCTATAGGTAGACATATCGATTAAGTTTGGTACTTCATAAGACACGCATTCAGTGTTTAGCTAAAAATAAAATTTATTACATAATTCAATACTTGTCTATCTCGAGTCAGTCGTGGCGCAGTGGCACAAAGTCTGACTGTTAACTCGTCAGGTTGTGGATTCGATTATCACGCGAGGAAATGTAATATTTAATATTTTTATTTGTTCGCTCTGGTGTCGAGGCAAAGCGTAGTATTTAGTTCCACAACGCACCCAGAATTCAGCGGAAAATGGGAAACGGAGTGTTAACACTAGGTTCCATCTGCCTACCCTGCTGTTTGCGGGATACAGCGTGAAGGTGATTTATACTTACCTAATGAAAATACTAAAACTAAACATTTAATATGATGATAGATGCCCTTAAATTTAATTCTAATCTGTGTCGTATTTAAAGCGCGGAATATTTTACCTGCCAGATTATCTCTAGTTCTCATTATCAACATACAAACAAATTAACCGTACTCTAATCTCTATCTGATTTGAGATTTCTCAACGATGTTAAATATTTTCTGTTAACTGGTATCTATACTTCTATTCCCATTTTATGTATCTAATTGAGGATATATGTAGATGAAGAAAAAAATATAATTAAGTATCTAATGATTTATGGATATAAATTATAATTAATTTGTAAAATTATAGGTATATCTGTATATCTTGTTGGGGATTGTTTACTAAATATTTTTAAACATATCTACATATTATTACGTGAGGGAAATACTTTGGATCCCTTTTAACAAATACTGTATGAATGTAGTAGTAGATCTATGAAATTTGACATGTTGTGTTAAAGGAGTACGTAGGTCCATACATTTTTAAATAATTCGTTAGAAATACTTTAAATTGATAAAATATATAGGTATAATAACTAAACTTTTGTATAAAGTGACACACGTTGCTATGGCAACGCGTAGGTACTTCACGCGTCAACGGCTCCTTTAGTTTTCTTAATGATCGTGCTACCTGTACGGTATTTATTTTTGTGCCTAGATAGCAACGTTGCCAGGTTTTAAATTGGGGAAAAGAAAGATTTTCAAACATTTCAACAATTTGGGATTTAAAAAATATATAAATAAATACCTAATTAGTAAATGATTTGTAATATAATGGATAAGTAATAAATACTTATCCATTTATTGTGTGATAGATAGAGGCCTACTTAATAAAAATATTACCCATACCTATCTTTATATTATTTATGAAAATGCGTCACCAGGTATACTTGATATAATAATAGCTGTTTAATTTACCCCGTAGGTACATATATCTGAAATTGTTTATCAAAAAAATCAAGTAATAAAAAAAGATTTCTTACGTGTAGTGTGTGGAATAATCCACGAAATTATGCCTGTCGGGTACCTACGGGATACGTAATGTTGGGTTAAAAATCGTGAAATCTGGCAACGCTGCTAGATATCTATGTACGTGTATCAAAAAAGTATCCTTTTTTTAATACTAAAGAAATAGATACTTTAAGCTTTCAACGATTTGAATGCTGATAAAAGAAAGACAAGATACGGCAAGAGGGGAATTCTTTTAATAGAAGATGTGTAGACCAGGAGAACCTCATGAAGACGATCTATCGTAGACCGTCACAAGTCCTCAACATCAATCAGAACCTATGACGTTGTAGCCTACGCCCTACGACAGATGTAGGTAAGGTATACACTCTTAAAAAAGTGCAGTGAGTCTATTCACTCGCATTTCATGTAAATTATCAATTTCGAAAAATTTATGAAAATATGACTAGGGCAACGACAAGAAGCATTGTGGAGTACAATATAAAGATGGCCTTGACAGACCGAAAAGAAGCGTTTATGTCTCCGCCATAGCGGTCATGCCCTTATCTTAAATTAACGAAAGTTTACTAAATTTTATCTAACTATATATTTTTAAAGTATTAACATTCCTCTGGATGGGCGTCGTTTGAATCATCGGTTGATAGAGTCAACAACTGTGCCACTATAGCGTTAAGTTCCATAGTTTTTTTAGTACATTTTTATATAGGATCTAGAGTGAAGTGGAGCGATCCAAGTTTAATTTTCATAAGTTAAGAGATGTAACCCAACGTTTATATAATTTTAGCGTCACGTTGTACCCCACACACAAGATGGTAGGCATAAGGAACCTACTCTTAAGACACTCCGTTTTGCGCCGAATTCTCGAAGTCTCCTGTGTGGTAGAGCTCAAAGCCGTGCGAAAGAAAGAAAAGCGAAATATATTTTCATTCTCCCGAGTGGGAATCTTTGACTCGTTACCAGAGCAATAAAATGGCAAATATTACATACTAGCAGCCAACACTCGGCTTCGCCAGTTTAAACTTATTGTTATATTATTGCTATTATGATGTATCAGAATTTTGCGTGAAAGTGGAACAAATGTCCATCCTCACAAACTTTCTCATCTACAATATTAGTAAGATTTGAGGCCCGCCATTTCGGCCATTTTTGAGGCCAGTCGTGGCGCAGGGGCACAAAGTATGACTGTAAAACCGACTGATTGTGGATTCCATCCCCACTCGAGGAGATGAAATATTTACTTAAATTTATATTTAAATTTCTTCGCTCTGGTGTCGATGACAAGCGCGGTGTTGAGTTCTGCCACTCAACATGCAATGCCTCCAGAATTCGGCAGAAAGAGGGAAACGGAATGTCTTAACACTAGATTCCCTCTGGCTTCCCTGCGATGTGCGGGATACAGCATGAAAAAAAAAGTAAGATTTCATTTCCCCTAGTGGAAATCAAACCCACAACTATCGCGTTATTTGTGCCACGACGGCCTCAATATAAAAATTAAAAGGTTTGATTATATCAAACAATTGTAAATATATGCTTCCGCACTTAATTTTTAGAAAGATTTTACTGTACTTTAGGTTCATAACGAATTTCATGTACTTTTATTAAATAAGAAATATACCTAATATAAAAAACGGAAATTAAACCAAAAAAATTTTGAGACAATAACAAAAGAGGAAAAAATTGGTCACAAAATAAAAATGTAAGGAATAGTATACCTACCATATATACGAATCTCTGAAAATCTCAGAATTTATATTTTTTAAATTTCATTTCAAAAGTAATACATTACAAACTTCTAATTTAATTCCAATTAGGAGTATTAGGCTTAAATTTATCACATAATATAAATTTCGTAGAATCTTCAGTTTTTTACCAAATTATTATTAAAAGAACAACACTTTCTTCTTTATGCTGCGAAAATATGCAATACTATTTAACAGATTTTTGATGGTTTTATTTATTATTAATTTAATACTTAAAATTAAAATTAAATTAAATCAGCTTCATGCTGTATCCCGCACACAGCAGGGTAGGCAGAGGGAACCTGGTGTTAAGACACTCCGTTCCCCACTTTCTGCCGAATTCTGGAGGCATTGCGTGTTGAGTGGCAGAACTCAACGCCGCGCTTAACCTCGACACCAGAGCGAAGAAATGGAAATATAAATTTAAGTAAATATTTCATCTCCTCGAGTGGGGATCGAACCCACAACCAGTCAGTTTTGCAGTTACACCTCGTGCCGCTGCGCCACGACCGGCCTCGTATTACTTATACTTATTCAACCTTATCTAGGTCTTATTTCAAATTTTCTTAATAACGTTTAATTTTTTCAGCTGATGCAAATGGTATTCTTGCACTGGTAAATGTATCTTAATAGTTTCCGATACTGTTACTAAAATTTCCGATTATACATTACTACATAAAAATAACAAAAAAGAAAGTAACGAAATACACGTTTTTTTTTTCTAAATATAATAATATTTTAATTGTTACAATTGATGTTACATGCATAAGTTAACGCGTTATTGTAATGTACGTATTTAACTATTATTTTGTAATAAAGGTGTTAAATTTTATCAACTCACTTCAAAACAGTAGTTACAAACACCGAATAGGATTTACTGTAAAACTGGGCTATGTGTAGGTACCACAAAAAACACTACAAAGGATACTAGCATTATTTTAAGCAATACAAGTGGCGCAAATTGGGCCCTGTAGTCTTGTTAAATTTAATGAAAATAATTTAAACACCCCCGAAGAGTATCAAAATCGGAATTAGTTTTTGAATTTTTGTGTGGGATGGATTATAATTACTAATATCGCCAATAAAATTGTAACAAATAAAAGAAAAAAACTACGTAATATAGAAGTCATTATTAAGCCAAATGGTCTAAAATCAAAATCTTAATATATATTCTTTGAGAACAAAAAAAATAATTGAGTATGCTATAACGCATAATAAAATGATGGACATTCAGTCCATACATAAGAATTTTTATTGTTTTATAAATTATAGTTTTTTTATTAAAACCTATTTCAAACATAGTATATTATAATACTTTATGTGAATTTAAAAACAAAATTTTGTCCTATGCATCACAGATTCAAAAATTTATATAATATGTTACACAAAACTTATTGACCTACAATCTAATTAAAAATACTCTTATGGGTATGATTTTGAACAACAAAACAGTAAAAGAATTTTTAAGTCATTAAAATTTCAATCAAAGTTTTCATAAGATTGACAAATTTATAGTAGGAAAAGTATTGGAAATAAATAGTCTTCAGCGAGCTATAAATCGGGCTTAACATTGGGAGCTGCAACAGACTGCGCGTCCTCGTTAAACTTTATTTTTGTATTAAAGCCGTAACTCCAGGACGCTACGGCCACCAACGTTATCCCCACAATAAAATTTCAGATACCTATCCAATATGATTAATCCATTACGACTTTTTTTTAAGAAATTAGGTATATCTTCTTTAAGTTATTTATATGTATGTAGGGGGAAGTCCCTTTTCGCCGGAAGGCACTTAGTGTCGGACTCTCTCACTATTTCGGCAACGAAAGAAAACGAGTGATTCAAACCGAAAGATAGTGCAGATTAACATAAACATACGAAATGCAGAGATTCAGTGACGCGCAAGACAACAGTGGAAGCGGTTGTTTGCTGTTTTTGGCGAGAAGTTACATGTGTGTCACGTAATATTCAGGTTATGTTGTTGTATTCAGTTCCTTCCGGCTAAAGTACTTACTTACTTTGAGAAGCTTTGTCGCGCAATAACATGATAAGACGTCAACATTGAACCGTAACAAAGAAGTTCCGTTGTATTCTTTAACATTTTTCACCTGAGCCTGAACAAGTATTAGACCCACGTCAAAGATTTTATTAGTAGTAAAACTATTAAAAAGCACAAGCGTGTAACAGTAAACGCAACAGATTGTGAGTTCACTTCCCACTCGAGGTAATGAAATATTAAATATTTTCATTTCTTCGCCCTGGGATCGAGGTAAAGCGCGGCGTTGAATTCCGCCACGTAACACCAGGCGCAATGCCACCAGAATTCGGCGGAAAGTGGGGAGTGGAGTGTTTTAACCCTAGGCTCCCTCTGCCTACCCTGCTACATGCTGGATAAAGTGTGAAGCTAAAGAAAAAAATAAAGCAAAAGCTGCCAATGAATGAAACTTCATCTCAAACAGAAAAAAAAGCTATTTAAGTATTGTGCTTAGAGGACTACGACGAAGACTGGGCACAGGATCTCATCTGCTATGGCTGCCCGTGCTGACATTCCAGAATGCTTAAACTCCTATACGTATGTGTGATTGGTGTCAGATGTTTTGAAACAGTCCGGTGCTACGGGTTCAAAATGCAGTCCGTTCCGTAATCGATAGGTTCCATTTGCAAGGACTTTATTTATTACAGATTACTAAAATTTAATTATTATTTTTGAATTTATGTATGGAGGATGGATGTTCCAATTCAATTTCTTTATTTTCTAATTACTTTAAAAAAATGACGAATCTTAGTATTGAAAATGCTTATAAAGTTACCTAATAATAAATGTACTTAGAATTTTTTAGAATTTATTAGTTAAGACCAATGATTACCTATGCCATACACACACTCTCTGGTTTTCCTTTATTAGGTACAATTCACTTTGATTTCGAACTCCAAACTAATACAATACGATAAATATAACAAGTAAATGATCATGTATCGACATCAGTGACGTGACAATACGGAAAGTATAACAAGTAAATGATCATGTATCGACATCAGTGACGGTCAGTATAAATGTTAATTGCTTTATTTTATATTCATTCTTATACATAATGAAGGAACACATAATAGAAGCGAGGTGAAGGCATTGACCTTAATTAATTAGCATATTACAATAATATATTTAAAAGACATAATATGACATAATATAATTGTAGCTACAATTTAAAAAAAATAGTAATTCCTACCTCGAAACTCTTCTTTTTTTTAAGCTTCACACTGTATCCCACCTCATCGTAGTGTTAAGACACTTCGTTCTCTTCGTTCCGCTAAATTTTTGAGGCATCAAATACATAATAAACACTTCACGCTGTATCCCGCACACAACAGGATGAGCAGAGGGAATCTAGTGTTAAGACACTCCGTTCTCCACTTTCCACCGAATTCTGGAGGTATTGCGTGTTGAGTGGCGAAACTCAACGTCGTACTTTCCCTCGACACCAGAGCGAAGAAATGAAAATATATATTAAAATAAATATTTTATTTCTTCGAGTGGGATCGAATCCACAACCGCCGCGTTATAGCCACGTCTTTGTGCTCCTGCGCCACGATCACACATCTATAGATAAAATTAAAGTAGGTATCCTGTAACATAGGATCGCTATATTCAATTTAAACATAAACATGAGTACAACGATTGATAATAATTATAGAATCATGTCGCCAAAAAAACAACAATAGGAATATTATAAAGCGCTAAGAGATGGCCATAACCAATAATCAAATTATTGCTTTTCGTAGCCAGCGAGTAGTGTCCACGCGGACAGTAAATAACGTAGCAGCCAGCCAGCAGGCAGCGCAGCCACATTTCATACATTTACCGAACTATGAAATTAAATTTGGGGACGAGGTAGTGCTTTGTTTTCGATAATTTATAATAAACTAATTAATTTATGTTCCCGATTGCAGGTGTGCTTCACATATTGTCATTTAATAGTATTACAAATGTCGGACTCTTGTGAAATGTAGTTGTTGTCATGTCAAAATAATGAATACAGTTTAAACGCATGTAGCTGTTTGCAATAACTTGCGTAAATATTTACTTATACTGTATTTTTTTTTAGCTTCACCTGTATCTCGCTCACAGCGGGATACGCAGAAAGAACCTAGTGTTAAGACACTCCATTGCCCATTTTCCGCCGAATTCTGGAGGCATTGCCTGTCGAGTGGCGGATTATATTTAAATTGATATTCTAAAAACAAAATAAATAATTAAAACCCTCTAGTTGGTTTCGCCTAAAGCAAAATCTAGTCGTATATGTGAAGGAAGCACTTGTGGCGAATTACAGCGCCATGTTAGCTCTGTACCGTAGTTTTAAATGGGTATCCATTTGAGCCGTGTTTACGAGGTGCGATGCAGTGCGGCGTAGCTTTGATGTAAAAATCATCCGTCTCTCCCTTCGCGGGCAACACTCCATATTGACACAAGCCGGCGAAGTGCTTTGTCAGAATTATCAGAGACGCTTATTCTGGAACTGTCTATATAGATATTTTGTTAATTTCAATTCTTTTAGTGAATTAACTAAAAATATATTTCGTATGGATATTAAAATATTTGTTTGGTGCTATTTGAAGGCTACCTATTATATTTTTTTTATTCAATCTTAAAAAAATTATGGATTAAGACGTAAGTATATAGGTAGGTATATCATGTTTTATTTATACATCATAAAAGATAACGTATAGAGACGAGCCTATGTAGATACCTAATATTGTGCAATGTGTTTAAATTAAAATTTCTTTTTTCAATTAAACGTTATTATATAATAGAGGACATGTTTACTATAATAATATATTTATAGGTTGCTTTCTACGATAAATAAAGGTTAAAATAAAAAAAAGTTGGTTTCGCAATTCCGAACGAAAGCGTCGGTGCCGCGCAACAGCGCGGTCGCCAATATAGTTTATTAATAAATAACATACAAGAAAATGTATATATATGTATAAATAACATTAAGCTGTGCTGCGTGGAACGTGTTTTCTTGCACAGGTCAGTTGCTCAGGGCGCGGCCTAAGATCCCAGAATAGGACTCGCAACAGTTAACAAGAGGGTACCTTTATTATTTTTTCCAGTTTTCATCACTTCACGCTCAGTCTGTCTTTTGATTCAGTGGCTGTGTAATGTGGTGTTGCCGCATTTATTTTGCACTCTTCCTTTAGTGTTGCTAGTTTATTTTGCATTCTCTTGGTGTTACTATACGCTTTGAAGTCAAAGCTCTTTTGACTCCGCTGAGCGGTTTAGTCGGCGATGACCGCAGTGCAGAATGAATGATACTTTCACCGTGAATAGCTGGTGCATATGTGCTTTTAGTTCTCTTTATATGTACAATAGTTAGCACGTTATATCTGAGTCTGTCTACTTTGTTATTATATACAAAATCTTTTTGGCTCATTAGGTTGATACATTTAAATTGGATTGGATTCTGTTGTGTGACACTGTTAGATGGTTTCTCTGGCCCATCATTTAAATTTCAAATAAACAAATATTTACATCGGTATAATATAAATACCATCAAATATCATGTTCTATACTTTAGGTAGATACTGGAATTTGAGATTAGAGAACATATCTCGTGAGAACGTATCTTCAATTTATGTCTATACTTTGCCGAATTATAACATAAAAAGAAGTAGAGTATTTTTTAAGCGCAAGCGGGTAGGAATAGGGGGGAGGGAGGTTTGTTGTCTACCCCAGGACAGTCTGATGCCCATTCCAGAAATTTTACTTACAATAAATTTGCCCCAAAAAAAATTTAAAAAATCATTTACATGAACAAATCTGCTCGAAGCTCATCCCTGGTATGAGGTATCCCCTCCAAAAATATATCTAAAAATAGTATAATATCTAGAAAAAAATTCTAATCAGATACGACATGTTTAGGCATACTTAGACAATCAAATTTTCAATAAATGTTACTTGGCGGCAATGTACCAATTCCTGCATGACGTCTGATAATAAGCTACCCATATTCACAATAGTGATAAGAAATGAATGAAAAATTATTCACATTGGCGAGTATTGACTTTACACATATTGACTTGGGGTTTGGGTCTACGAAATCGAAATAGGGTTATAAGCGCTTCCTAATAAAATTACTTTATATTTGACTAGAAAATGGAATTGATAGTATTATTTAGATAATATTTACAATATGTCTGTCCTAAAGCTAGTGTATATTTTTGATTTATATAGTAAGTAGTTACTAAAAGTGAAAGTGACACTTTAGGATAATAATAAAGCTTATTATGCTATACTACACTTTCATTTATGTTAAAATATTACACGAAACTTGCTGTTAGTATAATATAAAGAAAAACAAATTCCGCCTCATACTTTTACATGCATGGATAGTTTCACGCTATAACCCTAGGACCCTGGGAACCTAGGGCTTAAAAATTCCGTTCCCCACTCAAGGCATTGATTATTCTCACTCAAGGTGTTGATTGTTGAATGGCGGAACACAACGCCACGCTGTGCCTCGTTACCAGAGGGAGGAAATGACAATATTAAATATTTCAAAATTCCGAATCGGAATCGAAACCGCAACCGTCGCTTTCTTAGGCTTTTAGTTAAATGTATTTCCAATAATCTATTAATAACAAACAATTCGAGATCACACCCCTACGAAAAATTTTGTGTAGAGATGCCGAAGTCGGGATGTCAACGCATGACGCGTTTTGAATGTGCCTCCTTGACAGTCTGTAATAAATAGAATACTTTTATCGGGAACCCACACTCTCCGCACGCAAATATTGTAACATAATCTGACTGCGAACGCCTTTGTCAAATGTAGAGTGTGCATAAGTCAACGATCGATGGCTCTACATATTTATGAAACAGATGGTAGCCGTACTTACCTATTACAAAATGTTTTTGTACGTAATGATACTTTTTTTACATTCTAAAAATTTATATTAATGTTTACTTTTTAATTATTTAATTTAATGTTGATTTTATAAACTTTTCATAGTAAAATATGAGTAAGATATTTATTAGCAGAGATACTTGTATAGGTAATGTTCCAAACGTTACATATAAAGTATCACGAATGAAACATATAAATGTCAGCTGTCAAGTACCTACCTATACAAAGACAATTTAAAATTGAATACGGAAGGAATAAAAAAAAACATATCACCTATTAAAATACACCGTAGTAATAATACTTTATGTGTTTTCTTACCTATTTGAACCGATATATAATATCAATATATAGCTACCCACCTCTTATTTTCAGCTTCACGCTGTGTTCCGCGTTTAACCTAGTGTTAAGACACTCCGCTTCCCATTTTCCGCCGGATTCTAAGGCATTGCGTATTGAGTAGCGGAACTCAGCGCCGCACCACATTTGTCTCGACACCAGAGCGAAGAAATGAAAATATTAAATATTTCATTTCCTTGTGTACTCAGCTACTTAACTACTAATATTGTTATACCCAACATGAAATAGTAAAATTAAACAATAAACATGGAATGGTAGAGAATACATACTAATGCTTACATTTTTATAATTTTTTAAATAAAAAATTATACTTATTTAGAAAACGTATAAAAATTTGAACGTAGCGGGACTCGAACCCGCGTTGATTTCTAAATAAGTATTTTTATTTCCTAAGTGTGAAATAACACTTTAAAAATGTTTAAAAAGTTATAGTTAGAGTTATCACATACCAAGAATAAATAAAGTATAGAAAATTATTGGTATCCGTATTGTTGTAAATTTTCATGAATTAAGTAATACAATTTCCTCTTTATCACTTAAATAAGATTTTCTACTTAAAAATTATTAATCAAAGACCTTGTTTTGCTAGTATTTATCAACGCGCGTTAAATCTACTTCATTTAAACAACAAAGGGCAGCTGTATTCTTAACGTGTGATCGATTACTTTAACGAGTGACATACACAATAGAAGAGAGAATTACAACTTTATAGTCCAATAAGTAAGTATAAAAATAATAATATGTTTAATATTCTAAAGCAAATTATAATTATAGAATAAATGCTGATAAATACTGTAAGTTTATTTCTCTTCTATAAAAGATTAAGCCTAAAAAAATTTACTCAATTTTGTTAAATTCAAGGTTGACAAGGTATAATGTATTTCAATAAACATGTGCGTTAATTTTAAATATGAATGAAATCGATATTGTTCATATATAAAATTTGAAATCGATTATATACACCTATTTCGATTATATACATTCTTATACTAAAAGTATTTTATTTATTGTTTTTGTTTACAGTTTTATTTTTTTAATGTTTTTGCTTATTGTTTTACTAATAATTACATTACATTACTTAATAAAATTGGAAAAATATTAACTTCCCTTGCTATTAACGGACGTAATTTACCTACATACGAGTATGTCTGTTTTTCTTTTTCCCGCGGAAACCTTATTAAAAGACAGAATAAAGACTATCCTAGGCAACATAAGTTGCTACTAATTCAAAATTTCTAAAACATCTATTCACTGCTATCCAACTAGTACCTAATTAAAATAATTTGGCATTTTAAGAATAATAATAATTTAAATAACATTATAATATTTTTCAAAGACTTAAACAAAATTTCTCTATTAATTAGTAATTATTATGCGACGCTATGTACCTCGTTTCAGTGGCGCTCTTTAATCTAACGTTATTAATAGCAGACTAAGCTTTGATGCATTTTAGTGAAATTCAGAACAACGTGAATACATTTTGCTTTACACGTGAGCACATAATCGTGTCTTATTAGGAAAATGGTATCGTACTTAATTTGATGAGGGTAGATGGAACTTATTATAAATATTTTTAATATATATTTTGCTGTAATATAACTATAAATTTAAGCGGACGAACCCGCGTTTGAGTCGCTATTACTAACATATATTACACTATATGATTTTTGACAGTTACGACAATGCCTATGTTAGTAGGTAACTAACAAATACTCGTAGGTTCAGTTTGTGTTACTTAACTATTATTTTTTTTCTTTATCTGTGCGACACCTTAGTATGAACCTATAGGTATTCTATTATTATATTATTACTAAATACGTATGTTTAATAAATAATCCTACTACTTCTTCGAAATAATCCTAAGTTATTACTTCGAAAGTAAATATGTACCTAAATACTATAGTAATAAGTGAATAACTATAATTGTTTTGAATTGATAGGTACTAGAGTACCTAATTATATTATCGTTACTTTTATTTCTTTAAAAGTATAATATTTGTAGAGTAGGCATGTAATCTCAACAACTTAAAATTATGTAATACAGGCATTAAGATACCTATGTAAGAAACTCATTAATATGTTTCTATATTATTAATAATGTGTAAGTTTAGAACATAATAATAGGCTACCAAAGAAAAAAAATTAAAACAAGAGATACCTATCCGTTGCAATTTATTTGATAATCGAAAAGCCATGTAGGTTGGAACAAATTAAACGCATATGTAAGTAGGTTCCTACTTCCCTATATCTTTACATGTGCCCGAAATTATCAATAAGAGAACATTTTAAAATGCCCCAAGGATACCGCCGTCAAAATTCGGCACCGCGAACCCCGGTCACCGCCTAAAATGTAAAAATGGTACCCTTGCATATTTCCCTAAGTGCCATAAAATATGACATTTATTACGGTCAGATCTGCTCGAACCACTATTGATAGGCAAATGAGAGAGTTTTTTAAAAAAAAAACGATGTCTGCTTTTTATGTGTTCTTTGGATAAGATATTTTCAAGAAGTTGCTATTTGAACTGGCGCGTAATAGGCCAATCTGTTACTTGCGTGGCTATTGTATTAACAATTGAGAATGAAAGAATAATTGTTAGATAAAATAAAATATATTTTTGTATGAAGCTGTCTAGTAAGCAAATACGTACATATTTAACTACCTATGTCTCAAAAATATATTATATGTTAAGAATTATAGATTAAGTTAGTTTAATGTGATTAAGAGACTTATTAAGAGGCCGTCGTGGCGCAGGGGCACAAGGGTGTGACTGGCGCGCGGCGATTATGGATTCGATCCCCACTCGAGGAAATTAATTATTATTTATTAATATTTCACTTTCACTAGGTTCCTTCTGCCTACCCTGATGTGTGCGGCATACAGCGTGAAGTGGATTTATTTATTTTTTATTTTATTTAATATAATTGTTCACTTTGATAGCTGTCGAAAGCTATGCTTTAAAGTACCCAGATATACTTATATATCAAATAGGTACTTAGGTAGGCATGGCCGCCAAAATAAGTATCTTCTTTAATATTGATTCTATTCGCGGTATAGTTTGAGTTATAGCGTATTTAATATAGGCATATATTATTAAAAAAAACCATATAGCTCCAACACTGGCGATAGCAGCCATAACTCTACGAGTAGGTCAAGCACAATAGTAAGTGTCACCTATAATCGTATATTAAGGCCCTTATCCCTAAGCACCTCAACGACAATAGAAAAGAATAAATCGCCGAAAAGTGGCCACATAAAAATGACATACGGTTTCAATAGAGAAATAAAGCTTCTAACAGATAAAAACACAGTCAACACAGAGTGGAGCTGTGGGCTCTTCTACATTGTGTTGACTATACTAAAAACTAAAAAGTTTCGTTTATAAATTCGGCTGTTTCTTTCTATTTGTTCATTTTGATATTTTACCAAAATTAAATTTAACAAGATGCTATTTAAAACTTATATGTGCATAATTAGAATTTTATAATATTAATAAAATATATTATTAAGTGTTCCTATTATGGATATTGTAGAGTTGAATAACGAAATATAATTTTTATTTTATAGTCCCAATATATTTTGATCGTTATTTTTAAAAATAAGAACATCCAGCAATATTAAATTATAAGCGTCACAGAATGAATCTCAAACAGGTCAAACACCTACCACCCCTATATTTTCGCAAGGGGTTAAAACTCAGTTCACGCACCAGGCGGCAAATGCGAAATCGTAATAAAACTATCCATATCACATGTAAAGTAGGCAGTCATAATATTGAAAATTTCTAAAGTCCGCCAATAAATGTGACGCTGAGTAGGGAGTTTTAGTGCCTATGGGACTTTTCACAATTTATTGTAGAGAATCGATATTGAACGACATCGATAAACCTTCTTAAAAATTGGAAAAAAAATATTATATTTATAAATATATATTTTTAGAAAATATATCTATGGATTTATGTCATATATGGAGAGAGATATACTTGTTCAGTTTAGTTAAAGGTATGCACTTTTTGTCAAATAAATGTAGTGAGACCCACAAGCAAATTGTAGAGCTTACCGTATTACAATATCGATATTCCATAACGATATATGCAGTATTTATTAACGAACCTTTAATATGTTATTATGCGCTATGCAAGTATAGCGGCTGTGAGGTAATCGCTATCCGCTTTAGCTCTCATCTCATTTTCTCTCATTTGGGTGAAAATCAGATAATCTAGTCGTTATATAATAAAGGCACCAGTATTCACTATAAAAAAAGTATCTAAAAGTCAGCTTCACGCTGTATCCCGCACACAGCAGAGTAGGCAGAGGAAACCTAGTGTTGAGACACTCCGTTCCCCACTTTAGTATAATATAGTAGATAAAGATCTACTATCTAAATAATACACCTGTCCAAAGATAATCAAATATTCACTAAAAAAGTACGTTGTGCCTATACCTACTCACTAACTCTGCACAAGTAGGCATTTGGGAAGAAAAAGTATGGATGTTATCGTAAAAATAGACTAATATTTTGTGGTCAAACTAGATTACCATGTAAATAATAAGTAAATTATATTGATATTATAGTCATATTATTTACTTACTTACTTAGCTTCACGCTTTATCCCTTGCGGGATAGTCAGAGAGAACGGAGCGCCAAACGCTACGGTCTCTACATACCTCTTTCGCCTCGTCCACTGTCATCAACCTCTTCATACATGCCCTTCGGGGGGTCCTCATGCTTTTTACGTGACCTTCCTCCAGTATCTTTGATACTGTGTTTTCGAAGGTCAACCGAGGTCTCCCCCTACCTCTCTTACCGCTCACTTTTCCATCATAAATCTTTTTTGCCATTCTTTCATCACTCATTCGTTCGACGTGCCCAAACCAGCTGAGCACGTTCTTCTTCATTCTCACTGTGACATCCTCGCTAGTACCTGCCATTCTGTGTACCTCTTCATTGCGGATTCGATCAGCTAAGCTGACTCCGCATATCCTACGAAGAGATCGCATCTCCACAGCATTCATCTTTCTTTCATTCTTCTTCTGTAATACCCACGTTTCGCTGCCGTATAACAGAGTCGGTACCAAAACTGCATTGTGTACGGCCAAACGCGCAGCTGTGCTGACGTTTCGCCGTCTCATCAATGCAGCTAAGGCTCCGTTAACCTTGTTACCGGCAGCAATACGCCTTTCCACATCCATCTCGTATCTTCCATCTCTACTGAACATACTTTCCAAGTATATTATTTCTTATACCTAAAAACTATATTTTTATATTAAAAATATAATTTCAAAACTGAGTATCGATAGTTGTTCAACGCCATATACACTATCACAAACATTGAGGGCGTCAAATCGAGGCAACCGCAACTATCAAAGAGAAATCTTTTCCTTGTATCAATAACCGAGCGAAGCGTCGACCAGACGTCATTGCGCTTTATGTGCTTAGACATTATAGCTTATCCTATAAAAGAAAGAAAAAAATACGACAATATATAAATTAACCTCTATACAGTAGTGTCAGTTCAATCAATATATATAATGAATTCATTCAATGAAGATCAGTTGACCTTACTGGTTAATACATATCAAATGTAAATTTTGGAAGTCTAATTTTAAGCGCGGCGTTGAGTTCTGCCACTCATGACGCAATGCCTCCAGAATTCGGCAGAAAGTGGGGAACGGAGTGTCTTAACACTAGATTTCCTCTGCCTACGCTGCTGTGTGCGGTATATAGCATGAATGATATTCTTAATATTGTATAGGTACATTAGCTCATATTTGACAGATGATTCGTTTCAAACGACTCTTCAAAGTCAAATATAATCTAGATACCGCCAACAAACAGAGACAAGCAAAACTTTCAAAAACCATAGGTTCGTGTTCTATTAATTAGGTAAATGTCTATATTTAATTTGTAAGATGTAATTATAGATTAAAGGTTAAAACTTAAATTATAGTAGCCTATCTAGGGACCAATCACAATATCATTGTCGATATATATCTTTTTTTTATAATATTTTCTTGCTCAATTTCTAATCTAACTCAAAAAAAATTTTTTCAGCTGGTTCACGCTGTATCCCGCATGTAGCAAGGTAGGTAGAGGGAACCTAGTGTTGCGACACATGAGTGGCAAAGCGCGGCGCTTTGCCTTGACACCAGAGCGAAGAAAATTACTATATTAAACTTTGTTTTACTTCCTCACAGACCTACTTAACATTCTATAAGGGAGGTTCGGGTAATAAGGGCTAAGCAACCAAAATAAAATCCAAAGGCTTGAATCATACGAACAATTGTAAGTACCTAACATCTTTAAATGACGCCTCAAACTTGTCGGATTTCAATATTGACAGTGCGACGTGTTTCATTATGGGGAGCGCTCACGCAGCACGAATAATAAAAAAAACATTCAATAGGAACGTGAGTATTCTTTGTAATATTTCATTTAATTGTTTAATTTTCCAATATATACATTCCTATTATTTCATGTTTTTAAAAATTTTGGAAATTTAAACTATAATATAATGGATCGAAACAAGATGAAAGACAGGATGCGCCAAGTGGTATCACGAGTTTTGCCAGTGGATGATAGAGATATTTCATGGCTGTTAAATAAAGTAGTTTGTTGTGATTTTGAAGACTTCGAGCATGATTAACGCATACATATATATTATTATTAATATCAATTACCAAATGTTAAGAGTCCATTTTTATTATTTATGAATGTTTCAATCTTAGTATTCCTTATTTTCCTAATATAGTGTAATAAAGCCTACAAGGTTTTTTAAAATGTTTAAATTTTTTATTTTTCTACGTCACGAGAGATAATTTTTAAAAATTTACTTTATATAATAGTTGAATTGTATCTACATTTAATTATTATTAAAATTTATTGATTACGATATGTAGTTTTTATTTTAATTCGAATCTCCCTTAATTAGGCCCTATTACCCGCACCTACTACATACCTACTAATCTTAAGTTACTCACTCGTATAGCTATAAAACTCATTCTTTCGAATATTTGAATATAAAAGCAAATATGGAGAATCGAATAAATGTATTGCTTATATTAAAGTACACTCGCATCATCTCGATGCGGCGATAGCGTGAAATTATTTTCCTTACAGTATGCAGATTAGGGGAGCGTGGGTAGGGGTGCGGGATTAGTTCCGGTTTACTTTTTATAGGATTCCGATGATAAATGTAACCGTTTGATAGGCTGACGGATGGCGCGTAAAACATATCCAAATAACCACTTTTCCACTACTCCTTGAAATTTGAATATTTTGATAGTTATGCTAAACTGGGTAAGATGGGGTCGTTGAATTGTTTGATATTTAGCGTCTTTTCTTTATTTCTTTATTATTAATAATAATTATTATTATAGAATTAAATAATACTAATAGTAAATGTTGAATTCTTTTAAATTTCGAATATCTACTCTTATACCTAAAAGTTGTATTTTTATGTATGACATTACGATTTTCAATTACAGAAACACGAAACTACATAAACAAACCCTCCTAATTCCTATATAATGTAGATAAATGAATATATTGTACAACGAATCTCTCATCACAGATGCTCGGTTTAGAAGTCAGACAAAAAACGAGAAAAATCACGAGGCAGACGGGAGGACGAACGATTGCCAGTCCCAAATATGATTTATAGATCGGCCGTCATCGGCAATACGCTTTCTATACGTCAGGACATGTCACCGCCTCAGCCCTGGGGGAAGAAAAATAATAAATACATTCTGTTATACAGCCTCTGATTATCAACTTGAAAGTTATGAATTTATTGTCATTAACTACTTATTTGCTTACTGACTAGGTTTCACGTCCTATAACCCATTTAGGTGTACCTATTTATTAGATACCATTAGGTAGATGTACCTCTATGACTTTTTATTATAAAGGCACTTATACGTAGCTACTATAAGGGTACCTTTGTTATCTCTTTTTCCTAAAAAATCTGGTCAAGTGCGAGTTGGACTCACCGAGAGCAATTTGAGGATTGTAGCTTAACATCAAGTACCTACAATACAACTTATAAAGGTTGACAAATTTAAATTTGCGCCCATTTGCACTTATTTATGTTATTTTTTTAACTTCACGCTGTTTCCCGTACATAGCAGAGTAGGCGGGGGGAACCTAAAATCCTAGTGTTAAAAGACTCCTTTCTTATTAAGACACTTCCGTTCCCCACTTTCCGCCAAATTTTGGAGACATTGAGTGTTGAGTGGCGGAATTTGACGCAACGCTTTGCTTTTTTACCAGAGCGAGGAAATGAAAATCAGCTTCACGCTGTACCCTGCACACAACAGGGTAGGCAGAGGGAACCTAGACGACGACGTTAAGACACTCCGTTCCCCACTTTCCGCCAGGTTCTGGAAATGAAGTGAGAATCGAACCCACAACCAGTCGCGCTTACTGTCACACTTTGTACCTCTGCTCCACGGCTGGAAAATGGAAAATGTAATTATTAAATATTACATTTCCTCGAGTGGCACGCTCGTACTCCTTTTTCATATGAAATGAAGTACAATTATAAGTTTGTAATAGTTTTATCTGTATAAATATAAGATTTCACTTTTCTGTTTTTTTCTTTTATTTGTATTCTTCTTTACTCACTTCACGACTAATTTCATACGCAAAAACGATGCATAAATGCTGTTATCTTTTAATTGCGTTGACATATATCTAAGCTTAATTTTTTTTCTGTGCTCCAAAGGACCATAGGCCTGAATATTTCATATTAATTTCAGCTTGATACCTTTTCACGATCTTGAGATGAATGATCTTGACAGATTGACGACAGACGGACGTCAAAGTGATACCTAAGGTTCCGTTTTTCCTTTTAAAGTACGGTTTAACCATAAACATAAGATTAAAAAGAGTACCTAAATTACGTTTTAATTGAAGATTTCATTTTTTATTTTATTTATAAGATATTATTTATTTGTTTGTTTAAGTATACGTATAAAACTTATGAGTTGTGGAAATTTATCGTCGAAAAAATCTGGGATCGGCCGAACATTTGTATCAAATCGAACAATAATCGCTCATATTGTCAGTTACAATACAATTTGTTTGAAAACTCGGCGCGTGATAGAAATAATAACAAATGATTCGCGCCCTAACACCGCCTGGCGTTGAAAGATCACGCCTATTGCTCTTTTACTGATGAAAAAACAGGCCTACTTATTGCAAAAGCTTTTTAGATAGTAACACAATTTTCAAAATTAATATTAAAGTTAATAGAAAATATAAAATGAATCAGCTTCACGCTGTCTCCCGCACACAGCAGGGTAGGCAGAGGGAACCTACTGTTAAAACATCCGTAAATTCTGGAGGCATTGTTTGGTTAGTGCCGAAAATCAACGCCACGCTTTGCCTCGACACGACACTAGAGCGAAGAAATGAAAATATAAATTTAAATAAATATTTAATTTCTTCGAATTGATTGATTCGAATTTTAATTTCTTCGAATTGATTGAGGGATTGAACCCACAACCAATTGTTTCCGTCACATTTTACTTTTTATTTCGGAAGATGAAGATAGCACTTAGAACCATGTCGCGTATGTTTAAAGATGACTTAGGACTTGCAGCCTGTAAGAAGTAGAGGTAAATTTTTTTACTGATAATTTTAAAAAGATTAGGATTATTATAAATCAAAACAATTACTACGAGGTATGCACAGAGAGGTCACAGAAAAAAAACCGGACAAGCGCGAATCGGGCTAGCAAAGTCTTAATCTTTTTCTGAAATTCAAGCTCAGCTTAGTTAAAACCCTTTCATCTGATACCTCAGTTGAACTAGCGGCTCTAATACCAAATGTTGACTCGGCGAATGAAAGTTCTGGCCATCATCTAATCCTGATATTAATCCACTGGATTATAATTTATGGTCTTAGAGAGGAAGGCTTTTTATAAACGCCATGATAATTTTGTAAAATGTAAAGAATTTTCCCATAGAAAGAGTGCGTGCCGCCATTGTTATTAAACCTCTTTAAATTATGCGGGGTTCTTGGTAAAGATTTTATTGATTGAAGAATTACTTATATGTCCCGACTGTTAATCCTAATAAACTATTGGGCTTGTTTATTTTCTTTTTAGTTTTATGCAGTCGGGGTTTTTGTTTTTATAAATAGTTTTTTATTTTTCACTTTTTTGTTAGGATTCATCGTGGTAATGATAATCATGATATACCTTTTTGAAATCCTCGTATTGAGTTCTTGAATTTGATACCCATATTGTGGTATTCGAAAGGAAAAATGTTTTTTCACTAAGCCATGATAGCCAAGCCAAGCCATGATATGTAAATCCGTTCAGCGGTTCTGGAGATATGAGGTAATAAAGATTATTACATACATACATACATACAAGATACGCGCAAAAAACATAACCCTTCCTTAGCAGTCGGGAAAAAGAGGAGCTCGGACTGTGGAGATGAGCGTTATGCACAAGGGGCCCTTTAAATGTGCATCGACGCTTGATTGAGGCCAATCGCGTCGCATGGGCACAAGCGTGTGACTGTAAATGCGACAGGTTATGAGTTGGATTCCCACTCGAGAAAATGAAATATTTAATATTTTCATTTCCTTGTTCTGGTAACGAGGCAAAGCGCGGCGCTGAGTTCCTTCACTCCCCACGCAATGCCTTCAGAATTCGGCGGAAAATGGGAAACCGGAGTGTCTTAATGTTAACGTAAATGGTAAACTCTTGTCTACTCTGTTATGTGCGGGATACAGCGTGAAGCTAAAAACAGGAGTCCCTTTAAGCTTACTTATATCTACTTGGTCCAGCAACTGCACGGTAAACCTATGTAATGCTAAGCAATTTATTTTCAACCTACTACCGTTGTACCAACCCAATCAATATTTTCCAAAAAAAAAATTTTTCCACGCTTATGCTACTGCGCTACTACGGCCTCATTTTTTTAAAGCTAATTGTAGTTTAATCTAGTGATTAACCTTCACTTCAGTTATTTAATTATTACGAATTATTAATCGCTTGTATTATGCACGACATTGACATTAGATAACAATTTTAAAGTTTTTATTTCCCGGTTTACTTGATTTGCATTGCCCGTGAATCAATAAATATTGACTTTTAAATATTGTACATTACGTTTATTTTGACGGTAACTCCAGTTGAATTAAATGTAATTAATTTTAAAATATTTTTTTTGACTATTCACGCTGTGTACATCTATATAATTAAAAATTTAATTAATCTTGACCTATAAGTGCTCCTAAGTAATATAATAAATGCAAATCGTTATTCTCTTCAATTGTTTTAATAAAAGGCTTACAGTATTCCATGATATCATTATGGAACGTAACTGTTGTCAAATTGTGAAACATAAACGTCAATATTTTTCGGTGTCAGTTTGCAGTTGGCACTTAATAAGTTGAAACTCAATAATTTTATAATCGGACCTCAGTTATATTTGTTTTAACTGTTTTTCAATTCTAACATGTCTTTCCTGTACTATAAATATTAATGAAACTCTTCGCATTCTAACAAGTGTTTCATTGTACATTTTCCCTTGCTTGTTAGACTTACTACTAAAGCTAAACAAGACACGGATTGATATAATATAAATAAAGTGCATAATTCTGTAGAATGAGGTGGACAGTACATATAGAAGGAGGTCCAAGACGAGTTAACCATGCAGCTGTTAGTATTGGAGATAAAATATATTCTTTTGGTGGATATTGTTCAACTGAAGAATACAAAGATTGGGAGCCGATTCCAGTACATGTATTAGACACTGTATCACTTAGGTGGGCACCGGTAAATTATAAGAAAAATGATGTTGTCCCATTTCAGAGATATGGCCATACAGCAATTGCATATAAACATAAGGTATATGTCATACAATAATAGCAATAATTTTATTTTTTTTTGCTTTAATTTTTAAATGTAAATTTAATTTTTAAATATATTACAGGTTTATATGTGGGGAGGGAGAAATAATGCCGTTGCATGTGATACCCTGTCCTGTTTTGATACCAAAAAGTTAGAATGGAGTGTACCTGGAGTAACTGGCATGGTGCCATATGCAAAAGATGGTCATTCAGCTTGTATTATTAAAAACAAAATGTATATTTTTGGAGGTTTTGAGTACCTTACTGATCAATATTCCCATGATGTCCATTGCTTAAACCTGGACACAATGCAGTGGAAATTCATACATACTCATGGTACTCCACCATGCCACAGAGATTTCCATACAGCTGTTTCTTACCGTTATAGGATGTATATATTTGGTGGTAGAGGTGATTTGAACAGTCCCTATAATTCTGAGGAAGAAATATACTGCCCTCAAGTTTATTATTTAGATACAATTACAGAAACATGGGTAAATGTCAATGCAAAAGGTACTTGGCCTGAAGCAAGAAGAAGTCATTCTGCTTGTGAGTAATCTTAATAAACAATATTGAAATATGTGAGGCCTTTCTGCAGTTCTGCTTGCTGCTGACTGTGAATATGATGTTTGTGGGTGCAATTACCATTGGGGTTTAATTATTTTCATTGCCCCCAGATTTATTGCCTAGGTAGACAAAGTGTGGTACTGTGTTATGCCACTTAACACAAAGTTTTAATGTTCGGCCAGTAATTTTAGAATGACACTCCTTGACCTATTGTCAAGACACCTTCTGTCTGGCTAGTTATACTTAGTCTGGTCTTAAATACTGTTACAATTAAAAATAAACAAAATATTACTTTTGACTTTGAATGACTTAGGACTCAATTAAGAATTACTTAGGGTCATTTCTTAACTTATAATTTTAAAAACAACTACTTAAACAGTATGCTAAGGGAGGTCACAGAAAAAAATTGTTTATGGATGACTGTATTTATGCTTAAAGCTCTAAAGAAGCTTGACAAATAGGTAACAGACACAACATGGGCATCATTTGACTTCAGTGATATTTTGGTGGAATAGGGTGGTAGCTATAAAAGAGTGACCGAGCTATGTTTTTCTAAAAAATAAATCTTGGTTAGAAATTTATGTTCTGGACTTCATCTCCAAGCTAAGGACTGTCCATCATCTAGTTCTGATTTTAATCCACTGGAGTATGATTTATGGTCAATACAATTGGCAATGAAGAATTTTCCCATAGAAAGAGTGTGTACTGCTATTGATAACTGAACTCAACAACTTACTTCCTCAATGGCCAAACTTTGAATAAGCTTTATTTATTTTTATTGATATTATATTAATGTATTAAACTATAATAATAAGACTAAGTATACAATGATATAGTTTGAACCTAGGGAAAGAAAAAAAATAAGCTTAATTGTTCTTAATTTTTTTTTTGTATTGCAGGGATTTACAAAGACAGCATGTATATTTTTGGTGGGTTAAATGCAAAAACCAAGACTCATTTCAATGATTTATACAGATATTCAATTAAAGGAAATTATTGGGAACACATTACTGTGCATGGAGTTGGGCCTTGTAAAAGGAGGAGACAAGCATGTTTAATTTATAAAAATAAAGTTTACCTATTTGGTGGAACAAGGTTTGTAATGTAATGTTAGCTTGTTTAATTAGCCAGCAAAAAATACTAAATTAAAGCGTAACATAAATATGTTACCAATGTAGCCAGGTGACACCTATTTAGTGATAATTTATGATATTTAAGTATGAAGTGAATTTTAAAAGCGACCATATATTTTTACAGCGTCAAAAACAAACAAAATTGGATTTAAACGTAATTTAGTGACCATTTATTTATCCATTTTGGTAAATGTTTCGAATTTTATTGGAAATAAAATAGGCACATTTTTGAGCGGCGTTTAAACACAAGCCAAATAAAATGTATTAAATAATATAAAATATGTTACAGTCCCTGTACAAACAATAATAACAGACAAGCAGATGATTCAGATGATCCAGAAAGACTCATAGACAACAGTGATCTACATGTACTGGATTATACACCGACATTGAAGACACTGAGTATTCTCTGTGTTTTAGAACACAATTTGGACCAATCATCACTTCCCAGAGATATCATGTAAGATTTTACTTTGACTTTGAATTAGTTGGTGTCTGAGAATTATTTTTAGGAATATATTTAGTATGGAAGGTATAATTTGGAGCAAAAAAGGTAACAGGATCAATTTAACAATGCTGTTACCAAAGGTTTTATATGTAGGATCAGCATAGTCCTTTTAGTTTACCAATGAAATGATACACAGGTAAAAGTGAGGATTTGTTAACATTGTTCAGCTTGCATGTCTCTATATAATTGTGTGAAAGTAAGATATAATAACAAAAAAATATGATAAAAAAAACATAAAACCTAGTCGGGTTTTTATATTATGACGCGACTACTATAAAAAGCGAATAAATTTTAAAATTTCCTCCAATGTAATACTAAAAAAAATCATATTAAAATAAATACATAAATAAATATAGATTGTTTTTTTTACAAACCAGAAGTAAAAGCAAACAGCACTGCCTGGGGACAATTTAATTGGTTAAAAAAATCCTGGCCAATTCTCTTAATCCTTTTGTTTAATTTTACCCATCGATACATCCTAAGCGACTGCATAGGGTTTTTAACCCTTTGGGATTCTACAACTTCACAAAGGAACAAAAATACATACAAATTGTTAAACATAGTATCCTCCTTTGCGTCGTGCAATTGGATGAAAAGAACAATAATTTGCTTAACTATCAGGATATTTATGACACTCTTTTTTTTTCAGAATTGACATCAGGACAATGACACTACCTAATCGTATAAGCAGACCTATAAATCAAGCTGGTTGAATTAAATGTGGAAGTAAAAGAACATTTAAATTATGATTATAAAATCATGTTTAACATGTATCTACATCATTCAAGTTAAATTAATGAGCTGTTAATTGTAACTGGGGATGTTATGGATTCTTGTAGCCTTAACTAAAACAATCGAATACCTGAAATAAAAAATTACTATCCGTAACTGTAACGAATTTGTACGATTGATTGTAAGCAGAGTCTAAGAAAGACTTCTGTATGGATATATTTTTATTTATTTTGAAGCAATAAGTATGAATAACATTTGTTATTAGGAAAATATCTAAAACAATGAAACAGCTGACACCATTACAAGAATGTAGAAGACGGCTGACAATACAATGCATTTGAAAAATGTTATTTTTCTCAAATCTAAGTATTCCTATATGGATACAGATATAAGACGACTAGACGTGGCGCAGGTGCACAAGCGTGCCCCTTAACAGAAAAAATAAAAAACACCATTAACTTGAACATATCTGTACAAAGCTAAAGTCCAAGCCCTCTCCCAAAAAATTATCGCTAGATACGCCCATAGTGGCAAACGGAGTGTCTTAATACTGGATCCCAGGTTCGCTCTGGCTACTCTGCTATGGATACAGCATGAAACTAAAAAAATAAATAAGAAAAATGTTCTATATCATTTTCGGTTGCTGTTACGGATATAAGATTACATCGGATTATCTATTGGTTTTGGATAATTTGGGTTATTAGAAATAAGATTTGTGAAAAAAAATCAAATTATCCAGACCCGAAATAGTAAATCCGTAACATCCCCGATTGTAATACAGTTGGAAGATAACACATAACTGTGGACTATATAATTTTTTTGTGTGTAAACTATTATGTTAAAGTACTTTATAAAAGTACTTAATATTTAATATATTGATTTCGAAACAGCACAATCAATGAAGAGAACAGGACATTTTTTATTGTAACCATTTAAATAATAAACTATAATTTATTGAGTATTATAAATGTTTATAGTATATTGATGCATGTAGTTGCCAATTAAGCTCCTAGCGCTAGTTGCTTTACTTAATATATTAAAATATTCAAATTGAAATTGATGATTAATTAATGTAAATATGACTAAATGTACATATAACAACTGTCAAAGTACATCATTACTGCGTAAATGAAATGTCACATACTCTTCGTATTTACTACCCAAAGAACTCCCTAACTATTTGATACAGACTACTTGATATACATTTTTATTATATTTCTACCCTCATATTATAATATTTTTTAGTATTGTAATTCAATTTAAATAGCCATACTGACGTTTTTTTTTGAAGTAATCAGAAAAGTAGTTAAAATAAAAGACAACTATGAAATTACTAAATATACTATTCAAACTGTAAATATTATTATGTAAAGTAGATTTTAAAAATAGTATGAATTAAAAGTCTTACTTTTTTTATTCATATATTGGTGTCTATTAATCCTTTGCACTCAAAGTGCCAGGTTGTTAGGTAGTGAACAAATTAATGGCATGTTATTATTTATGTATTTATTTCATATTTTAAATAATTTGAAGTTTATGTTTATAAGACCTGAAAAATCACAGAAAAACTATTTTAGACAGTAACAGGGATAAAATGAAGGGCTCTGAGTGCTTAGGATTAAAAAATATAACAGTAGATCTATCATAAATGGTGAAATTTTAAGTATCAATGTCAATAAAACATAGCTTAAAGAGTGTTCTTTTATTTAAATTAGAAATATTATTTTACATTAAGGAAAACAACCTATTATTCATCTTCTTTAACAACATGTCTCTTCCTTTCAGGGACAAATGGCACAGTTTGAGGTTTACTATGTTTTCTCCTGTTGGCTTCCTTACGTTTGTTCTTTTCTTTAATAGTTTTAATTTCTTTTTGAGCATTAATAATATGTTTGGGCACATGTCTATGACGGGCTATTCTCTTGATTTGAGGGTGTCCACTAAACTTTTCTTTCAATGCCTCTGCATAGTTAAGTGCAGTACGTTCTCTTGGTTTGAGCTGAAAAAAAAATATACTTTAAATTCAATATACACATTTAAAATAAAAAAAGCAGTACAATAATTTACTAATGTCATACTCACAACACCAAGTTTTTCTGAAGCTTTAGCTTTCCAAATTCTTATGTTCATTTCATCTGATCCAGTTAATATGTATTTATTATCTAAGGACCATTTCACACTGGTTAGTCTCTGCATTCTTTTAGTATGGTATACATCTCGTGAATGACCTTTTAAACTCTCGAAGATTCTTACAGTCTTATCGTAACTTCCAGCTACAAATTCTCTTCCAGTTGGTGAGTAGTCAACATCTACCACAGCCGATGTATGGTCCATATGAATGTTAATTGGTTGTTTTAATTTGCGCACATCAAATGTATAAAGGCTACAACAATTTTAAATATAATGATAAAAATATGGCTTCTGAAAATATTTATGTGACCTCTAGTATTGTCAACATTATGTTTGCAAAAGATAATAGAGTGGGAGGCCCCTCTACCTCTCGACATATCTTTTTTTTTATGAACTATTTTCATTTCCTTACTCTGGTAACCAAGTAATGCATTCAGTTTTGTTAACATTCAATATTTAAAAATTTGAGCAGTAAGTGAGCAAGTATCTCAAAACCAAATCCTCTCTGCTCTTAAAAAAATAAAAGTGCTTATACAAACTTGTAGTCTTCATTAGCGACTGTGAATACAAATGCTTCCATTGGATTCCAAGACAGAGCATTGGATCTTAGTTCCATAACCACTTTTCTTAATGGTCCAGATTCACGAAAATCATATAAAATAATACTTCTATCACTGGCACAAGATGCAAGTAAATTGGTCTCCACCTATGATGCAATATGATACATATATGTTATTGTCATAGTTTCTGTTGATTAAATTGTTTTGCTTCATATAATATGTATTACAGTTTTTATGTATTTATAAAAGTATAAAAAAGTTAAAATCCTTACTTGGTTGAAAGCAACATGATGAAGACTATCAACACCCCATTTGAATACTTTAATAGGTTCATTCCTTGTATTCTCCCACAGTTGGCAATGTTCACCACAAGTTGCAAATATTGGTTTAGATCTATGATGAGTAATACCAGAGACAACTGACATACTTAAAAGTGTATTTACGGGATCCTCATCATCTGGGTTTTGTACTTCTGTTTTCCATGTTTTAATAGTTTTATCATCACCAACACTAGTAAACTGCTGGCCATTTGGTGTAAAGCAAATAGACCGGACCCAACCCTCATGAGCAACAAAATGTCTAGTACAATTTCGACTTGCCAAGTCCCATAACCTTATCTCACCATCAAATGCTCCACTTGCTAGGCATGATAATCTGCTTGGATGTTTAGCAAGACTTGATACTCCATCTGTATGTCCATCTAAACTACCTACAAATGGCTTTGCAAATACCCTTTCAAGTTTAACTGCATTTAAAGCTCTTACATATTCTCGAGGCCCTTCCATTGGATGCAATGAAGGATCATAATTTCTAGGTACTAAAATAAAAAAAATATATATGCTAAAGGTTATGTTAAACATCACGTACAAACATGAAAAATACATCTCATTTATATAAAAAAATTATTACATGTTTATTATTTACGTATCACTTATACAATATTAAAACCACCTTCTATTAAAACTAACTTACTTTTATGTATATCCCTCTTAGTTGCGCGTAAATAATCTTCTGGATTTCGGCTTATAACTTTGATTTTTAAATTGGACATTTTATTAGTTTTTGATGTATTCCTCTAAATATCCAATTGTTTTATTATGCTTTAAACAATATTTAAAAATATAGTTCAACTTGCAACATAACATAAGAAAACGTGTTTTTGTTTACAAGTATACAATTGTCAACCAGCATCTAGCACGACCACACTGTCACTTTAAACTTGAACAGATAATTGATTAAACGTCATGGTATAGTAGTTCTCCGAAGCGCACAAATTTCAAGTTTCTTAAGTTTACTCACTGATAGTAAGTTATTTTAAGAAAATGACTATTATATTAAATGCTTAGTTAAATAATAAACAAGTAGTCAAGACAAGTTTAATGATCAAGTGTTGACAAAAATATATTTTAAGAAAAAATCTTCAAAAAACTTTATATTCTACTTGCCTTTTTTGTGAATTCTTAGCTAATTTCTGTTCAATAATAATGATAATTAGTGTATTTTTTTTTAATAATTAAAAAAATTAAATTAAATTAGCTTCACGCTGTATCCCGCACACAGCAGGGTAGGCAGAGGGAACCTAGTGTTAAGACACTCCGTTCCCCACTTTCTGCCGAATTCTGGAGGCATTGCGTGTTGAGTGGCAGAACTCAACGCCGCGCTTAACCTCGACACCAGAGCGAAGAAATGGAAATATAAATTTAAGTAAATATTTCATCTCCTCGAGTGGGGATCGAACCCACAACCAGTCGGTTTTGCAGTCACACCTCGTGCCGCTGCGCCACGACCGGCCTCTATTTTTTTTAATACTTTCAATGAAATAAATCTATACTTAAAGTTTTTAATAATAAAACGTTTTTATAATTTAGGTGTATCTACACAAACATTGACCACAAAAAAAAATATCTAAAAAAATGTAATTGATCGCTCGAAAGTGGGCGATAAGAAAGGTAGTAAGTGACCTTGGTTGATCTTAAAAAAAACAGTATCAAGGATACTGGAGGTAGGTCAAGTAAAAAACAAGAGGACGCCCCGAAGGGATTATATGTATGAAGAAGTTAATGACAGTGGACGAGGTGAAAGGGGTATGTAGAGACTTTTGCGTTTGGCGCTCTGACTTCCCACTAAGGATACAGCGTGAAGTAAATATTTAATTTTAATTCTTTACATATACAGAGTGTTTTTGTCAGCACCACTTTAAATGAAACCACAGTTTTAATTACTCTATAAAAGCCTAATATAATAAAAAAAATAATCCCAAAAATGAAAAAGTTATTTTTTCAAACAACACAAATAATAAAATGATCGTTATAAAATAAAACGCTATTTGTAAAGCACAACGCACGCAGACATAAACCTATCAAATGGAGACCGCCGCATACGATATGTATGTATGTATGTATATATATATATATATATATATATATATATATATATATATATATANTATATATATATGAATTTATCTGTGTTTGTTTATGTATTATTTATATATTTAGAATTGTTCATACCCTAACCACTATTTATTTATTTATTTATTTATTTATTTTGCGATTTACAACGCCTTAAGGTTGCCTGGAAGAAATCGCTATTTCAGCGATAAGGCCGCCTATTGTACGTGCTTTTATACTTGTATTCTCTTATTTCTTTTGTGGGTGTACAATAAAGAGTTTATTATTATTATTATTACGCCTCATTCCGAAACCGAGTCGTAGCTATTGGCGGTAAAGTTCAAAGTTGTTTAACCTTTAGTAGTATTTTTACGTTATCCGTAACTGTGTCACACGAAATACAGTTATAGATAAACATCGTGAAATGGGAAAAAAAATCTTACGTCTAAACTGTTAAGGTATCTTGATTAATTTCTTTAGGTGTGGGTTTGAAATTTTTACCCTATATGCTATTTCGATGGCGCTTCCATCCGTACAGGATGGAATATCATTGTTGGTACCATATCATCATTTTCCTTCAGATGCTTATCATTCTCAATAATTGTCACTGTCCGTAACATTTTTAGCGAATTCCATTTTTTTAAATAAATAGGGGCAGTTTATAGATGTCACTTCAATAAACGTGCATTATAATATTATTGAAAAAGATCACTTAAACTCCCTCCCTACCCTTTGGGTATACGATATCGATATGTAAATGTATTCTGTGGCAGAGATCCGTTTGGGTATGTGTTTTGTATTCTGTGCAACTTGCCGAGATCTATCACTGACGCTTGTAATGTTTATATCGTGTATTCATTGTAATATTTAAAAATTATAAATAAATAACATAAAATGCTGCAGCACTTCTTCTTATTGTAGAAAATAAACATTTTTATACCACATTGAAATGACTTGGTATTAATCGTAAGCCTGTAAGTACGTCGTTTTCATTTATTTATTTGTTATTTTAATCATTTGTATATAGTATAATTAAAAAATATATTAAATATATTAGGTACCCAATAGGAAGTGGCGTAAAGGAAAGTAAAACAATATAAGTAATAGATACCTCTTAATAAAAATAATATTATGAAGTTAATTGTTATCTTGGTCTATATAAAACAGTTTTATAAATTAAAAAGTTTTAAGAAACTGGTTTCACTTATGGAATTTAGTAATTTAAAAAAATATATATTATTGCTTAGAACAGAGATTCAGTAAAAACTCAATATCATGACTTCATTATTTCAGTTAAAAAAAACAATGATGATTTTGATGTTGATTTTAAAATTGACTTTCTATTACATTATATTTTTCTTTAAAACATAAGGCTGATCGAACATTTTATCATTTATTCTCATAGTCAGCCAGAATGATACCATAGTAATATAATAATTCAAATGATGGCAACCTCTGCTTGTGGCAGTTATTTAACATGCAACAGGTTGTAGTGTTGAGAAAAGCTTTTATTTGATATATAATTCACTTAAAAAACACATGAGTGCAAATTGTCAACATTAAATGACCTGTTTAAACCTGGCAACCTTGCATTTGCAGGAGACAGAGGTGGCAACCATTGTTTTTCCAAAGCTCTTGCAATTTTCTTTCAAATTATGTTGATTCATATAAAAAATATGAGTGCAATTTTTCAACAAAATCACATTAAATTCAATTAAAGGTGATTGCAGCATGATTTTTTAGGCAATCCTGGTGTAATCTATTCTACTATCATGTATCATTCTTAAAAAGAAGTTTCATTAAAAAAACAGATATTTGCAGATTTATGCAATGGGATCTTAGGCCTCATATATAATATTTAATTTTACTAAACTTTAGTCTATTAAACTAAGTTGTACTATTAAACCATGGCTAAGCTAAGTGTCTAAATCTTTTTTTACTCTGAATCTTTAAATTAATAAAAAATAGAATAAATTAATTCTATTTATTAGTAGTTGTTATTATAGACATGCACTATATAAATTTGAAACAAATATCAGTAAAAGTCATAATTTTTAATGGACAAGGTCAGGAAAAGGCTCAAAGTATTTTTTTTATGTGATGGCAAGAGGTGTAAAAGAGAAATCTCTCTAAAGTTTATTAGAAGATCTTGAAATGTCTAGAATATAGATTTATTTGAATTTAGTTAGGTGGAGAGTGGAAGTGAGTTTAAAACTGCATTTTTACTCCTTAAACTTATATTTGATTTGCAAGTCCCAGGCATTGTTCTAAGTTCTTCTCTCTTAAATTTTAGCTTGTACTCCTAAATACTACCCTTGTCTTGTTCGGACTAATTGTTTTACCGTATCGTCTTTACCCTCACTATGTCTATGAAATGTACTGCCCTTTACAAAAAATACACAGGGATATATCTATCATAGGCGACATCCATGGGACTTCTTTGAGGAATCAGATGGTTCTGATTGATGGTCAATCTGCATTATAACACCTTGAAAGTATTTTTTCGATCTATGTAAGTGGTTCACGTATTAAAAAAGTTCCTCTGCTTCGGAAAACTGCTTCGCTTAGCTGAATCAAAAAGACGTAGAAGGCTATAATTTTGTATGTAGATTCTTTAAAAAAAATATTTAAGAAAGAATTTCTCGGAGTTCCTACGAGAATGGAAAAAAATATATCCTATTATTAAAAATCCTTTTTATACTTTGTATTTTTATTGACAGAGGCCGTCGTTTCCCAGGGGCGCAAACTGAGGCGTGTGACTGAAACGCGACGGGTGTGGGTTTGATCCACTCTCGAGATTTATTAATATTTTCATTTCTTTGCTCTGGCACCGAGGCACAAAGCCCGGCGTAGAGTTCAGAACGCCGGCCCACCACCGCCTCGAAAACTTCGGCGGAAAGTGGGGAACGGAGTGTCTTAACACTAGTTTCCCTCTGCCTACTCTGTTGTATGCGGAATACAGCATGAAGTTGATTTATTTTTGAAGCCGTCGTCGCGTAGTGGGACAGCATCTGATTGTATACGCGAGGGTAATGCGAATATTTAATTAATTTTATTTCCCTCCGGAGAGATAAAGTACGACATAAAAGATTGAGTTCGATCTAATAGAGAATTTTAAATTAATCAATTTGTATGATATTAGTTGTTAAAAATAACAAAAAAAAAATCATCATCATCACAACGTCTGATAAGGTCAGTGGTTTGTCGCTAGCTTCAGATCAAAGTTTTTATTTGTCCGTTGACCCGATCTGTGCGTTGTGACGCCGTGTAATCGCGTATTGCCCATTCGTATGCCGCCCGCGCCGGATGGAATGGAGGAAGTCAGAACTGTAGTCGTATAATCACATTTGGATATATTGTACTCTGTCACAAACATTGTTTTACCATTGAGTGATATTTTTGTAGTGTGTATAAAAATTTGGTTATGAGTTATTGTTAGGTACGTATAGCAAATTGACAATTTTACTAAGTAAGTTAACCGGACGTCTCACTCATAGATATATATTTATTTATCTATTATAATATTATAACAATTTTCAACATCAATCTGGGTATTTTATAATGTATTATAGTTATAAAATATATACATTTATTTTTTTATTTTTAATAAAAAATAAACCAAATGATGAATAATTATTAAATAAAAACTAACCCAAGAATGGGATATTAACAATATATAACCTTAATTATAAACTTCTATTTGTCTCTCTGTATAATCTCTATATCTCATAAAATAAGTAATTTATTTTTTTATATAATTTATTTTCCGCTATTCCATTGCATAATAAATTAGTATCATATTCTGATTAGTTATAAAAGTTTAATAATTTAAACTAATCTTTTTGTAGGTATACGTGACAAAGCTTGCAATAGGAACGCACACTAGGCATGTTTCTCTATACAATATTGTTTCTTAACATTTGCTGTAACGTGTTATTTCATAAAAGCCCTGCTTATATATTAAGAATAACTCCATAACGATCATAAGAAAGTTTTATTTATTTCAATCAGTACGCGAGAAGAGCCAATTTAAAAATTAGTTTTGTTAAGGAATGTGCCCTAGATGTCCACAGAAATAATCATTGCTAGCGACATATGCATTTATTGTTATCTATCTTTCACATTAGTGTAATTAAATCGTTCCATTTTGAATAATTGTTTGTATATATAAACTTTTGCAGTTCACTTCATAGATTTCTGTCTCTACTATAACTGTAGTTAAATATGATAAGTAAAAAAGAATACTTCATTGTACTGCCTTTATCATCACTTAGTGAAACTATAACATATTTTTTTTTGTTTTTAGCTAAAGACAGAAATATGTTTCGCACGGTGAAAACTTCATATGTTATTTTGTGTTTTATCGTATTAAATCTATGGACATGCTCGAGAGGAGAGCTGTTCACAGCTATATCGGATGTTGAACCTTTATTAGAAACACACAAAAAGATTATAGACGACTTAGAAGATTATATTAATAAAGAAGAAAATAGACTGGCAATATTAAAAAGGTAATGTTTTTAATTTGTATAATGCACTCATTTACTTTAATTAAATATGTTTTTTTCATTAAGTCTCTATAACATATTTTGACAGCTCTCGCTCTTATAGGTGTGCTAGATGATGTCACTAATGTGGAGATCATTAAAGATGAATTTATATTTGAGTTTTATTTTGTACGTGTACTGGGTATATTGAATGTAACCAAAGCACATGTATATAAGCAATGCCTCGATAATTTTAACGTTATATAATAATAATTTGCACAGTTGATTTTCTATAGGTTCTCTTTATACTAGATTATAAAAACCAATTGCATTAAAAAAATGTATGTTTATATATAATTAAATGTAAAATTTTTTCTGTATGTAAACATATAAGCCATTACCCACTTCCCGCCGAATTTATGGAAGCATTGCGTGCTTAGTGTCGAAACTCAACGCCTCCTTCGCCTCGTTATCAGGATAAGGAAATGAAAATATTAAATATTTAATTTCCTCGCGTGTGAATCGAACCCACAACCTGTCGCGTTTACAGTCGCAAGGCGCTCTGACCACTAAGGCATACGTTCTCGTCAAGCTACGTCGAAATTGCAGTAACTAAATAATATAATAATGTCAATATAACATTTTCAGACACTTGGTCACGTACAAAAATGAACACGAAAAAGCTATGGAAGACATACCCAATTACTTAGGAAATCCTATAAATGCCTTTACTTTAATAAAGAGGCTAACAACGGACTTGGATTATATTGAACGAAGCATAGAAATAGGGACAGGTATGATTATTCTTTTTTATTTTAATTGTTTTTTTCCAGATTCATGCTGTATCCTGTATGTAGCAGGGTAGGTAGAGAGTGTCTAGTGTTAAGACACTCCGCTCCCCACTTTTTGCCGAATTCTGTAGGTAATGTGTGTGAGTGGCGGAACTCAACGCCGCGGTTTGTCTCGACACCAGAACGTAAAAATGAAAATATTAAATATTTCATTCCTCTAGAGTCGAACCCACAACCTGTCGCTTTTTCAGTCACGCGCTTGTGCTACTTACGCCACGTGTAATTGTTTCTTTCATGCTATAAATTAATAAGCCATATAAACATATTACAGTTATATACCAGTATATTATATTAGGAGAAACAGATCATTTAGAGTTATTAAAGTAAAAAGTACATATTTTGTTAATTGTTAATTCCTTATTTTAATTATTTTATATTTTTATTTTCGCCACTCAACGTGCAATGCCTTCAGAATTTGACGGAAAATGGGAAACGGAGTGTCTTAACACTAGGCTTCCTCTGCCTCTCCTACTACATGCAGAATACAGCGTGAACCTAAAAAATATATATTAAGATTTCAATTGCATACACGTACGCAAGGCAGCTTAACTACGTACCTATAATAGTATAGTCATTATTGGTATATGCCAAGGTATAACGAAACATGTCATTGATGTTTGCTTAATCATAAATCTATGTATCCTGAGACGTTTTGAACAGCTTTATAGAAGGTATTTATAGTTTATCATTTTGTTAAAATATAAATACATCCTATAAAGCTCTTCGTTTTTTATTCATGTTATTTAAATTAAATATATATTTATAATTGTTTATAACTCTCGGAAACTTAACAAATCAAATATTTCGTTTCTATTTTGAATTATATCTATATGGTATAAACCTTCAAATCAATTTTGAAGTACTATCACGACACGACTACATTGACTGTCAAAAATCGTGTAATTTTTACTATTAGCATACATATTTCATATATATCTACGTAAATTAAGATAAACATTACGGAATTGGTGACTTTTAGCACTTCAATCATTAGGTGCTTATTTCTTAGTATCGTGTTCTGGCTTCAGAAACTCTTGGTTGCGTAATACCTAACTGTCGATTGTAAACACAAACGTGCATCACGAACTTTATTATGGCTCAATCGTGTTATTTTATAAATTTATATTAAATTTTATTACAAAAATCATGTATAAAAAAATAGTAAAATTTACATTTGTAATTAAAAATTATATCGTTAGATAATGCATAAAATAATGTGGCGGTTTATTTTAATTAAGTTTGATAACTTTGTCAACATTAAATTTAAAGCTCTTTACCTACATTTCTAGTATCTAAAGAAAACAAAAATATCACAAGCGTACGACTGTAAACATGACAGGTTGTGGGTTCAATCTTCACTCGAGGAAATGAAATATTTAATATTTTCTATCGCAGAAACTGGGTAACGGTGTGTCTTCAAACTAGGTTTCCAGGTTCCCTTTACCTACAGCGTGAAGCTAAAAGACACACTGTGTGTCTATTTTTTTTTTAAAGTTTAATTACTTATACTTTTAGTAACACAAAATATACATTGTGTTATTAAAAGTGTTTACTAAAAGTTTTTGTCAAATTTAATGACCTAAATATATTAAAACAATACAATAACGCAAACATTTTTAACCATTCTTTTCAAGACAATAAAAAAACTCAAGGTTTACACAAAGATTATGATAGATATTTTTTGGCTTCGTGGCTCGTCAGGGGGGCAGCGTAGGGGGGCAGAGTAAGACATGATGGTTGCGGGTTCGATCCCCACTTGGAGGAATGAATTTCCCTGCTCTGTCTCAAATTGTCGGGTGGGAAGTGAAGAACGAAGCTTTTTTACAAAGGGTTGGTTCTGTCTGAATATTCTGCTACATGCGGAAAAAAGCGCGTGGCTACCAAAAATAAATAGATAATTTCAAGTATAAGCAGATATTAAAATGGTAAATTTTACATGAATAATATGTTTTGTGGATAAAGTTACCGACGTCCTTACAATTATACTGCTTAGACGTTGAGGTAACTATGTACAGACCAATGAACAGCCACATATTTACTTTGTAAATTTGTAACATATTTACTTTGAATTATGTAGTATAAATGATGTTTATATTAAGGCCAGTCATGCCGCAGGTTGTTGGTTCGATTCCCACACGAGGTTTTAAAATATTTAATATTTTCATTTCCTCGTTCTAGTAACGAATTAAAGCGAGAGGCAAAAAAAATGTTTATGCTCTACATACCTAAAAAAACAATAGGTATCATGTCTATTACTGACATGAAATCGATAACATTTTATATGTATTATTATTATTATTATTATCGACTACAACATTACACTACGTTTTATTGCCCCTAATATAATCTTATATCTAACAATAACATTTATTATGGCCGTCGTGCTAAAGTGAGGTACTACTAACTATAAACGGGTAGGTTTCATGTTCGATTCCCAGTCGAGAAAATAATTATTTTTTGCTGTCTAGTATGCAAAGAAAGAGACCCAAAGAGCTTTACGTAGTGTATTAATATGTTAGTTGTAAGGGCAATATAAAAAGTAAATGATAACATTTAATAAAATATTATTGATGAGACATTTAAAATTAAACGATTACGACTATTTTTATTTATACTAATTTATTTATAACTATTATATTTTATTAGAAAGTAATATTGCACATTATAATTGTTTACTGTCAAAGCTACATGGTGTATATTATGTAAGTTACTTTCCGCCATTTTAATGGTTGCGGTACGATTTTACTACTTATCACTAAAGAGAAAAAGAAAGAGTGCTTCAAGAGAATGATTTATATGTTTAAAAAAATGTATATTATATTAGTGTAGCCTAAGCGGGCGAAGTCATGTGTGTAAAACTAGTATGCTTGTAATCAATAAAATACTGAGACTTTTAACCCTACAACATAGCCTATAACTGATTTTTACTAATTCTCCTACATAGTAAATACAAACATATGTTGTATTTCATGTATTTTGTTGGCTTTACGCTTTATCTTGTATTCTATAGTAGGGTACGCATAGAGACTAGCGTTAAGGCACTTTTTGAGACATTGCATATTGAGTGGCGGAGCTCTACGCCACGATTTGCCTACATACCAAAGCCAGGAAATGAAAATAATTCGTCCTGCTGAGGCAGAGCGGTACCCACAACCGATGCGCTTGCAGTCAAACGTTGTGCTGCTACGTCACAACGGTATATACATATTCTCCCACTACCTAATAAAACAGACAGATATTCTTATAAGATTGTATTTTATATACTTGTTAATACTTTTTTTCAGAGTATATAAAGAACATAACTATTCTAAACAATCACACGGACGTCAAATATCCTACTCTGGAAGACCTCTCGGGCGCCGCCCAAGCTCTGACGCGTTTACAAGAAACATATCACTTAGATGTCGGTGATTTAGCTGAGGGAAGACTCAATGGGGTCATTTACAGGTAGTTTAATGCTTAACGTTCTAATACAAACATTTTTTTTGTCCAATATAAAATATATTTATAAATAAATCATAAATCAGCTTCACGCTGTATCCCGCACACAGCAGGGTAGGCAGAGGGAACCTAGTGTTAAGACACTCCGGTTCCCCACTTTCTGCCGAATTCTGGAGGCATTGCGTGTTGAGTGGCAGAACTCAACGCCGCGCTTAACCTCGACAACAGAGCGAAGAAATGTAAATATAAATTTAAGTAAATATTTCATCTCCTCGAGTGGGGATCGAACCCACAACCAGTCGGTTTTGCAGTCACACCTCGTGAAGCTGCGCCACGACTGGCCTATTTATAATACTATTTATATTATAAATATATTTTATGTTGGACAAAAAAAAAGAAATAATGTAATTTAGAATTATATTATTTAATGTATCTATATTATAAATGCATAGTTGTAAAAATTAAATACGTGTGTACTTAACTTTTAACAAAAAATGTTATTGTTAAAATATGTTATCTCATTTAGAAAATCTATTTTTCACATTCACACAAAAAAAGTTTACTGTACGTACACCAGATAATAGATGTTAATCGTATTTTGTTTTTGAATTTATTATATGTATATAAGTATATACATGTGTGTATGTCAATGCACGTTTTAGTATGTTTCTTTACTCGTCAACCATATCGATTAAAGGCCCAGGTTGAATGTGCCCACCACAGCATAGTCTGGTGCCTCCCCCAGATAATATCTCTAAATATGCCTATATTTAAACATGCAAAATTATAATACATATTAACATATAATTTTACAGAGACGATATACCATCTCTTCCGTAAGTAATTTAAAATAGTTTTTCAATAAAACAATAAAAAAATATAAATGTATTTCAATACTGATTTACTGTAATACTAAACTAATGCAGTAAGTTATTTTTATGAAGATTCAGTTCGTTTACGAAACTACCCATTATTATATAATATTATTATAATTTATTTTTACAGTGAAGATCAATTAACAGCTGTCTCGTAAGTCTTGAGTCTAATATCGCATTGGGTATTTTTTATTGCGTGATCCATTTTAAAGCACTTTTTTTGGTGATGGGATATTCATTGCAACAAGTACATACTATTATACATTAAACTCACGAAGCACTATTAAAAAAACATTGTTCATATTATTTGTGCAAATGAATCAAAGAATAATATAAAATGGTAGTATTAACAATATTAAACAGAAATTACAAAAAAACGACGCTATTAGAGAGTAATTAAATAAGTAAACTTATACGCTCTATACGATTTGTGGTGGAAGATGACAAGTGCAGCAAAATTATAAATTATACCAATTTCAAGATTTCTAGATATATTTACATATGTAGATGTCATTATGTTTTTTATATTTAAATTTGTGTATGATTTATTATTATTTTTTATGATTAGATATACATTAGAGCTTTGACGTTTTAGTTTGTTCATTGGAATATAACTGAAAAGCGGCTACATATTGTTAATCATTGATATTATTTTTAATATATTATAAAAAATCAGTTTTACACTGCATTCTAGGCAGAAGGAACCTAGAGTTAAGACTCTCCGTTCCCAACTATCTGCTGAATACTAAAGTCAACCTTCGTGACTTCGTGTTGAATAGCGTAACTCACGCCGCGTTTCGCCTCAACACCAAAACCAAGAAATGAAAATTGAAATTCGAATACTAACAATATTGCCATCGAGTGGAGATCGAACCCACAACCAGTTGCGTTTACAGTCACACTATGTGCACTTGCGCTAAGTTTTATTAGATATTATTATTATATATTTTTTTATTACTTGTTTAAAATTTTGCAATGGACTTTTTCACTGACGAGAGTTATAATTTCTATATTAATTTACATCGATCTCACATTCTATAGCACAGCAATGAGTGCGGGCGACTGCTATGAATTGGGAAAAACTCTATACAATGAGAAAGACTACAAAAACGCACAATCCTGGATGATTGTGGCACTACGGAAATATCGTGACGAGGGACAAGAGTATTCTTTTACAGAAGTCGATATTTTGGAGTACATCAGCTTTTCTTATTACTTGTTAGGTAAGATATTGTAATTTTTATATTAACTGTATAATTTTCGTCGAGTAAATACACCTCTTAAAAATAAATACATCATTTAGATCTTAAGTTTATATGTATGATATAATACGTGTTTTAAAAAACTGTACATAATTTTGAATCATTGATTTTTAATATACGGTTCGTTATAGCGCTCTATAAATCATTTCAGATCTTCATACCAGTCAGTTAGGCTATGAATAATCAGTTAGTTTATTTAAAAAAAATATTAATTGCAACTTTCAAATGAAAAAAACTTAATTTGCACCAAAATAATAACAATAAGTGATTTTCTTAAAAACGACATGTAAGACATATAGCGGTCAATTATTTATAGATCATGCATACATATGTACATAAACGCCAATATTTTTTTTAGATGATGTTAAGAAAGCTTTGGAGTGGACAAGAGAATTATTAAAAATAGACCCTGAACACGTCCGAGCCGTTGGTAATATACCGCACTACGAGAAAGCAGTCGCTCAAAGAGAAGAAAAGTTATGGAAAAAACGACGTGGCGTATGTATATGATTTTGTAATTATTGTTTCTGACATTGTGTTTTCATTTATTTTGACATTTTATATAGAAACTATAGAATACCCGTATCTTTTTTTGTATGATGCACTTTATCTTACCAGTTCAAGAGAATCGAAATAACAATTTAATAAATATAATAAATTTTCACAAATTAAATAGGTAAAAATTAAATAAATTTAATTTAAATATAATATAAAAAATTAAATAAATTTACTTTTTATATCTTCGAGCGGTGATTGACCCTACAATTGTCGCGAACGGTGATTTCTTTATGATACGGTGACATTGTTAACGAATTTTACAGCTTTACATTTAGTCTCGTATCATGGCAGGGCAGGCATCGCATCGCCTGAATTCAAGGCATCACGTTTTGAGTGGCGAAGCTCAATACCGCACTTAGTCAACCAGAAGTTAAGAAATGATAATAATTTAATCCCATAATGGGAATCGAAGCCACAACCTTCGCGTTTACAGTCAAATGCTGTCCCGCTGCACTACAATGGCCCCAATCATTGAAATATAAAAATAATAGTGATCTACGCGCGGTTTTGTCCGCTGAAGATTTTTGTTATACTATAGCTAAATTGCATAAAATCTGTATATAAATTGTAATCTATAAGCTATTCTGATATATAAGTTATATTACTCCTAAAGTTTCATGTAAATTCATCCATTTTTTTTTGTTTTTTTAAGTTATTTTATAGTAATTATTCTTAAGTAAGTTCTAATGCTATTTAATAATGAATAATCTTTTAATATAATAATCTTTATCGTGTTGCTATGTATAAAGGTAAATAAAACTTTTTCATTCATTAGGACACAGGTGAAGATGACTTAGAGTTTGAAGAACAAGAACAAGATAAAGAATTGACAGGATATGCAAAAGAAAGAAAAATATACGAATCCCTCTGCCGCGGTGAAATGGAAATACCCAGTGAAATATCAAAAAAGTCGGTACAGTTGATAAATATATTATCTGTATTCTTTATGTATTTTGGATTTTTTGATTCTATATCTATGTTTTATATAAAAATAGTGTTTTATTACTGCTAAAATCATTGGTTTTTTTGCATAATATTCACATATCTTATGATTTGTTTGAGATTATAATTTTATTAAACCGGCTACCAACACTTGTATTTTAGAATGTTGTTTTAGAATTATTATTTTTATTAATGAAACTAATAAATAAATTGATTTTTTATCTATTTACAGACTGAAATGTCGATACTTAACTGAGAACCACCCTTTCCTGAAGCTGGCCCCAATCAAAATGGAGTATATGTATATGCAACCTGATATTATTGTATTTCATGAAGTTATAAGTGATTATGAAATAGAATATATAAAAAATCTAGCTAAACCTAGGGTAAGCAATTTATTTTACCTACTTTTAATGCATATTTAAAAATATAAGCATATTTTAGTTACTTCTTTTATGTACAATGCAAAAATCGACTAAACATATATTCCTCAAAAAAAAAAACAGACCTACACACAAAAAATACATTAGACACCATTTTTCATATACTTTACCATAGTACTTTAATGACGAAAAATGAACTTAGTAAATATATTTATAATGTTTTATATCTATAGTAAAGCTCATTTAACTTGCATGAGGAATCTATAATTGAAAATAGTTATAGTGTGCAAATAGTGTGAAATGGAATCGCTAAAATTTTTATGTCCTCTTACAGTAAATTATTTGAAATTTGTATATTTTGAACTTTAATTCCGAATTATTTGTTTCGCAACCCGAACTACATTCGATATAGTAGAAAAAATTCGGTCGGAAATAGTTTCTATAGAAAATAGTAGTAGGTACCAGTGCACTTAGTGTTAATGAAGAGTGTTTTATATTTTAAATATCGATATCGATGGTGTACAGATTTCATTAATCGTTTATAAGATAATGTTTATCTTTCTATAACGCGTAACCCCCCTCAGTTCTTATGAATAAGGGCAACCCTCCACGATCCAAAAACGGGATTGGCTAATTTTTGTTGACTGTTAGATATCATATTTTGTTGTTACTATGAATATTTTTTATCATTGTTATAGATATGACTAAATTGTTAATTAAAAATATATTTTATTTATTATTCATAATTTGATTGCTCAGCTGTTGTTGTTATCTTGATTTTGCACATGCACGGGTTTGACTGGTGACGGTTTTCTATATGAAGGATACAGTTGCCAGTTACAGTTACATACGCGGAGCATATATTGAAGCTGTAAGAAATGTAAATGATATGAAGTATAAGTGTAATAAATTCAGTTCAAGAGGGCAACAGTGCACGACCCGAAGACGGGCGAGCTGGTGCCGGCGCACTACCGCATCAGCAAGTCGGCGTGGCTGAAGGACGAGGAGTCGGCGGTGGTGGCGCGCGTGTCGGCGCGCGTGGCGCACTTCACCGGCCTCAGCATGCTCTCCGCCGAGGAGCTGCAGGTCGTCAACTACGGCATCGGCGGACACTACGAGCCACACTTTGATTTTGCCAGAGTGAGTGTGTTACTTGTTGACGATTTAACTAATTATTTATTATTTCAAATTGAAATATAAAATTTAAGAATCACAATTTTTTCTTTTATATGACAGAAGCAGGAAAACGCGTTTGAAAAGTTCAATGGCAACAGAATAGCTACAGTTTTGTTCTATGTAAGTATTAAACAAAATATAATCATAATGAAACATCATTATTAAGAAAATTTATTAAATCACATGAAAGTCAAAATGTATAAAATCTCACTTATTGAAAAGCATTTTTTTTAATTTCTTTCCCTTTGATAGTAGCTAAAATATATTGTTTATGAATGCATAGACTCTAAACTTACAATTGTAGTGGAGTATCTACTTTTGAAAAGTATCTCACCTCAGTCTTAACCTTTAAAGATTAAGAATTAAAAGAGAGGACTTAAAAAAGATTAAGAATTAAAAGAGAGGTGTTTCATTTTACGTTCCGTCACGAGTGGTGTCTATTAAAAAAAATATAGAAATACTTATTTCTATTTTTATTTTGAGTATTAAAAAATATATCAAATATCAATTAAGAGTATAGTAATAAAACATCTTCAACTTCACGCTGAAGATATTATATTATTATACGCTTTCGCACCTAGTGGGGTAGGTAGGCGGAACAAAATGTTAAAGTGAAAATGCTGCGTTCCCGACTTTCTGCCAAATTTTTCGAGGTATTGTGTGTTGAGTAGCGGAACTCAAAGCCGCGTTGTCTTGGAGCCAGTGCTAAGAAATGAAAATATTAATAAATAATAATTCATTCCCGCGAGCGGGCATAGAATTCACAACCGTCACGTTACAGTCACATGCTTACGGCACGATGACCTATCATAATAACGGATAAAACATAAATAAACATAAAATGATAAATAAATAATAATAGAACATCTTATTATAATATTTATTAATAGTACAAAAATATCATCATGTTGATAGGCATTTTTAAAGCAGTTAACAAATGTGCTAAAATTTAACAAAATATTGAACTTCTGATCAAAGTAAGATTATTTTCTAATAAAGAAGGAAGCAGTAACTCGTAATTATAAGAAAAAGAAACATTAATAATAAAAGATTACAACGTCTCAATATCATTATCGTAATGATGCTAATAATTTTTACAATAACAGATGTGGTTCGTTATTTCCTCACTGGCTGAAGAGTCGTGTTTTTTGTTGATTTTAAACGGCGAATTATCAGTGGTGTGGGTCCGTGCCCGCAGATGTCGGAGGTGTCGCAGGGCGGCGCGACGGTGTTCACGGAGCTGGGCCTGAGCGTGTTCCCGGTGCGGCGCGCGGCCGCGTACTGGCTCAACCTGCACGCGTCGGGCGAGGGCGACCTGGCCACGCGCCACGCCGCCTGCCCCGTGCTGCGCGGCTCCAAGTGGGGTGCGTCCTTTCCACTTCACCTACTTTTCGTTTTTATTCTTAGCGTGGAATAACATTTTATAACATTTAAAATACAAACATGTTTATTTTTCAGCTTCGCACTTTATCCCGCACCTTCCTTAACTCGAGAGACGCCCAATTTCGAGACACTGTGCGTTGAGTGACGGGATTCATCCTCATACTTTGTCTGCCAGAGCGGGAAAATAAATAAAATATAGTTATTCTCCTGAAATGGAAACGAACCCACAACCATTATCACCAGAACCCCACTGCATCACGATAAAAGCATTGTGGTCGCGATGGTTACGTAGAAAATATTCTTTATTATACAAAAACACAATAAAAACATTAATATAGCAGGATAGGCAAAGAGAAGAGATCCTCATGGGGTGAAAGCAACTTAGTTCATTTTAACCCCCTGAAGACACAAGTTTGCGCGTTAACCACAAAAAAAAATCCCATTTATCTACGTATCACCAGTCTTTCAGAACATTCCCCTTTCTGCCGCGCTCAGTATCAGTATATTGTCCTTAATGTTTCGAGTGACTGCCAGTATCGCGATCATCTGAAAAGCAAGGCCAAGTTGGCCTCGAAGAAACTGGAGATCATCAACAGAGTGAGACGGTACTTCACGCCAAAACACCGTTTGGCCCTATATAGGGCCCAGGTTCGGCCTCATATGGAGTATTGTTCTCATCTCTGGGCTGGTGCACCCCAGTATCAGCTTGAACCATTTGACCACATACAACGTAAAACCATTCGAATCATTGGGGACCAGATAATCTGTGAAAGGCTTGATACTTTGGCTTTGCGTAGAGACGTCTCCTCGGTGTGCGTTCCCTATCGCATTTATCATGGGGAGTGTTCTGAAGAACTGTTTGACCTGTTACCTGCCGCCGAATTTTCTAACCGCACGTACGCCATAAGCTGAAATATCATCCACACCACCTGGATACGTGGCAATCCACTACTGTGTGGTTTCGTAGGAACTTCCTTCCATCTACGAATGGCCTACCCGCGGCAGTGTTTCCAGGTCAATATGACATAGGTACCTTCAAAAAACCCGTCTATCTCCACCTTGTCGGCCGGCAACGCACCTGTAGCTCCTCTGATGTTGTACAGGGTCGTGGGCGGCGGTAATCACTTACCATCAATCAGGCGACCCGAACGCTCGTTTGCCTTGTCCTTTCCATAAAAAAAAAGAATCTAGTGTTAAAACACTCCGTTCCCCATATTTCGCCTAATATTTGAGATATTGCGTGTTGAGTAGCGGAATTCAATGTTGCTATTTGTGAGACTCTGTATCACTACGTCATGAGAGTATCAATAATTCTTTATTTTATTATTTCAGTAAGCAACAAGTGGATCCACCAGGGTGGTCAAGAGTTAATAAAGCCCTGTAACCTAGAATACCAGGCGGAGAGCATGATTCGGCAACTACCCAAGCCGGTATCGAAGATATTCCGATAGATTTTATGAAAAAAAGAACTGATTTAGGCAGTATAAAAATTGTTTATATATATATTATATTTACTTATTATTATAAAACTTTATATGCTGAGTAGTTAGCCATATATGCCATATACCGTCATACAAATCCATTTGCACAAATCTCATACTTTATAAAACCTTAATCATACCTTTGACATGTTTACATATTTTTTTTTGTATATAACAAAAACATAAATGAAATAGAATGAATACAAAAAAAAAATGAAGAAAGTGTATCGAACACATCACACATTGTATAAAAGTTTATCAATGAATGAATGAATAGAAGAATATTGGTTTATAATATTTTTAAGTTCCTAAAGCAAATTAGTCAATTATAAAAATATTGAAAGTAATATATAATTTCTTGTAAGAATAATTATTATTATAATATGCAATATTGAAAGCTTTCCTTGCAGTTGCCAGTCACAAAAAAATATTATTTCGTTTTAATATAGATTAGACATCTATAGATTTCACATTTTACAGAATGAATATATTTTTAACAAAAGTTGCAATATTAAATAATAATATGTTCATTTATGCAAAAAAATTTTTCTAGAAAAAAATTGCGGCTGTATAGGTATTTCCCTATTTTGATGCAGCCGTGGTTTATTATTTTTATTGTATTAATTAAATATAGTTTATTCATTTATTAATGGCCATCATTGCATTTTTTTTTAATTTTGATAATTATATTTTTTTATGTCTTAATATTAATTATTACTTTCCATGACATTGTAAATTTATATAAAATCTTAAAATGTTGAAATGATTTTATTTTTATTCTCTATATTGCGAATAATTCCATATACTAATAAACATAATATTATAAGTATTGTTTTTTTTTTAATACTTGAGATATAACTTCCATATATAATCCCATATATAATCTCTAAAATTACCAAAATTTCTTTTACGATGGTTGGAGAGCAATTTAAGACAACAAAAACGTTACATATAGAATTTTATAATATACTGTACATAACATTCCTGTTGTTCATACATTGCCCTAAATCCTTCTTGCACTTCAATTTTTAGGCGTCCTCTAAGTTGTAGCGAGAAGAAGATTCCAGAACAAACAAAGTAAGTACATGCGTATGTCAACTTGGCATTGTACCCTACTGTGTTTGCTATGAAACGTTCTTATTGTTTGTCCAATTTGCCCGCCTTTTCTTCTTCATTTTGAACCTAAAAAGTGTTTATATTATTAAATCTATCAAATATATAGGAAACATATTTTTTTTAGGTGGTATGATAAATTAATTTTGTATAATTTAATAACTTTAAATATCTGTATTCAATATATTATTTTATCTTTAATCTAAAGCACACAGTGAGAAAATTTTACAACTTTTTTCAGTTATTCTAAAGAGCTTTTTGTTAGACACAAAAATATTGAAAGAAAGATATTTCTATATTTTCTTACATAACAGTCTGTTACAAGCTTCATTCCTAAAGAATAATGACTCTTTGTTTCTAAGGTCAATTGTAGTTTGGTTCTCGTATTGCGGAAATATATTACATGTTCATGGAAAACTGTCCTTACAATCACAATTACTGGAACTTCTTGAACTAATACTAAAAAAAAAGTAACAAATTGTTTTTTTTTAATAAATTAGTTTATTTAAATTTCTAGATTCTTTATACATAGTTCATTCTTAAACCTTCATCAATCCTTACTTTGCAAGTTGCAACGTATGAATAATTAAATTATTAATCAGTTGGTCAATTGTAATTTTACTAAATCACCGCAATAAATATTTAACGAATTTAATCTATTACTAAAAAAAATTGAAAGACATGAAAGAAATTCATAATGAAGATGATAGATAGTTTTTTAAAATTAAAACAACTATTTTAAAATACACATAATATCAACAATAACTGTAACACATGTAATAATATTTTAGTCGTAAAAAAAATATATTTTTTACTCACAGGTACTTTTTAAATGTCATTAAGTTTGATATATAAATGTACGTATATAATATATATAAAAACTACCATATCTCAATATTGTACAGAAAAAAGGCTTACCTATTAAAAATCAAAATTTAAAATCCAACTAGAGCAACAAAACGTACAGTTTAGTGCACTTTTTCCAAGATTACTTAAATAAGGAAAATGATTATTGAAGTGACTATCAAATGTCTTAGTTTATTTTTCATAATAAAAAAAATCTAATATAATGTATTAAATTAATTTAAGACATTGTTAATATAAGACATTTAATGGTCACTTCAATTGCTCACAAGAGATGGCAACTAACTGGTGGTACTGTCCGTCGCCGGCTAACGAGTAACGACGCAACCGGAGCTCCACTGTAAACATCCAGTGATAGGAATTCTCGGTTGTCGCCTGCACCCCATTATAATGAAATTATATATTCATACAACTCATATACTACTTGTTGTTAAGCGAATTTGTTATTACAATAAAAATATAAATATATAGAGGCCAATTGTGGCGCAGGGGTACAAAGTATGGGTTCGATTCCCACTCGAGGAAATGAAATGTTTAATATTTCTATTTTTTTTTCGCTCTGAAGTCGAGGTAAATCTCGGCGTTGAATTTCTCCACTCAAAACGCAGTGGCTCCAGAATTCAACGGAAAATGGGGAATGGAGTTGCTTAGTACTAGGTTCCTTCTGCCTACCCTGATTTGTGCGGGATATAGCTGGATGCTGAAAATAAATATCGATTTATATGAGCTAGCGAGGTGGTAAAGTTTGGTGATTGTACTTATTAAATAATTGTATGTACTTAAATTAGTCCTCTATTTTTAAAGTAAGTGAAGATTTCATCGTTCTATGCGCAATGCAATAGCTTTGTGTGAAATGGCTTTTCCCCATATACCTAGATAGGAACTATCAAATGCAAGATGTACAATATATAAATATATATAAAGAAATTATAGACAAAATAGTTTTTTATACTTACACTTATCTTTATTAGCAACATAAATGTTTTTATTTTTGTATAGTAAATAAGATATTATAAATTATTTAATACTAAGTAGAACACCTTTATCATATAAATGTACCTATGTGTGAAGTGTTCAATAAGAAAACCATGTGTAGCAGCGCAAGCAGATCGGAATCAGAAGCGGATCCTAGGAACACAGTGTTGTGACACTTCAGTTTCCCACTTTTCGCTGAATTCTTTCTTGTGTGTTGAGTGTCGGTACTTCATGGTGCATTTTGCCTCGTTACCAGACCGAGGAAATGAAAGTATCACAATTATTTTATTCCCCTGAGAGAGAACCCACAACCGTTGTGTTTACAGTCGCATGCTTGTGGCCCTCCGCCATAACGGCCTCAGATGTATGCAATAGTTCTGCAAATCAATTTAATATTTAGAAAATATTGGTAATGGCGGGCAGCTTTGCGACTGATTAAGTAAAATAATTTGTTATCTAATTTAATAAAAGAGAAAGTCTTATTACAATGTTAAGAAATATATTATTTACGATGAATGAAATTTCGATCTGTACATGTGTATATTCCATAAAGATAGATATTAGTTATAGGTAAACAAAATCTAATAACTAATTTAAATTATATACTTTTAAACGAAAGTAATTAGTTCATATGAAGTATGTGTGGCAATAATTCTGGCTAAAGCTTACATATTTCATTGTCCGAGGAAAAATCTATGGAATTTTTAAACAATTGAACGGCAAATTGTTACATCTTTATTGTTTTTCATTGCTTTGACTCGACGTTGTGTATTTACAAAACAACTGAGGATACATATATATGAAAATAGAACAACAATTTAGAAAATAAGTCAATCATTCCGCTCTATACCTGTAATAATAATTGTGGTTGAATCTTTGATAAAAATTGATCATAAATAAATCAGTGGCGTGTCAAGCCAAGTTCAAGCAAAAGAAACGAAACAGCTGTTGTGTATGTACGCGAAATATTTGAATGCCTAAAATTGACTGGAATTTTATAAATAATGTTAAAATTTATGACAAGCGGAATTTTTACCATAATTAGATCTGCCTGATCGGAAGCCTTAAGCAATTAAATTTATCACGTTTAGAAATCATTGACTGCTACCCTGCTATGTCCGGGATATAGCGTGAAGCCAAAAAAATGTGCATCTAAGTGATATAATAAAGTAGATACGTTAAAAAAGGATTTTATATATTAGTCAAGTTAACTTATGGTATAAATTACGATATAACATGTTACCCTACAATTTTAAGTATTTTTAGTTGTAGTATTTATGCCTCCAGAATTCGGCAAAAAGTGGGGAACGGAGTGTCTTAACACTAGGTTCCCTCTGCCTACCCTGCTGTGTGCGGGATACAGCGTGAAGCTGATATTTATATTCTATATATTAAATTAAAAATCGTTATATAGCAAATAAAGACGCAGTAACATTCAAAGTCCACAACCTACATGAGTTATGGTAATTTGAAATGAAAAAATATTGCATTTTCATAAAGTTTATTGTTCCATTTATAGTTACATCAAAAATAATATATTGTTTAAATTATTCAAAGATTCTATATAGACATTTAATATTTGATTTTGAAATCTACAACATCTATCAATATAACATTTATAATGTAATAATTTAAGAAATATTCAATAAAGAGTAAATACTGATAAAACATTTAATTTAATACATTAATCTATACTTATTTCTAACAACCTGGGGAACAACACTAATATTATGCTGAAGATAAAAATATAAAAACATATAATATAATATCATTTGTAATTTTGTTAAGGTTATCTGTGACTATAAATGGTCAACTGAAGGCATTATTCAGAGTTGACCATTCATAGTCACTATCATCTAAAACTAAAATTAAAATTCTGCCCATCTCTCAATACCCTGTAGCAAGTCACAACTTGTTCAATACATTCACATTTTCCAAACAGTGGGTAGTGTAATACTTAGAGTAAGATAAAAACAGTCCTAAAGAGGATCAAAAATATAACTCTTCAAAATATAATAGAGATTCTCATAAAACTTACATATTGTACTACAGCAGAAATGTTATAATCAGACTCATTATGTTTTAGGAATGTGCGTAGCTTACAGCTAAGAGCTAGACTAAAGATGTGTTTGACACTAGAATCTAATTAGGGGTCTCTAACATCAAAGTACAGCAAAACATCGATAAATTTGAAACATTTAAACATTTAGAAAACGAGCGACATTCGAGATTTTAGAGCTGACTTGATGAATATTGTACCCATTTGAGGCTTATAATACTTAATATTAATTATAAATAAAATGGTAAGAAAATAAACAGCCCAGTTTCCAACTAAAAACTATAACATTGCAAATAAATTAAGAGATTAGGGCACATCAATCTCTTATTGATTTTAAAATAAGAAAACTATGATATGAAATTAGATTTCATAGTTTCGGAATTTTGAGATGACTTCAGATGGGGGCTCCTGGTTGCCACCGCCCCAGCGACCCCACAGGGCCGCTCCACCCTCTGAAGCTCGCCGAGCTGCGGCATTAGTCGGGCCCAAGCTGGATGGACCAGAGGAACGACCAGACTCTTCCAACATACGGTCCTTAGTGTTTGGTTTAGACCAATGCATAGACTGCTGAATGTGTTCCTTCATGCCAAGCCACTGTTTGTATCCCATGGAAATTCCACTCTGTCTCCATTTGTCGTATAGTGCCCTTTTAGATGGATCACACAGAGTTTCCTTTGCTTCCTGAAAAAGTAATAGATTTAGTAGAAGCAAAATCTATTAATAAATAAAAATTTCGTTAGGAAAACCCCATTTAAATCATCTGATTTAAATGGGTGTTCCTAACAAATAATAAGTATAGGTATAACAGCAGAATTTCCCTTTATTTTCTATCATCTAAAACATACTTTGAAAGTGGTACTAGTAAGTCTACTTTTGAGTAGCAAGATCCAAGAAATGTTTTGATTTCCCCCCTCTGCTGGTGTCTCCTAATATAGCAATTCCATGGAATGCAAAAACGTTTCTTCTACATATATAAATAAAAAAAAATAAAACCATTTTTACCTTTAGCTTCTGAAACTTTGCTTCAGCATCTTTGTCTCCATCGTTCTTATCAGGATGGTATTGCAAAGCTAATACTTTATATTCGGCATTTATTTGCTCCACCTAAAATAAAACTTAAAATTTATTTCATATGTTTTATTTCATTTAAAAAAAACAGTTTTACATTATCCTTCCCATATCAGTAGGTTGAGGTAGCCTAGCGTTAAGACACTCCGCACCCCACTTTCCGCCGATTTCTGGAGGTATTGCGTGATGAGTGGTGGAACTCAACGCCTCGATTTTCCGAAATCAGAAAGAAATAAAAATATTAAATATTTCATTTCATTTCGTCGAGTGGGAATCGAACCAACCACCTGCCGCGCTTACAGTCACACGCCTGTGCCCCTGCGTCACGGCTGACCTCACTTAATTAAAACTTAAAATGTATGTCAAAGCTAATCATTAAAATCATTCGAATCGCGCAGGATTTTTTGCCAATAACAGGATGTAGGTCAATTCGGGGCCTCGAAATAAGGTCAAATGTAATATTCAAATCAATATTTTTTCTATTGTTATTAATTTTAAGAGTAATTAACACTCACTGTGGAATTTCCATCACATCCCAGCAACCCATAGAAGTCATCCTCAGGGTCCCTCTGATAGTTCAGTATTTCATCCACCTCGGTCATTTTCACGACCCTCCCTAACAAAACCCCAATATGTACTGGTGATCGGGAAAACCTTAAACCTGTCAATGTATACGTGTACGACTACGGTCATACGCTGTATACTATTATATACTGTATACGGACAGTGACTTGCAGGTGTAGTAGTGGTTGCGTAAATCAACGTACAGCTCAGCAATTGAATGTACAATAGTTGGAAATTATTTAAACTGTTATATACGTTATTTTTATCGAAATAATGCCTATATTGCTGTACAGAGATTTTTATTTAAACGTAGAATAGTTCACTTTTTGTCTCACTCTAGCACATTTTATATGAAACGCACTGACACTTTCACTCGTGTTACAATGACTCACACTGGCAAAAAACTAATGTCAAGTGACATTGACGCTAGAGAATATTACATTGCGCGATGCATTTAATGATGATATTGGAATAATATTGTTAATACAGCAATGTATTAGTCATTATTATTGTTGCCAGTCTTAGGTAAAGAACATCCTTTTTTATATATAGAAATGTTGATGAATGAAGCTTTCACTGCGCAGCTTCAGGTTCTTCGATCAATACCATCATTATATCCAAGCAACTTTGAATAAAGTTAACTAACTATATTTAAAATATAAATCAAGTATTAAGTAAATTAATGTCTGGATAATTTATTCACGATTATAAATAATATGGGACTCTGAACCATTAGGAACAATCAGATTATAATATTTTTTTATGCATTCACAGTAGATATTACTTCGCAGAAGATTCACAGAAGATATGTTATTTGTTTCCTTTCCTTTTTTATATATTATATTTACATCTAAAGTTGGTATCTGTAGTTCTAACTTACCACCTTGATTTCGTCGAACTTACAATTTTTAGTTCATAATAATTCCATAATTTCACACTTATTATTGTTAAAAAATTTTATTAATAAAATGGTAATATTAATTCGTTTATCAAAACAGGGAGTGTAAAATAAATATGTAGTATTAAATAAAAATCTATCATCCAATTATAATTTTAGTGGACATTATAGTGTAAATAGCAATGTAGTTTTCTAGCTCTGGGGATTTCCTTGAAAAATAACATCTGGTATTATTTACAACTTAACTCATTACTTAATAGTAGTTAGATGTTGTATGGGGTATCCAATTCTGGGCAGTAGTGAAATGCATTTCTGTTATATTTTCGTTAGCAACTATGAGTCGCAATATCGGACCATTCCAGCAAAACCGGTATTTTCGATACTGACTCCGGAAAAATCCCGGTATTACGGTTTTTTTCGATATTTCGAACGTTAGATAGGTATTTTCAGGAAAATAGTAAATTAAATTATATTTACCAAATAATAAAAGTTCTAATTATCAAAAAAAAATATTAAACTATTAAACTAATAATAAATCAGTATAAACATTTACAGTATAAACATTTGTACATCAATAAACATTTGAGATTAAAAGTAAAATAATCATCAAATATAATATAAAATTGTTTGAATATAATAATTTTTATTTACTACACAAAATATTTTAGATATTATTTTAACATTTTTAATGGGGCGGAGGATACCTACAAGGCACTGCCCCACTCATGCCTACTCACGCCAGCTCATTAGGGCGGACAGCGGCGGTCGTGTGCCGCCATCCGATAACCCGGTCTGTAGTGGTCGATGGCGAGTTCGACAGAAGCCTCCCTCGCCCGTTCCACTGACTCCTCGACCACCAGTGCCTCGCAGAAGGATCAGACCGTGTCCCACGACGACTTCCCCTATGACGTCGTGCGTAGAGCGAACTTGAGACGCCATGTTTGGGCACACCTTCGGCTTATACTGGGCTGCCTCGTCGAGGGAGTCGTCTCAGTGGTGGCAGCAGGAATTGGGCTCGATTGGGCAGATCGCAATTGGTAACACCAACGACCACATGAAGAGAAAGCTCTATCTGATCTTACACTTGGAATATTTATTCATTTGTTCTAGACCAATATATATTTTATTATAATATATAAATATTTTATTATAATAATTAATGAGTTATGCAACCATAGCATAGTCTCTAATTTTTTTTACATAATATAAAAAATCCGATTTTTTTGAAATCTCGTTGCTGGCGGTCACGTGCCTATATATGTAATCATTGTATATCTTAAAGAGGCCTGAATTAAATTGCAGGCATGTTTTAATTAGTGTTTTAACTTTTATTTTAGTAAATAAATCAGCTTCACGCTGTTTCCCGCACACTGCAGGGTAGGCAGAGGGAACCTAGTGTTAAGACACCCTTTTCCCTACTTTCTGCCGAATTCACGAGGCATTGCGTGTTAGGTGGCAGAACTCAACGCCGCGCTTGTCCTCGACGCCAGAGCTAAGAAATGGAAATATAAATTTAAGTAAATATTTTATCTCCTCGAGTGGGGATCGAACCCACAACCAGTCGGTTTTACAGTGACACTTTGTGCCACGAAAAATTAAAACCGGTATTTTTAAGGCCTTACCTTATTTAGTCCAATATCCCGGTATTTTTGAATCCCCGTTTCCGACCCTTAACTCGTAAATCGCATTACCGGACCATTCTAGAAAAACCGGTATTTTTGATACTGACTCTGGATTTTTATGATACACTCTGGTGTCGGGACAAAGTGCGGCGATGAGTTCCGCCACTCAACACGAAATACCCCCAGAATTCGGCGGAAAATGGAAAACGGAAGTATTTTAATGGCAACAAAGTGTCTAAACGTTAGGTGTCTAGTTTCCTTCTGTCTACCCTGCTATGTGCAGGATACAATTTGAAACTAAAAAACACAAGAAAAAGACTGTAGATAATTCTGACGATATTTTCGTTATTTGTAGCTGGTGAAAGGTAAAGCAATATGTAGTACACCTTTTGCTTGCATGATGCACTATACTCTAGCCTGTCTTCAGCAGTGTTGGATTACTACGACTTCCTAAACACAATATTGTTATTACGAATCACACTCTACAACTTTTTGTCTTAGTCCATCATCATATCTCCACCTCCACTGCTGTGGAATGATTATGTGCGAGAGGAGACTCAGCAAGTTTCGTAATAAACTACTACCTACGAGCTACCTCATATCTATCCGGTAGGTCATACCGGATAGATATGAGATTATGCGATGACGACTATGCAGCGTAAAGATGAAAAAGGATGAATATATTTTTTAAACTTGAATTTGATCCGGTATCCCGGTATTTTTAAATCCCGGAATCCCAATTTGCGACCCCTATTAGCAGTACCTGTACACTCTATTTGTGCTCGACATATGGACATATAAATGAAAAATCGCCCAATGCTTTAAATCTTGACTTAAAATAAGTATTATTTAACTGCAGAGTGAGCTTTGAAGTAAATAATACCCCATCATGCCCTGTGGCACGTCCCCACTATGCTGGCTATGAATAAAAAAAAATAACAAATAACTAATAGTTTTTTCAAAACATAATAAAATACAGTGTCGTTGCAAATATATTATTATTTTAACTTTATTTGTACACCACATATATAACACACTTTTATCGTAACCAAAAATAATGTACAAATGGCGATCTTGTGGATAAATAGCCATCTCTTCCAGATAAGCTTTAGGCCGAAAAGAGTCAGATATTTAAAATTATGAAATTCTAGATTAACAATAAACAATTACATAGTTAGTAATACAAAATATAAATACATATATACATGCTATACGTACGTAAGTACTATACGTAAAAAAACATATACTACTTACTATAAAATGTATGTATACGATATATACACATAAAAATACTGTTTACATACAAATACACAACAGTAAAATTACATAAGTAACCTAAGAGAATAAAAAACATTTATTCCTGTTACATATATTAAAAATCTTGAAACTTATTATGTTAAATATTTTAGACTTTAAATATTAATCAGTTGGACCACAAAGTATTTTACCTTTATAAAATTATGTTCATATGTCAAAATATGATTAAATAAGTTACGAGATTTTGAAAATTATTTGATCTACAATTTTAGTGGGATAAAATTGTAATTTTAACTATACGTTGTTATGTAGCATTTATGTTTAATATTTAAACTGCTTCAATTATTTAATATGCCCTTGTACTTACTTTAATAATATGTGTAATATAATAGTTTAACTAAATAGTTAAACTATTCATATCTAACGAAACAGTAGAGACGGTAATTGGTAGATATGTAGGAAGAAATATAAATATATATACAAGATACCTTATAACATTTTATGTCTGCATAAATTGAACTACCTGTTATGTGAATAATTTATAAATGTATTGCTACATTTTAATATTTTTCAAAAAACTATAAATTTAGTCTAAGATAGAGTCTCACCACAATGTCGTAATAAGAAGATGGCAATTATCAAAATGTTGATATTTATAAAAGAAACAAAGAATCATTGCATTAAAATTTTATATAAAAAAGACAATGCAGGGAAACTTATCATATATAAGCACCAAGGCTGACGTTATTGCATATTCCGTGCATGCTCTAGACATTGGCGTTTCAAAACAGCTCCCAACGCGTTTTTGCATCAAAAATAGCCACTGAAGACATTTTAAGCGCAAGTTTACCGAGCTCATCGGCCACATCGGGTGTGCGCTCCGCTTGGAGAAATAGTCGTGTTTGCGCATCCATAATAAACTTTCTTCGATATGATAGTGCCTATTACATATAATATGTTTAAAATAACTGCATTTATGTTATGATAGTATATCGGGGACATCAACAAGCCTGTCAACGAACTATTCGATTGAAGATCCACCATCTTTGGCAACGGAAGTAGCGGCGGATGTCCCGGCAATGGGTGAGTGGAGTGGCATATGAATGCTTAACAACAATGCTCGAGCTTCGTTCCCATATTTTCTATTCGCCCCGTGTCTCCGCCAAAAGTTTGTTCAACCTTTAATTTTTTGTCGAGATAGATTTAATATGTATACTGTATACACACCAGCAGTGTTTATTTTAGATGTACTCGTATGCGTCGCAGATATTTTATTATACTGCTCATAAAATATTCCGTCATAATAAATTGTGTATATAAGTATACTGAATATGCTTGTGTTTATTCAATATTATTTATTTTATTAATAAAATAAAAACATTATGATAGCTGTTGAGATATACCTACACATATTATTGGTGATAAATATCAGAAAGTCATGGATGGAGCACTGCACTTTTACCAATATTTACCAACAAAATAAACCGATACTATATCGATACAATTGTAACATTCTACAAGTATAAATATTCATTGTTTATGTTGTTCCATATATGGCTATAAACAACATCCCTATTCTACTGTTTTATTTCTTACTCTTAACAAAATAAAAAACATAGGAATAAGTCATTTATATGAAAATATCTTTTTATTATTATTTGGTTAAGGTATATATAAAAGATTTCAGAGAATTATGGGTTTTGAAGCAAAAATAAATTACTGTGCATATTTGTGTACTTTCCTCGTATATTTTCGTTTTTTTTTCTTTAATAAAAAAACATATATATATATATATANAATAAAATTTCTGTAAGCATACTATTTTAATATAGGAACATAAATAAATAAAGAAAGCACCGTATTAAATTTGCTTTTGTATTATCCATACACTTATTAGAATTAGGTCTACCTAGGTTGGGTAGATTATCTTAATCTTAATAATTGTCAAATTGTTCATATTTATATTCTATAATTTTTTTTATAGAGTATTAAACATTAATCCCTATTTATAATATAAAAGGCCAGTCATGGCGCAGCGGCACGAAGTGTGACTGTAAAACCGACTGGTTGTGGGTTCGATCCCACTCGAGGAGGTGAAATATTTACTTAAATTTATATTTCCATTTCTTCGCTCTGGTGTCGAGGTTAAGCGCCAGCAACACGCAATGCCTCCAGAATTCGGCACAAAGTGGGAAACGGAGTGTCTTAACACTAGATTCTCTCTGCCTACGCTACTGTGTGCGGGATACAGCGTGAAGCTGATTTGATTTATTTATAATATAAAAAAAAATGTTAACAGTGTTTTGTGAGTGACATGCACGTTTATACATTTAATTGTACATAGGTGAGCCTTATTTGTATATAGTAGCAATTAATATTTAGTACCTTGTTAGCCCACTAAATATCGATGACATTGAACTGGAGGTACTGTTATTTGTACGTACATCGCGAGCAAAAGGAGTACGCGCACCCGATTTGTTTAAACAATGCTTCAATTAACACTACATTGATACTATACGTAGAATACGTGTTTGCACCTAGTAGAATATTTTAAGAAGAAATATTTGAAAATAATAATGGTGGAATGAATAATAATAATTATTATTATTATTGAATAAATGAACAATAAACTAAGAAATTGTAAATAATAATAATAAATTATATATAATAATAGTACTATAATGTATTAGTATTCATAGAAAGAACAAGCATAATAAAAATTAGAATATGCCCAAAAGCTTTGTTCGTACTTTTAATTTGTTCTGTCTTTACTACATAAAAATACTAATACCTACATACTTATAAGCATTTTAAAAATTTGTGTTTTATATTTTAAGAGGTACGTCGTGGTGCAGGTGCACAAGCGTGTGACTGTTAACGCGTCAGGTTGTGGGTTCAATTTCCAATCGAGGATATGAAATAATTCGAAGTGTGACTGTAGTAGGTAGATTTTTATTTCTTTGCTCTGATGTCGAGTCGATGTCAAAAGAGCGACGATGAGTTCCGGCAATCAACACGCAATGCCGCCAGAATTCGCCAGAAAGTGAGGGCCGGAGTGTCTGCTACCCTACTACTTGCGGGATACAGTGTGCAGCTGAAAAGAAAAAAAATACGTTCGTACGTCCTTTAATTTAATAGCTACTTAGATAGATCTACAAATTACTAAATAATATTCGATTGATTACTAAATAATATTCAATTTTGATAGATACATACGTACTATAGGTCTATAAATATATAATATCGCTTTAGATATTGCAATTAAAATTTAAAATTAAAAGAAAATAGCGTTGTTTATTCGACATCGCGCTTATTCATCCGTGGCGGTCGTCAGTGAATGGAGTTAGTATATAGGACAGTTGGACACCTGTTGCAGCTTGACCTGATTTTCCGTTGTTCTTTATAAACAGTTATATTGAATTTTAAGAATGAATAGACTAAACATTAAACGTATATAAACGTAAATATTTTTTAATAACCACTGGCCAAAAAGTAGCACAATAAATTATTAACTAGATACAGAGAAGTAACCTACTTAAGAGTTTGCCAAAAATAGGTATGTTTTTTAGCTCCCCAGCACAAATTATTGCAATTTTCTAATTCTAATAAATTTTGTTTACTCCACATAAATGATAAAAAAAGATATTTGGAATAATTCATCACATCTATTGAATACAATCGATTTATAAATAGCTTCACAAGCTTAATATAGCTATGATCTGTATCTGTCAATAGATTTAAAGCTCTACAAAATTAAGAAATTTTTGTCTACACAGTCAGAATATATTGAACAAAATATTATATTATTTATTATTTGTATGATTTAGGTAGAGTTATATTCAACTGTCTTTTTTCTTTGTGACTAAAAATAATAAGAAATGTGTATTATTTTCTTAACCAAAATTACTGTTTAAAGTATCAAGTTCTCCGTCCGTTTAGCAGTCTATTATACCTACTAAAGAGGTAAGGAATTGTGCGTCAATTTGCCTCTCCTGCCTTTTTTAATCAGCACGCCGGTGAAATTGGCCTTATGAAATCAGTTAGAGTTTCAGAATTAAGAAACAAATATCTTTGTTAAAAAAAATGAATTATGTAAGTATTTTATGGGCTAAAATATGGTAATTGTTAACGAGAAGTCATAACTTTGTTTATTATTTTATTGAATGTTTAAGGATCAGAACGATGACACGACATGACGATTGTACTTTGTAATTTGAAAATTTCTGAAAATGTCTATCATGATAAGAAAAGAGTATCTACTTATTTGCAAATTACTTAAGTTCTTTTACCTTATACCATAGAATCTTGAGCTTATATTGTTTCTTGAGATAGTTCCAGAGCCATTGGAATAAAAAAAATCTAAGAAAAAAATTACAATTGCAGTCAACAGCAACGACAATAAATATATTGAATAATCGTCATGAATAGAAAAGTATGAAATATTTTGACTTGTCCGCTCAGGATACACTAAAAGACATTATACGTACCTACTCCTTATGGAGACTATATTCTGCAACCAGAAAGTATAAAGAAATGATGGGGTAAGTTAGATAAATTTTCTTCTTTATTTTGTACCCACAAGTATAATATGTATTTGTTATATACTGTGCAATGTAAAAATATGTTAAAGGTAACATATGTTATTAATTTAAAAAGGAGCAAATACTTATAATAAAAAACTGGTTTTGTAGGTTGAAAAAAATAATTTCACATAAATAGGTTAAACGATGTTATTGAATTTTCTAATATCACATTTAGGTAGTTGTAGTTTTTAGGAAAAAATGCTACTAACACTTTTGGGGTGGGCACAAGACTATGCTGATGTGGGCAGGGACCACCCAGCTAGGAGAAAACTGAACATTTGGCAATTTTTTATCTTCAGTTTTTTCCATATTTCGTATGACTTAAAAGTTTTACTCTCAGTATCATTAGGATTCAATACAAATATTATACATCCTATGCATATGTAATCGATACATCGCATCGGTTATATAAGTGTAAAATGATGATGCGCCTGGAGCTGTTCAAATAAGTCACTGAACTTTGTACTATATAGAGAGTTTTAAAAAGCGATACCTACATGCTTGAGATATATTTATTACTTACATTATATAGACTTTTGAGTGACTAACAAACAGTTTGTATTATAAAAAATTAAATCAGATTATGAAACGACAATAAAAATCTTAATTTCTTAACACAGAGTGACACGTGCAGAAATAAAAATTATAGAAAAAAAAACATCTTTACCATACATTACATACGTATAAAAATATATGCTAAATTATAGAATACCAGTATACAGAATAAACGACGTGCGAAACATGTATAATACGCCTAGTAATTTAACTATAGTACGACGTCGTACATAATACATGTGTATGTATGTATGTGTATGAATTAATTTGAGACAAGCGGAAGCATCCAATTGTATCTAAGCCGTGGCTCGCCGTCGCCATACGATAAAGCCCATCTTTGTCTATTGACCCTTATTCGTTATTCCAAGTCAGTTTTTATATGTCATAATATCCATACGTACATATATATAAATATTTCTTAGTGTCTTCTCTGTAATATATATGATGAATTAAGATTCATCATATATATTACAGAGAAGACACTAAGAAATATATTTATATATACTACGTAGTTCGTATTCTACAGAAAAATATAAATGTAACATCGTCATAAGTTTATAGAGATAGTGAGGATTTTGAGGCTAGTCGTGGCGCACAAGCGTGTGACTGTAACCGTGACAGGTTGTGAGTTCGATCACCAATCGCGGAAATGAAATATTCCATATTTTCATTTCTTCGCTTTGATGTCGAGGCAAAGCGCGGCGTTGAATTCCGCCATTCAACACGCAATGTTCCCAGAATTCGTCGGAAAGTGGGGAGCGGAGTGTTTTAACATTAGGCTCCTTCTACCTGCCGTGCTACATGCTGGGATACAATGTGGAGCTGAAAAAAAACATAAGTTTCTGCGACTCTACAGTATTTTTTAAATGTTTTGAAATGGATGTTAGTGTTTCTGTTAATACAGATAGAGTCACTAAAAATCAAAATGTCATAGCAAAATTTTAAAGTAAAAATACACGTACGGTAAACTGTGTTTACCGTACGTGTCGTATATGGTACACGGCAGTACCGCGCTATTTTGGCATATATAAACACGCACTATTCCGCAAATACTTTGCGGATTCTGAACTCCAAACATCACGACTTAGTTCTCTTTGTGTTGGAATTTGTCACGTTTTTATTTTTACGATTTTATCACTATGTAATATTATTATTATTATTATATTTTCTTTAATTGTAAAAGCAACATGTTAACTTCAGTAAATAATTTCCTAAATAATTATGTGGATGTCTAAATAATTCACAATGAATCACATGTAAAAATGACTAATAACTAATCTACCTAGTTATATAAGTATAAATTCATACACATGTACGAGAAAACGCCATCGGCCATTGCCATTGTGTTCCATCTTCTCAATCAATAATGAACTACTTTGAAAAACTAACTTCCCTATACAGTTTTGTTAATTTTTAGTACAAGAGAAACCTTTGTTTTACATTCTACAGCAGATGCAAGTAAGCACTGTCAGGCCGACATCTGGTACATTTTTTTACTTCCACCAACAAAGTGACTTATTTGTAAGAGCGTCTTTTATATTTTTAATTTACAAGTATAATAATAATAAATGAAATACATTTTATAAGAAAATAATATGTTATTTTTACTTAAAATATAATCATATTTCATGATTTTTATAGTTATTATAAGATACTCTAAACGTACTGTTCAAACCCTACAGAAATATATAAATTTATATGTATTTACTAGTACAGCACCCGTGAAGCGTGTAATAGCAACGTCCATGTCACTTTATAAATATACAATAGTGTATATAGTTATATATAGATCTTGTGGAGGCATAACGCTGAAATTAATATCAAATATTAAGATCTTAGATATCTTGGAGCACAGACAAAATCAAGCTTCTAAGTCAACGCAATCAAAGGATACGCGAGAGTTAACGCATCGCTTTAGTATGAAATTCGCCGCGTAATTAACACCCAAAATTGTGTTTTTTTAGTACCTACAGAGTATAAACTTATAATAATTATAGTTCATTTCATAAAAAATCAGTGCATACCCCATAAAACCTAAGTTTGGTCAACTTTTATGAGTTGTACCTTTTGACCTACAATTCTGGAATTGTTTCGGAACCCTCAGTTTGCGAGTTCGACTGGGCCTTGCCCGTTTTTTTGGATTTGAAACCAGAGAAAATAGATAATTAAAAACTTACCTACTTGCTTTTACTTTAATATTATAATTAGGCCGTAATCTGTGCAAACTCCAAAATACTAAAGTATGGAGTAGGTATTATTATAAAATAACTGAGTTAATAATATAGTTAGGAATGCATGATATTTATATTTCGCATGCCATATAGAACAGATGCGTGTGGTTATAAGATGTGACTCTCGGCCTCACTTCTTAGTTTAGAAAGAACACTCAATATTTGTGATTCAGTTTGTTCGCTTGATTCTTGACATATAATTTTGAACAGAATGTTTAAATCATCTTTAAATACTTTTACTTCTTTATATTTCTAATGTTTGTTTGGCTTTTAGTGAAATTCTCCTAAATTTATTTATTAGATACATGAATGGTATTGACTGCAACACATGTTTCCTAATAGGCAAACGGAACCAACACCAAATATGAATGGCCGTCAATATCAACAATGTACTGGGTTTATTTACAAACAGACGCTGGCGTGTGCTACCAAAATGGACACATACGAGTACTCAAATTAAATCTGGTCGCCAGCTCCCTTTCATAAGCGTACGTGATTTTTGTTCGGGTAGAGACGTTTCCTGTTCGCGCGTGCTAAGAAAGCTTCCCTTCCTTGTGAAAGCTAGCACGTGTGGCGCGGCACCTGCGCGGGCGCCCGCCCCCGGCCCGAGATGGGCCGCGGCGCAGGCGCAGAGACTGGCGCGCGGTCGACGGGATGTGTCGTGTTTAGTTGCGTGTTGCGTTTGCTGATTCTGAAATCATGGGACCCCAATTTGACTACTGCCTACGAGCTACCAGTAAGTGGTTTTCATTTCGTCGATCATAGCTTGTTTAAAATAAACCCTAAAATTACTTCGCCGACGCGAATCTTGTGTAATCCTTTTTAATATCTTGCATTAGATATAAGCAGATAAACTTTATCTTAAAGATTTAATACAATTATATAGAACAGAAGTTACAGAATATAGTGCATAAGTATATACTTAATCGTAAAACGGCAACCACTTGAGACCAAAATACTATAAATTTTTGTTCCAAACAATCTGATTATTTTATCATTCTTATTTAATTTTATTTGTAATTAATACATTATTGTCACAATTATAGTCCAAAAACGTGTTCCATTTTGTACAAATGTGGTATAATATTATCTCTTGTTATATGTGAAATGATATATCTAAGATAGTAGGTACGTGTACTATATAATATATAATAGTAATTTCGTATATAATAGTAATATCAGAAACAACTGAAAACAATTTTAATATTTAGCACCTATTTGTTATTGTAAATTGTTTGATTGAAACAAAGTAAAAAAATCCTATACAATTTTTTATTAGGAAACACTGTTTTAGCAAAGATCTGTTTGGCTACCAAGAATTTAGATTGATTCATCGGTTAACAGATCGTTGTAGTGTCTGTTGGGCTTTTAAATTTTAATACTTACCAAATTAATAATTCAATTTATGATTGTAATTATTAATTTATTAATATGTAATTATTAATTTTGATTTATAATAATATAGCTAATTTCAAACGAAATTGCACTTGGACACAATTAACTGTTAGTACGAAAGCACAGATTCTCTCACGTTTATTATAATGTAAGTAACAACTGTTAAGCACGTTAAAATTAGGCACGATAATGGTTCGTGAGCTTACCATTGTATAGCACTTGTTGTTTTTGTACGACACATGTAGGTACGTCCCGGGGGACAATTCAAAATGACCCGTGAAATGCATTAACAAAATCAAACTCCACAGATGCGGGCACCGGCGGGTAGTTTTGTGGTATGGTATTGTGATCTCTCAGTCTTACTTACTCGTTTAAGAGATTTAAAAAAAAAGTATAATATTTTTTTTTTCATAAATAATAAACATTTTAATTATATACATATAATTAGGTACATGTTTCACAAAACCGATAGAAAAACAGTACTTACCTTGGTTTTATAAAGGATATGTTACTTGTCATAAAAATCTAGGTTTATGTATAGTCGCCTAATCTGAACAGAAGATTGTCTTCAATTCACATTTTCCGGCTTAGAAAAGTAGGTTGGTCTACGGCCCGCACTGGACGTGATGGAGAGCCGTTAGTTCATTGTCGTTATTGAATAATTCCCGCGCGGCACAGTCGGCCGGCGGTGGCCGACGGGCGATGCCGCTCCATGCACATGAGACCCTGATGATGTACATTGGTACGCAAGAATCTTTGAATAACCATCTTAGGTCGTTTTATTCTATCTATATTTAAATATCCTGTTTGTGTTCATATTACGCAATCCTTAGAGACGGTGCTTTATTATTTTACACATCGTTTTGTATTTTGTTGTAGACAATCCGTCGTACTTCGCGTTTACGGACAAGGATGTTGCCGACAACGCAAGTCCTTTGTCAACACCATCAGAACAATACTCTCGATCTGCACCAGCCAGGGCATGGGCTGATGGAGCTCGACCGCTTAGCTCTCCGCGAAGAAGGGAACCAGAGAGTCCCAGAAGAAAAGAATTTCGTGCTCTACTGAGATCACTTTCTGCCAAAGAACCGGAACAAGCTGAGGCCTTCCTCAAAGGTCAGCCCAGACCAGGTGATTGCGCACCTGGTGACATGAGAAACACATTTACTGCTCCAAGAATTAAGTAAGAAACACTATAATATACATTAGTCCGTAACCTAGTAAACGACTTATCCTGTTGTCAAATTTTAGATTGCTTGAAAATTTTACTTGTTAGAAGAATAGTATAATAAAAAATCATTATAATGAACATAAATACAAATAAATAATAATAATATTATAGTTTATTAAAAAAAGGAAGTAGTACCTACTTTATGCTTTGTCAAAGTGTTCACTTGACCTAGTTTTATTATCAGCGTAGAAAACAATGCATGCAATCACACATTGTTATTTAATGAGTTAATATTTTCTACACAGGAAAGGCAAAATTAGTACAAAAGTAGTAAAATCTGATGGTACCAAAGAGCATGAAGAAGTATTCTACACAATTCCATTACAAGGGCGTCGACGACATTCAGTTGGAGGATATTTAGCTACTGGATCTGCAGGTACAGGAGAAGTTACTTCAGTGCCTAGTGAAGTACCCAAGATGCCGCCGCCCAGATTTAATCAAACTGATGAAGAAACTGTTAGAAGACGACGACCTAAAAACTTTCAATTCAAAGGTAAGTAGAAAGTAAAAATTTACATACAAAAGACAAAGTCCTTATTCGCTCCAAAATTTATATCGTTTTGAAATTTTTACTTACCAAAATATTTAACTTAAGGAGCTTCAGTTGTCAATTTCTATTAATAGCTAATAATGAACGTAGAAATGGACAGCAGTCAGCATGATAAATGGTCGTAAACAATACGTTAGAGACGTAAGTTATTATCAGTAAAGACCATTGCACCCGAGCTCTTCGACCTCCAATGATAACGAAATGCATTGTCTTAACCTACCTATCACTAGAAAAATATGGCGCCGTGCCGATGCATATTTAGTAAAATTTGTCCTAACGGTAAGTAAGTAGAGAAAACGATATGCCTAAATTATGCAATAATGTAGACTAATAATAATGATTATAATTTATTTGCCATTTAAAACAGAATTTGAGAAATTAATACACAAAAAATACAACAATGTAAGCAGTCTTATCAATCTACAAGAGGCGGCTCTATATAATGTGATTAAGCTTATCGTTAGATGCGCATAGAACACAATCGAAGCGTGCTAGTGTTTGCACCAACGTATTTGGCGATCGATAACGTTTGGTGAATATTTACTTAAGACCCAATGTGGGTCCATATTTGTTTGACAAGATAGTCGTCAGAGATGGTGTCGCGATTATTGACGCGGTGGACTTGCGTTTCAACGTTCTTAGTATGCGAAGTGCGTGCGCGCGCGCCGCCTGACGCCACGCAGCACTCCCGCCGCGCCGGCGCGCTGTGCTCCGCCGCGACTCGCGACTCGCGAACCGCCACTTCGCGACTCTCCGTTCTCAGGGCTACGGTTTGCCTACTCCTTGTGCATTCTGTAATTCAGTGCAATGTCATACATTTAAATTAACAAGATAGAAATAATTTGGTTAGCCATGGACAAAATTGAGGACTCTATAGCTGATGGAAACACAAGTGAGTGTAATTTTGCTTTTCATGCTAGCAATTATTTATTATAAAGCAGGATACATTTTTGATAATAATAAAAATTTTAATGTTACTAAAAATATCTCTTGTTATTCCCATTGATTATTATCTTTAAAATAATGGTTATGATTATTTTATATAGGTACTCAATAATTTTATTAAATTACTGTCTAGATTTTAGTATGAATCAAAATATTTTATACATATCAAAAGATTTTTAATTATTAAATTACTATTTAAATGAAATCTATTTAACTATATATAAAAAGAATATATGTTTTTGGATAATGCAATACATTTATCTTACAAAGTTTCTTAAAAATTAATGTCAAAAGGACACCGTAAAATATTATTTTGCCGGCAACGTTTTTTGTTTAAAAAAACTAGTACCGTCCTTATAGTAGTCGCTTTAAAGATGAAAATCGCCTAAAATGAATCCTTACGTCTCGACCATATTACGGATGCAGGATGGCAGGACTGGCAGAATAAACACTGTAGGTATACTTTACATGCATCGAAGCGACTCCCGTAATGTGGTCGCTGTAAGAATATAAATGTAGACGCCTGTTTTGTTCTTCAACTTAAAGTAAAGATCGCCTACGCCTAAGATTCATTTTCTTTTTTTTTTCTATGAATTTTACAAAAAAAGGTCCCATGCTATAAACATGTATATTATTTTATGGTAAAACATTTTTTTTTACCAAATTTTAATCAATCACCAACTTTATTTTATCTCTTTTTACTCTGTTAGTGTCGTTTTTAGTTAATTATTCTTAATATAGTTTTAGAAGAAACTGCATTTTCAAAGCATAGTATGCAACTACACTAACTAAAATTTCTTTCGAAATTTTATTAATTTTACTTGCCCTGTTTTGTTTAAAACACAATATTATGATTGTTTAAAGTTCTGGATTTATTCACCTGCCATCAATTAGGTCAAATACGTGGAATATACAATAGGATGTAAGTGTTCCAAGTCTATGTATTTAGCGCATGGTTGCTATAAAAATAAATTGCTAGGTAGGTGCTTAATTAAATGTTTATTTAATTAAAAAATAAATAGTAACCTAAAATATTTTATTATATTAGTACTTATAAAGTACCTATATCTATAAAAAATATAATTTTATATATTGATATCTATATAAATATGATTATTATAAGTAGATAGGTGTATAATTATGTTATTTTAATGATCAATTTTTATTTTTAATACGTAAATACAATAATCATTGTACTAAAATGGCACTTGAAAATGTTCAATTTGTAAAACAACATTAGTCTCCATTATACGTTCTTATGAGGAATCCATTAACTTGAAACAATATGTATTCTGTAAGAGCTTTGTTTCAACTATTATTTCCTATACTATTTCAAGGTTAAAATATCAGATTTCGGGTCACATAATATAGGTATACTCTACCTACCTTGCTTCTAATGACTAATGCTAGAATTGTTAATGCTATTTATATATAGGGACTAATGTATTGTTGGGTCGGATGAATAATACTAAAGTTAGTATTTTCAAACTGCCCTAATTACTGTGATGTCAGAAAGTATAAAATTGCAATGATTAAGAACAGTGAACATACAGAAAAAGAAGGAAAAATTTATTTTAATATAGTGAATCATTCTCGGCGACGCCGCCAGCTCACAGTCCATGTTGAGTGAATCCATAACAGATTCTTTGTTTCTATGTTATTTTTATGTGAAGTTAAGTTATTATTTTTATTTTAAAACAAAAATATATTAAACTTTAAACTTTTTTATATTTTATAATTTATTACATCTATTCTTAAAATTTAAATGGGTCAAAAATACACCAGATGTTTTCCATAATAGAAGTAAACTTTGACTGTTCCAGTTCGTAGACAAAGCCCAGAACACTTTATGGTAAACAGACTCCGACCAAAATTATTTATGCGAGAAAACAGTAGATCAAAAAGGCACCTGACGGACCGCGCCGCTATAGGAAACTGCAATATTTCAGCCGGCACATCAAAGACATCGGCCATTGAACTGAAAACAGACGGTGTTCGGCCATCGCGTTCGGACATAACTATCCTTTGTACAAAAAACAAGCATGATAAATATCATGTATTTTCTTTTATGTTTACTGTTTTGCAAAGTTGTCGGATAAGGCCTGAAATTATAGTGAGAATTGTCGTAGTTCAATCAATTTGCAACACCGTTGCTTTATTATTTTTATGTAACGAAACCGCCATCCTGTTATACTCACCACATACCTTAGAGATATTTAATAAAGTCCAAATCTAACCGCTGCATCTAATCGGCTATAGTTATTCCGGGCCACGCCGATAGACGTTTGTCTATTTAGGAAACGGATATTACATTTAGTTGGGTCTTCATTTGGCGGCAGAGGTGGGTGAGTATAAATCCGTATGAATTTCCGGTGCGCGCGGTGCATAACATATTTTGTAAGCAGCCGATGCGTATGCGCAGCGCTAGATGCAATAAAAACTTTTAACAGCCGACGCATGTTTTAAATCTTACGTACGTTTGAGAGAAATATATTTTCTAAATGATGATTTTGACTCGGCAACCTCTGTCAATTGTCCTTAAATAAAGTTTAATTGACCATCAATGATTGCAGTTTATTTTTGAATATGTTCATCTTGAGTCGTTTTAATTAATTTCAAGTGGCGTCGAAAATAAGCTGTTAAAGGCAAGACAAGGGTTCAGTCCGCGCGGTCAGGTTACGGCCGGAGCGTACAGCTGTAATAACGCACAGATGTCCTCGCAATTTATCATCTAAACTGCGCTTTACAGAGTAAATGAAGAGATATTTTTAAATGCAATACGTATACAAAATATATTATTTAAAAATGTACGTTTAAATGGAAACCATTTTATATTTTAAAATTATTAAAAACTAACAATGTAATTAAATATAAAACTACAAAATGTCTTGTTAATGTTTCCCTAAAGCTTTAGGATGACCCGTGATGTGATCTTTGATTCAGGCATCGACCCAACAAGATGTGAAATGGACGACATCGCTTACACCAATTGATTATCCTCAACGACATTTCCTTTAAACATTACCCATTTTACATAAACTTAGTATCTTGACAGTGTATCAATCTCACTTGATGCTGAGCTAACGTTTAGGGTGTAGGGCATTTCCTTATTAGATAAAGAGTCAACTGAATAATAAAATATCTGGTTAATGACCAGTATATTGTTCTGAGAATCAATCAGCTTTACTTCTTGTGTGTTCTATCTATGTTATCTTAATATGTTTAGTTTGTGCGAGTCGTGGTGCACGGGTGGAAAAACTAGCTTTGATAAGAAGATTTGATAACAATATTTTTTATTGTAGAAATGGAAGACATCGCAATATTATGGAGCTCCGGATCTCCAGAAAGTGGTCTCTGGTCTGACTACCTCGTGGCCAGCTTTGACAAGATCATGTCACAGCGCGCGAGACATCATTACAGGTGTGTTCAGTTATTCAATATTTATAGACAAAGTATTAGTGGTTAATTTATAAGCAAGATTTATTAACATAATGTACAAAAGTAACAAAACTATTTATTATATAGAAGTGACTCATTATATTGTTACAAATTGACATGAGAGCGTAGTGGCGCAGTGGCACAAGTGTGACTGTAAACGCGACGGCCGTTGAGTCGATCGTTCGATTCATATTTTTATTTTCTTCGCTCTGGTATAAAGGCAAAGCGCGGCGTTGAGTTCCGCCACTCAACATGCAATACGTCACATAATACTCTAGGTTCTCTCTGCCTATCCTGGTACGTGCGGGATACAGCGCGAAACTGAAAAAAAATTACGTTTATTAAATATTATTGCATTGCCGTAATATTTAATGATTTAATATCGTAAAAGATTAATACTTTTACATGTTTTATAATTGTGTTAATTTCAATTGTACGTACCTAAACATATGTACAGGGCACATAGAAGCCTTAGCTGAAATATGCAATTACTTCCTACTTAGGGCGGCCATTGCGTAACTTCTTAATAAGATACTTCCGTTTTAAATTTAATAATTATTGCAAGTACACAGAGTTAATAAAGTAGGTAAATAATACAATTTAAACCTATATGAATTTAAATTTTAATTTTCTTAATTCTTTTTAATACGTCTTTCTGTAAAATTTAAACAGAAATATTTTTATAATTACAAAATGTTTCGACTTTTTATAGAGTTACACCAATTAAAGCGGAGGAGCTAATGTCTTCGGATTCACAAGAGAAACTGGATAAGTTGGCAAAAGCTCAATTGCAAATTGTAATACTCTGCCCCAATCTCGCGTCTAAAATGTCTGAATTAAAACGAGATTTGAATTGCGAGAATTTGTTTAAAGTTGATAAAGTCTTAGTTATGCTTCTGGGTGTGGAAAAGAATCATGTTATTTCTAATAACTGCGAAGGTAAGTAATTATAACATACTCCATTTATGAAATTGTCCATTTTTTTCTTTATGAAACAATTTTCAAAATAAGGGCTACATTAAGAACATGTCCTTACTTTATAGATTACCCCACTATTGACCAGTGGCAAATGATGTGTGTTCGTGAAAAAGATACATCGTTCGTAGATACGTTTCTCACGGCAGCAGTTGGAATATTAAGAACAAAGGACTGTAAAGACACCGCAACGGACAGAACAAGTTTTTCCATTGTGCCGAAAAAAGTTAAAATTGTATGTAAATATATATTTTTTAATTTTACACTTTCCGCTCATTATAAATGCGTTATTTAATTGAAATGACATAGTAATGTAATTTCTGATAGTTAACACTGTAAAGTATTTTGTTTACTAAAACCTAATAATAAAAAAATGTAAACAATTGTCGTTTAGCATACTATCATTGTTGTTCAAAACATTGTCATTATTGTCATCATCATTAACTTTTGAGCAAGTACCTACTTTCCTTACTCTATGAGAAAAGAGTTTTGATATTTAACGTTATCACAGGGTCAAAGTCGGGTGATAGCACTTCTTAACGATCCCATCAGAGAGGAGGACAGTATAAAAATTATGGTTGACAAAAAAGGCGAGGTTATTCACATACCAACTTTTAAGAAAAGGAACCCTTATACATTACAATTTGATATACCGGGTAAGTAGCTACGTTAAATAACACCACATTACGTTATAATATGAAACAAATAAATTCGTTTAATCGATATATTAAACAAATAAATTTAATATAAATAAATCTTTTCAATAAATTTAATAATTTGATATTAAGAACATATTTTGTAATGTGAACATTTAAATGTATTGTAATGTTTATTCTAGAATCATGCTTGGAAGTGTCCATGTTAGTGTGGGTACGCGTTAGCAAAAATGGACAATCCTTAGGAAGAAGACAAATTAAGTGTGAAAGTCGGTTGAGGGAGTTGGATCAGTTGCTGAGAGCCTCCGACCATCCTTTAGAATTTATGTGCCAGGTAAAATGACATGAAGACATTTCCTTATATATTAAAAAAAACCAGCGTCAAGCTTTATTACAGTAGGCAGAGGAAACTTAGTGTTAATACATTCAGTTTCCCATTTTCGACACCAGGACGAAGAAATGAAAATATGAAATATTTGATTTCCTCGAAAGAGTATCAAACCCATTACCTGTCCCGTTTACAGTCATATTTTATGCCAATGCTCCACGACTGGACTTTAACGTTGTTCTTATATTATTAACTGCTTCTACCATATTTTTAATTGTTTTTCCTTTTACAGACATTAGGTTTTAAAACTACAAATAAGGAACAGTTAGATAGTTGGATGCTTAACGCATTCCAGAAGAATATCCCACCACATTTTAATCTATTGTCGTCTACAGAGCAGTACAACCCTAAATCTGATATGACTAGTGAGTATACTATGAGCATTTTTTTATGATGTAGTTCTATTTCATGGTTTATTACTTCATTAAAATAAAAACCACAAGATCTACGTTTTTATGATTCATGTGGTAGAATTAATCCGATCGTCTGACTGTTGTAAACCTGTGCTAACTGTGCTGAAAAGCGATTGTTGTATAATATTTTCGATGCCCATCTCTCCACTTGGGAGAATGATTTTATTTTAATTTTGTTTCCATTTCTTTATTTTAGTAAATAAAAAAGAGCAGCGTTGATTTTCACCGCTCAAACGCGAAAATTGGACGTTGCGTGAAGAACTGAGTATGTCGATAGTAGGTTCCCTCTGTGTACCCTGCCGTGCGTGTGATTATGACATACATATACATATGTCGTTCTCCACAGGCGGGGAGGAGTATCCGACGCTGCTGCATTGGGCGGCGCGCTTCGGGCTGGAGCGCGTGTGCTGGCAGTTGCTGGAGTGTCCGGGCGGCGGCGCGGCGCTGGCGCTGCGCAACGTGCGCCGCCGGGCGCCCGCCGACCTCGCGCGCGACCACCAGCACCGCCGCCTCGCCGACATGCTGGCCGACCATCTGGTACCTATCACTACTTGGCCTATTTCCAAATATTAGAGTGTTACCAATTTAACTTACCTGCTTAATTATTTTACAGAAAATAAACGAGTTCTCGAACATGTACTACTATTTGAAGAATATGTCGGACAATGATAAAGACGATAATGAGAATGAAGAGAACGAAAAGTCACAAGAAGAACTCTGCATTGTAGAAAGTACCGACGTAGTTGATTCACCTGACCGGGAAAACGTCACGGAACCCGAGAACAACAGCGTGACGGACCCGTTCAGCGAAGCGTGTACTCAAAATTTGGAAGTAACTCCAGAAAAGAAAGAAGAAAAGAAACAAAAGCCAAACTTAAAGCTGCCGAAGGTAAAAGAGCAATTTTACCAAAACGACTTCCAAATACATGACGATACCGCAGATCGAATTCAACAAGCAATAGAACACGATTATCTCGTGCAACCTTCGAACATAAAAGTAGAGAGCCCGAAATTTAGACCTAACAATTTGTACGCGAACAGTTCTAGACTGATGCCACAACATTCAGATATATTCCTTTACTCTCCCACCGAAGAATCAAAGACTTTTAATATTGACACTCCAACTAGTGACATTAGCCAACTTAATTTGAGTATGAAAGATGTACGCAATAGTGGCAGCGTGAAATCCGGCAAAGATGCTACCGGCCAGGAAGAGCTAGCGGAGATTATAACAGATTTTAAAAATAACGTTTTTACCATCTCTGAAGTAGAGAAACTGGTCATGGAATGGAGAAACAGAAACGAAACTCAACAATCTCTAAAAGAGAAACAAGAACAATTAAATAAAATGAGAGATGAGTATGATAAAATTCAACAGAAGATAAAAGACAATATGAAGCGCCCCACGCCTTTCGAGAGAGTTAAGAAAATGTTTTCGAAAAATAAATCTAAACGTAAGTTCTACATGAAATATAAATAAGATGTACAAATAATAATTGTATTATTATAAACTTGAAAGGAAATATTTTTGTTTCAGACAACGATACAAGTAATACTGGTACAATTGAAAAAAGAAATGGTAACACAAGACCTAACAGCAGCTTAAGTGACAGTAAGTTATTTATATTAGACTGTTTGTATTATATATTTTATTCGTTCACATGATCATATATAATACATAATATATTTTATTTTTTAAAATTTATCAAAGGTTCGTCGTCGTCGGGTCGCCTCAGTACCGTTAGCGGCGGAAGTGTGGGTGAAACTAATAGCGTCCAGTCCGAATTAGATGATAAAGCTAGATCCATGGTAACTATACAACTGCACATAAATAAATAAATCAGCTTCACGCTGTATCCCGCACACAGCAGGGTAGGCATAGGGAACCTAGTGTTAAGACACTCCGTTCTCTACTTTCTGCCGAATTCTGGAGGCATTGCGTGTTGAGTGGCAGAACTCAACGCCGCGCTTTGCCTCGACACCAGAGCGAAGAAATAGAAATATAAATTTAAGTAAATATTTCATCTCCCCGTCGGTTTTACAGTCACACAACTGTACATATATTTCAAAAATGATATTATAAAAATAAAAATAGTTCCTAGACTGTTTATAAAAGCCAGTATTACCTACATTTATTATTGACATTATTACATCCTTATAAATATTTTAGATAGGCATATTCAATAAATAGATATAAAATTTGAATCTCTATATATAGATATCGGCGAGTACTTTGACAATGAATTCATGCGACAGCGACAATCGTCTTGACGACTACTTGATACCTCCGCCGCCGCGACCCCTCAACGGATGTCCTCAATTTACCACATTTGGACATCCTAAGCACGAAAATAGGTAAATATAATGTTGTTGACATTTATTTCTTAGTAATTTGATATATTAGTTCACATATTCTTGTAAAAATCTTAAATTTTAATTTCTTTTCTATAAAATATGATTACATTGTTATAAATTTAGGAGTAACGTTAAATTAATATTTTTTCTTAACATATTATTTAGATATGCTCATTATACGATTACCGAATCGTTTAAAAAAAATTATAACTACAGGTATTGCAAATGTAAGTATAAGTGATTTTATCAAATTGAGGCTATCGTTCGCATTATATACCTACATATAGATATACGATTATATAATCGTAAATTTTAATTTTTAATTGGAATTTTATTAATAATGTATGTTATTTTTTTTGGACGATTTGGACTTGGACGATTTCCAAAGAGGCGCGGGTTCAAATCCCGCTACGTTCAAATTTTTATACGTTTTCTTAATAATATACTTATTAAATATTATACTTATAATGTACGTGAATTGTGAACTGAAATTATTCCAGAAGTAAAGATTGATTCATTTATTTATTTAAGAAATATATAAGCAATTTAAATAATATATCGAAAATTCCCATTGATCAAAATATTTGCATATAAATACCCAGAAAACTTAATTAATTAATTGTATATTATCATTCATTAATAGGGGCCTCCACATGGCTACGATTGTGGAGAGAGAAGCATCAGCTTCTAGAGAGAGGTTAGACTGCGACACCGACACGAGCTCTACACACTTGCGACTGAACTTCTCTCCACGCGACAGAACTGTCGCAAGCCGCTGCGACGATCGTGACGGAGCCCATTTGTATATGAACATATCTGCTACACATACGTGAAAAAAAAATCAAAAATAGGTCGTTTTAGAATTGAAAATAACTATTTAATATAAAAAAAAAAGTAATTAATTGTCTTCACAAGAATATAAATCCAGTAAATAATAACACTGCGTTTGAAGAATGTATTAAACCATTTGCGTCACCAATACATTATGTATTACATTGTTTGTGCTAGTCTAACGATAATCTTTTAGTTAAGTACCGGTAATTAATCACATGTGACGTTTAAGCTTTAATCAGTTGATATCAAGTAAGTTTACCGAAAAACCACAGAAAACATATAATATTATAAGTTCAATATAAATGTATAATTAAAAATAGCTAACTACATATAAGAGACAAGTAAAAGTAAGTACCTAAATATGAGAAATCGTCAATAACAGATAATAAAATATATTTTAACTATGTATTTAATATTAAACTTGAAGTTGAATCTGTACAATTCAAAAAGACCGTAATTTTGATTTTTTTTTGATTAGACAACATACTATCTGTCCGACCACGTACTGCTTTTTTATTATGCAAAGACTGAAAATCATTTTAAATTTTCATGACATTGTAAATATTTGTACATATGCCTAATATATAAGTAATTTTTAGTATTTCTATTTATTTTTAAACAAAATTTAACTTTTATTGTTAATGGTACAAAAATAGGAAAATTAATTTTAATACGCCTTTCGTAGTATAAAAAAATATTTAGTAATATTAAGCACATTCGATTATTAAATGTCTAGGGAAAAGGATAGTAATAATACCACATTTTTTTATTAAATTATTGTAATTGTCTTTCCGAAATGCATTTATAATACATGAAAGTGAAAATAAATTTATATAAATAAATATTTATTTTTATATAATTTATTTACCCTTAGTTTCTTCTTAAATCTTTACCAGCATAAAGTTATATAACCTGCGATTCTTTTTTATACATATTAGGTTCATTATGTTTATTACGTATGGCTCGTCATTTATTTTAAGAAAGCCAATAGGCCAAATAAATATAAATTTATATATTTATGAAATGATTATAAAAAAGTAAAATATGAAACCACATTCAATGATTCTTGAAAATGTGAAACACTTATACACTCGCACTTTATTTTCAAATTTTAAGATTTTTTTTTATTTATTTATATGTGTATAATAATTTACAAAAACTATCCAAATAAGTTAATTTTAAATTTATAAACTAAATTGTGCTGTTTCATATAAGTAATAAATTTTAAATAACGTGACGGCATGATAAACAAGTGCTCTTTTATAAATTATATATTATTACAATTCAATATAATCGTTTTTAGTAATATATAATTATTTGGTATTAGCAAAAAATAAAACATCTCAATTAAAAATAAAATTAAAAACATTACCTTATTGTGTTTTGTATATTTACTTACTATTATTATAGTACAGGAGGTACTATTGCACTTTTCCTATAAATTTAAAAATGAACTAGAACTTTGTTTGCGTGGACTTTAAGACATAAATTAGAAATTCGCAATTTTTCTCGTTCTCGTAGGAATTTCTAGAAATCCTTTCTTAGTGTTCTCCTACACTCTCTAACCTACCCAGCCTTCACGTCAAGTTTCAAGTTTTGGAAACTTGAAGTCCAGTAGTTTCGTATGTGTTGTTGTCGGTAACTCAGTTATGAAAGAGCTTTATAATATAACTCTATAGAAAAAATACATTAGCTTAAACGGCTATACGTATACGATTATACAGTATAGTAATATACATTTGGAGAAATATAACATTAATTTCTTCTTTGATAAATAATATGTTTTAAATGTGTGACTGTCGCCTATCCATAACATTTTTTAATAGCTTTAGTATATGCTTTTTTTTTAAATAAAACGCTACCTCCTGTTCTATCCTGTTTAAATAAAATTAAACAACATTCTTAACCCTTCACCCTTTCTTTCTCTTAATGAGAAAAAAAATAATTAAAAATAAATAATTATTCGCAAAATATAATTTCATAAAAAAATTCATTGTTAACTGTAAAATTACGTTATCAAGTACGCCTAAGACGATTGGACTGGACTTAATTTTAAATGTAATCAAGAGTCGTCATAAGGCAATTTCTCTTTAGATTTTAAATTAAAAAAATAAATTAAAATTAAATCAGCTTCACGCTGTATGCCGCACACAGCAGGGCAGGCAGCGAATTCTGGAGGTATTGCGTGCTGAGTGGCAGAACTCAACGCCGCGTTTAACCTCGACACCAGAGCGAAGAAATGGAAATATAAATTTAAGTAAATATCTCGTCTCCTCGAGTGGGGATCGAACCCACAACCAGTCGGTTTTACAGTCACACCTCGTGCCGCTGCGCCACGACTGGCCTAGATTTTAAATAATGGTAACATATTGAAATTCTGTTTAAGAATCACAATGTATCAGGAATTGTATACGTCCCGTTTGAATAGCACACCCAAGCTCTCTAATATATATTTTTTATATTTCATTTCAATTTACTTTAGTGATCTTTATGGCAATTACAATTTTAGTAGTAAAAATTATGTTAGAAAGATTTTTTACAACTTCGCTACCGAATGATTCAAATTAAATAATTCAATAGAGAGGTGAACAGTTCCTGGTAACATTATTAAGCACCGTTAGCAGCTGTTTAAAGAAGATTCATTGTCGTCTAAAACTATAATAAGATATAACAAAAAATCAAAAATCCAATTTTTAAACAATTGGCACGAACGATTTTGGTGTATAAATATACATTTTGCTTTTCGCTTTATCCCGCATATATGAGGGTAGGCAGAGGGAACTAAGTGTTAAGACACTATTGTTGTTTCCCATTTTCCACCTAATTTTCGAGACATTTTGTGTGGAATGGCGGAATTCAAGCCGCTTTTTCTGTACCAGAGTGTGGAAACGAAAATAATTCATTCCAATGAGTGGGGATCGCGCTCACTGCCGATAATTAGTTAGTGCGTTCACTATAAAGAGCTCTTGGCGTGGTGTGGTTGTCCATTGCTGGTGTGTGGCAGAGGCGGGCCGGGCTTGGCGAGGATGGCCTGGTACATGGCCCACACGGCCAGCGGCCGCATGTAGCCCACGGAGCGGTGGTTGCCGTTCTCGTACAGCGCCTCCGGCGTCTCGAACGAGAGCCCCATCTGAGTCAACGTGGCGTACATCCCGCCCGCCGTCGCGAACGCTTGCTCGTGCATACCTGTAACATATTATAATTGTTTTTAAAAAATATCAAACTTTGATGGTAGTGGGACTCGAACTCGCGACCCTCAGAAATCGTTTAAGCGTCTGCTCACTAAGGCTAATATGGTTAGCAAGCATCGTCGAAATTATGATACGCTTGCTATAACTTACTTACATTGTTAACATCTCTTTAGGGATATTTTTACAAACAATAAATGGAATGGAAAGTTATAATTAAAAAGTTTGGTCGTTGTATATCAAAAATAAGATATTTTGTTATGCACCACTACGCTAGATGACAATAATCGGGTCCTTCTAAAAAAAACAGATCATTTTGGTGGTACTTTCTACCTCCCAGGTGATCCAACAAATTATGTATAGGTGCTAAAGATAAGCTTTAGAGTGAGAGAGAGAGAGAGAGCATTTATCGGAAGTTGTGTCTGGCAAGGCCATCCTTGCTGCCAAGACAAGGCATATCCTTTGTCTTGTTACCACAATGAGAAAGTAAGAATAACTCATTCCTCCGAGTAGAAATTTGAATCTCCAATTTTTGCGTTTAGTTAGAAGTGTTACTCAGGCGCTGCTGTATGCAGCTGCCACAAACACAGTGTATGTGCATGTGCACTCACCCTCGTGTATCATGAGCGCGGCGAGGCCGTACACGACGCCGGTCCACACCTCCTCGCTCTGCAGCGCGGTGGTGTCGACGCCGCGCGCGCGCACGTACCCGTTGACGGCGCCCCGACCGCCCTCCATGAAGCGCAGCACGTTGTTCTCGTATATGGTGTGCAACGCCTTTTTGACGTTTGCGTCGGGGAACACTTGCTCCGTCCACCCCGAAGCCCGGAGGAACCTATACATTTTTTATGAAAATAATATTTTTCCACTTCACGCTGTATATGCCACATATAGCAGGGTAGGCAAAGAAAGCCTAGTAAGTAAGCGTTCTCAACTTTGTGGCTAACTGTGAGATTGAGTTTAAAATATTATATTACGGACTTTAAGCCAAAGAAACATATGCGCCAAAATATATTTTCTTCATAATTTTTTTTTATAAATTTTGGTTTATTCATTTTTAAATGGTGTAATAAGAATAAGAAGTTTTGTATTTAATTTATATTCAAAAAAAGTGTGGAGTTTTGCCACACAGAATTCTTATTCAGGCTGACGACGATCATGTTCTGCCGGATATGGCATGCAAGGATAGGAAAATAACTACTTGGAATTGGAAAAACAAAAGAGACTTTTGCACGTTCAAAGCCTCTTTAGGCTTTGTCTTTACAAATTATGAGGGGAATTGATCGACCAGACTCATGTCTGACTCTAAAACTACTATAAGATACATCAACAGTTTAGCTGCTTTTAAAAACGATGAAAATGGTACAAAAGCAAAGTTTCCAAATGCCAACATAAATAGCGGTGTGTTGAGGATTTAACTGCAGAATTGATGAAGTTTTCTTCTCTGTTTGAAAGAAAAACGACCAGAGACACCAGAAAGTAATTTTGTTATATGACAACACTCGATTACTTGTTGTAAATATAGTCATCAACAAACTGGAAAGGCTTAAATGGGAAGTTCCACCCACCCACTGTATTCACCAGACGTGATTATTTCCGTTTTTCATGATTTTAGATTATTGGCATATGGTTTGGCTAAGCAGCGTTTCCATGTTTTAGGAAGAAATTGAAAAATAGGTCCCACCTTGGATTGCTTAAAAAAATAATTGTTCTTCAGACACGGAATTCATTTCCTGAGTAATGAAAAAAAGGGACAGAAGAAATATCGTCACTCTGTTGAACAAAAATTTATCGTACATCAATATATAATATTATATTAAATTGGCTTCTACTTAATTAAATTTTTAACATAATAATATTTACTAAACTTCTTAAATAATAACTTTTTGCAGAAAATCCGACTGGGCTCAGCGACTATATGACATGCTAAAGAGTTGTAAGCATCAAAATACCATTTTAGAGATAACAAAAATAATATACATCCAGGACACCCACGAAATCGCAAGAAATTATATTTATTTAAACAAAAGACATTAAGTATTTAGTATTTCCTGAAAAAATGGTTTTTTGTGCTCTTCACTTTGAAGCTTGGGATACTTTCTAGTTCAGTAAAAACCTGATGCTCTGGTTTTTGACTTCAATACTATTTATTATAATATTAAATAAAACGTTGGTTTCTTCGTAAATGTGCTAATGTGTAATTTTAATAGTAAACAAATAAAAGGTCCTCATTTTAATGGACATTAACTGACCTTTTATTTGTTTACTATTAAAATTAAGTTTGTGTGTTAATTTTTAACACATATTAACATTATTGAAACTCATAACATAATTAATACAAATAATCAACAAAATTATCCTGGTCAGTTTCCAGGACGCCTGGGTTCGACTCCCGCTACTTTCTAAATTTTATACGTTGTCTAATAAATATATAATATATTTTTTTCTAAGTGTGCAATAATAGTTTAAAAAGTAAAAAAACAATAATATGAGTTTTAATGAGGGCCATTGTGATGCAGTAAATTAGGACTGCGTGTAAATGTAAATGTGGTTTACATTCCTACTTGAGGGAATAAATTATTTTTATTTCTTCGTTCTGGAAGTAATGTTGAATTCCGCCAACAGGCAATGCCTCTAATATTGAGCATAAAATGTGAGAACGGAGTGTCTTAATACTAGGTTCTCTTTGTCTTTTCTGCTATAAGCGGGAGCAGTGAAAAATTAAAAAAAATATGTTAAACATTTACCAATGGCCAGCTAGTTGGTCTGCCATGATGACGTCACAATTGGAGGGTTTCGTGTCGAAGCGGTAATATGAGCCGTTCCATAGTTTCTTCTCGTAGGAGGTTCGAGCTTGTTCTAAAAGCTTCGAGAACTCTTTTTCGTCGTCCTCGTGTCCCAGTATGCGCGCCATCGTCTTCACGGCACTGACGGAGGCCACCCACAGGCCCCCGCAGTACGCGCTCGGGCCGGACATGACCCACGCGTCGTAGGTCTGGTCGGGGAAGCCCCCGTTCTCGATGAGGCCGTCGGCGTCGCGGTCCCAGGCGCGCGCGCGGCGCAGCAGCGCGGCGCAGGGCGCGTACAGGTCGGCCAGGTAGCGCTCGGCGCCCCACACGGCGGCGGGCGGCGCGGGCGGCGGCGCGCGCTCCCGCAGCGCCTCCTCGCCCGCGCCGCCGTGCAGCAGCTCCAGGATGCTGTGCGCGCGCAGGCGCGGCGGCGCGGCGGGCGGCGCGGGCGCGGCCGCCGGCTCCGACTGGCTCTGCTCGCCGTCTAATTTAATACTCATTTAGTATACAGGGTGGAATTGTCAGTGCTCCTTTTACGGGAACAGCTTATAGGGTAAAATATTTTAAACCCATATCTAAAGAAAATAAATCAAGATACCTCTACAATTTAGACGTAGGATTTTTTTTTCATTTCACGATATTTATCCATACCGGTATTTAGTGTGACGCAGTTACAAATAGATACCAATAACGTAAACACATACTACTACAAAAATACTACTAAAGGTTAATCAACTATGAACTTTGCCGCCAATAAATACAAATTCAAACTTTGCCGCCAACAAATACAATTCTTGCCGACAAATACAAATTCAAATAGTCTTAGAGAACTTCAAAAATATCGGTATTTGCAAAAAAACATCGATGTTTGGTATTTTCTTATATAGACATCCCTACCGGTGGAGCGCACGTAGAGGTCGTCGTCGCCGTCGCGCACGTCGTCGATGAAGGCCAGGGAGCGATAGCGCTGGTTGGTGAAGGGCGCGTGGTGCGCTCGCAGCAGGCGGTAGTCGCGGATCACTTGCAAGATGAACTTCAGGTTCAAATCCCGCCACTCGGAGACGTCGTGTATGTTGTACGCGTTTATTTGTGTAAACGGCAAGCCATCTGAAAATCATAGAATAACATGGTACAGTCGGACCTTTTCCGTAAGGACATTTTGAGTGGCGATTTGTGCTCCGTTGACATCGCACGGTCGGATATTTGAGAGTTAATGTTTAAATGGTAAAAAGTGTAAAAGAAGTTATATATCGTAATTGTTGAATTGTTAATATATAATTGTGAATTATCAGTCATCTATTTATTAAAGTTTCCTTTGGACGTTTCATACACGGCAAGGTCTTTTGGTGACTGAAGGTGATTTTACTATTATAATTTATACACATTGCAGACTGACCTATAGGTTACCACAGACTTCTGTAAAATCTGTTTTAAAAACTAATTTCTTTTAAAATTGCACGATTTATTCGTAATTATGAAATGTTATATGACATATTATTATCATAATTATAAACCTTACCTGGTTCACCCAAATCGTGAGGAATGGAATCTTTGATTTTGAATTTGCAAAGTTTTCCGTCGTACAATGATTGCCTTAACTTTGGCGTTTCTACCGCTATCGCGTCTCGAAACATGTATTGCAGCACTACCTGTAAGCGCAACAACAACACATTACTCACAAAAAACCTTTTTAGTGTATAAAGTCATTCATAGATTGCATCACACGTTAATAGGGATGGGGCAGGATGATGAAATATGATATTGTGTGACAAAGAGGTCCTAGGGGTCCTACATTTCTTACCACATTTCAAAATATAATTTTGGCACAGCTGTTTTTATCTCATAAATTCAAGGTGTGAAGTTGCAAAATATGTGACAAAGACGGGTAGAAAAATAATATTTCAATTTAATTACGTGCGACGTAATTTGTGAATAGCCCTCTTATTACATTAATAAATTTTACACTCTATATTCTACATACATTACTATAATTTAAATAAATGAAGTATAAAAAATAATTATGCTTACCTGTAAATTTGGCCAAAGCTGTGCCAACGCAAAAGACGCATAAAAATGTACGTCATACGTATTATACATGCGGTATTCGTGTCCTTCCAGATATCCAAACACACCAAGTTCATGTCTAAAATCAAAATTCTCTTTACTTTATTATATTTTACAAATATACGAAGGCGATCCGATAAGTACTTAGCCTTGCCGCCCCCTAACGCCACTATTACAAGAAAAATATCGTCGTGTAGTATATTCTTGTAGACGGCTCCTGTCAAAATTTCAACCGAATCGCAGTCGTGGTTTTGTTTTTACAGCGTGTGGAAGCAGGCCTGTCCGCGGATTAATCGGTCGGTGATTCGATTCTTGTTTTTAGAAGGGATAAGCGAAGAGCGCTTGTATGCTGTATATGGTGACTCTTCTCCTTCGGTGGTGACTGTCTAAGTTTATTTAACAAGTTTCAACGTAGTTTTTGGTGAGCCACGCACAGGTGCCCCGAAATTCACAATCACGTCTTACATTAGCAGCTGACACAGGCATCTCAAAAGACTGCGTGTTGTATCCTGCATGAAATGTTGGGCATGAGGAAGCTGTCGGCGCGATGTGTGCCACGTTTGCTCTTGCACTGCACTTCGGACAACAAGCGCAACCGTGGGACTACTTCAGAGCAATGTTTGACGCTGTTTAAGCGTAATCCGAAGGAGTTTCTGCCGAATTATTGGACCTATTCAACGCCGAATTGCAGAAAAAAATGGCCTCGTTTGGCAAAGAAAAAAGTGTGTTTCCACTAAGACAATGCATCGGCGCACACCTCCGACGTCGCCATGGCCAAATTGGCTAAATTAGGATAGGTGCTGCCCCATCCACCGTATTCTGCAGATTTGTTTCCAAACGTGAATTCACTCGCAGGGTAGAAATTTACATCCAATGATGAGGTTATGAGGAGGTTATTGTCACCACGGAGACCTACTTTGCAAACCTCCAGAAAATTTATTTTTCAGATGGGTTAAAGAAGTCGGAGCATCGCTGGGTCAAGTGTATCAAGCTAAAAGGAGACTATATTGAGAAATAAATCGCCACTTTTCCTAAATTTTCATTTTTTTGTTATAGACTAAGAACTTACCGGACCGCCCTCGTATATAAGAAAAATACTTTTATCGTTAAATAACCTGTTATATCGCAATGAATTATTGAATTATTTTAAATGGATAACTCGGCAGCAGTACATTATACTAATGTATAATATAATATAAGAAATGACACAAACCCATAAAGTTTGGCAAGTGAAGTTATTTGTATAATATGTGTTATTTCGCATAAGTCACAAGAACATCTGAAAGTTGGTATTTTCAGTTTTTTATACATAACAAAATAATATAAATAAGACATAATGCGGTTGTGGGTGCAATCCCCACTGTGGGGGACTAAATTATTTTCATTTGCTTGATAACATTATTTATGATAATAAGCATAGTGCGACATTGAGTGCCAACACTCAACAAGTTATATTTTAAAAATTGGACTCAAAATGGGAGTATAGTTTTAACAATGGGTACCCACTGCCACCTGGTACCACTGGTAAAAAAACAACATATTAAACATAACTACATATTTTTATTTTGCATATACTTACCGAGGATCAGTCTCGGGAAAATCATCTGAAACGTCGAACCATATGGTGCCGCCGTCCGCGATGAAATAAAGCTCATTCATTAAGGCACTTTTTAACCAATCTGGAATGTTGCTGTGGAATCATAAGGAACATTTTATTGTAAAAGAATGTATATATTCTACTTTGTTATAAAATCGATAACATTTTTAGTATAAACTTTTGATTTCTTTAGAGTTTACCACACATTTATTTAAGATAAAAATACCAAAATAGCTTAAAATTATTTAATACCTTTTATAAATTAAATTATTGTTACATGATAATCATTAAATAAATATTCTTAGTTAAATTTATAATGGCGCGGCAGTACAGTGTCTGACTGTAAACACGACGCTTGTAGGTTCGATTCTAACTAATTTAGGAGATGAATTATTTTTATATACTCGCTCTGGTAACAAGAGAAGGTGGTGGTCTTGGCGTTGAGTTCCGTCACTCAACATGTAATGTTTCGAAAATACCAGAAAACACCAGGTTCCCTCTACCTACCTTTTATGCGGAAAACAACCTGAAGTTAAAAATATATATAATATATTAACTAAACATATTTATTATATAATTAAATAACAATTACTTGTTATTTAGTATGGGATCTTGCCACTCTGCAAGCTGCTTTTCCCAATTTTTGTAGTTGTTGAGTGCGTACGCCGCTATACTAGTACCAGATATACCATCGCTGCCAAAAAATTTTGTATAAAACCTGAAATAAGAGTCAAATTATAAAGATGTTAATTATAGTTATTATGGTTGAAGTTTTAACAGCGCAGCGCCTCAGCGTCTGAACGTAATCACGACGGTTGTTGGTTTGAATCCCAGTCGGAAAAAATAATTATTTTCTTTTTTTCGCTGTGGTAATAAGTAATACTCTGACTATTCCGCAAGGGATAAAGCGTGAAGCTAAGTTAAATTAAGTTAAGTAATAAGTAAAAGCACGGCTTTAAGTTTCGCCACTCAACATGCAATTTCTCGAAAATTGGGCGGAGAATAGGGAACGGCGGGAAGTTTATTTTTTTATTGTTTTATGTTTTTCAGATTCACCTTTTACCCTTCATTCTCATGTATAGGCCAGCAATTATCTTAACAATGCATAACAAAAATTATGTAAAAAAATCTTCACACAACACAGTGCAAAGGAAAATATTTCTTTGTATATAATAAGCATACCTTTTATGTATCTTACTATCCTTTTTGTATTTTATCACCGGCATATCCCAAACAAGACAAAACTCAGTTGATCCGCATCCTCCTGGTTCCAACGATATAGTGCTTGACAAACCAATGGAATCATCTATAAAAAACGTGTAAATTTGAGATATTTCTTACATTTAATTCATCGCAAAAAGACCTTAATGTTAAGGTATTAGTAGTTGTCCACTATTCGGCCATTTAAAACATATTGAAAAAATAATTGAGCCTAGTCGCGGTGCAAGAGCACAAGCGTGTGACTGAAAACGCGACAGGTTGTGGGTTCGATTCCCACTCAAAGAAATGAAATATTTAATATTTTCAGATCTTCACTCTGGTGTCGAGGCAAAGCGCGGCGATGAGTTCCGCCACAAAACCCGCTATGCCTCCAAAATTGAGTGGACAATGGGGAGTGGAGTGTCTTAACACTAGGCTCTCTGTACCTATTCGGCTACATGCGGGATACAGCGTGAAGCCAAAAAAAACGACGAGTAAGAATGCACTTTTTAATATTCCACAATGGTGTTGTTTATTTATTTCATGAGCAATAAGTAAAAGGATTATCACAAGCCACGAAAGATAAAGTCACATTTATAGATAACCTTAAACATCGTGATGTAAACATTCTGTTAGTTACACTTTAACATGGTCTATCACAATATTTTACTAAGTGAAGTTAATATTATAATATTTAAATATTATGTAATTTTAAATTTAATGAATATATACGCTTAGACTTTTTCATTAAGTGCTGTCAGCTACATACTAAATACCTATTTGTGTTTTATGTTTAAGATATGATATGTTTGTATGTATATTTACAACACCCACTAATTGCTTTTATGTTTATATTTCCAAACATCAAGGTCGTCTGGAAGAAATCACTAATAAGCGATAAGACCGCCTTTTGTGCTTCATAAAATGTTATTTGTATTAACTAGATATAAGTTATAATTTTAATTTCTATTTTCATTTGTAGTGTACAATAAAGTATATAAATAAAATAAAATAGCTAAAGAAATACTTTGCAAAAAAAAATGGTATACGAAAAGGAAACAAATTTTATATTAGTTATAAGTAATTAAATAGAACGCTTAAATAAAAAAGAAGCCACCAATTTTCATAAAATTCATATAGGACCAAATTCTGAAAAAAAAAATTATCCCAGTAAAAAGAAATTCTATTTTAAACACCTCTGGATTTTACGTCGGTTAAAAAATTTTACTACTTTCAACATAATCAATAGAAATTGTTTAGAATTTTCAAATTTCACATTAAGAAATAATATATTTCTTCATAAAAAGTTTGATCAATTATTATTTTTTTGACATGAAATTAAAAAGGGTCATTTATTTACGTTACGTCATTGTACCAAATATAACCAAAAGCCAACCACACAACAGCTTCACAATGCACTGTTGTTTATATAAACATGAATCAGTTATTAATGTTTGACCTTGTAAAGCTGTAATGTTGGTCATTCAATTGTTACTTGTTTTTCATATATTATATTATATGTATTCTCACTTACAGATTAACTATTAATAGATTAGAGATGCAATAAAAGTCATTAAAATATTATATATATATATATATATATATATATATATATATGTACAATGTAGATGATATTATGTTTTATCACGAGAGACCATTTATTTTTCACTTAATTTGCACAAATAGAAATATCTATAAATATTTAAAATAATTTCTTAAAATTTCAATTAAGATTACTATTTCCTTACCAAGCTTTACTTACAAACAGCTTTCAGAATAATAAATATAGAAAGTACTATGAAGGATCATGTTTAAATTAAGGAAAACGAGTATAGCCTATGTATTACTACTACAGCAAGACTAAATCTTTTGAATAATATTCAGTTTCTTGATGTGCTGCGTTTGTGCGGTTTAAAAAAAATAAAAAGTTCATTTATAACCATCATCATTTAAAATAAACAATTTGTTTTAAAATTAAAAATACATATAACTCACTTTTATATATTTTCTTTGGTTTCTCTTTATTATCCTTCTTGTTGCTTGTTTTTTCACCAAAATTGGGAGGTTTCGACATTTGACTGGGATCAGGTGCTAACTTCCCGTGTGTTTTTAAGCAATCCCATACATAATTGGACGTTTTGGTTGAATTCCATAGGCAATAGCCTTCGTGAATTGTTTCATTTGTCTGTTTCTTTTTAGCTATTGTAAACGTACAAGGTAGATCGACCACTTTCTGTTCTAATGTTACTCCACAGGTTTTTTCCTCTGAATACCTCTCTAGGTCTAATTTATCTGAAATTTTTATTATATTTTATTTACCTGCTAAATAATTAGGCTTACTTATAATTTTATGTATATAAAAATATACATAAATATATAAAAACAAAAACAAGTTTAATATAAAATTAACGAGAAGCAAATTGAATATTTTTTAGCTTCACTCTTTATCGCAATTATATTATAATAGAATAGGCAGAGGAAACCTTATGTTGAGTCATTCCGTCCGCAGTGTTCCGGCTCGAATTCGAGACACTACTTGTATTAAGTGGCAAAATTAAGCGATATCCTGCGCTACGATGATCTCGTAGTAGTTAAGTGAGCAAAGTATTCTTGGTTTTACAATTAGGAAAAAAAGATAGATGCTGACGGATAAATCTTTTATTTAATATCTTCATATTGGAGTTTAGAAAATAATAATAATATATATATCTTTAATTAGACAGTTTGTAATGTCTATAATAATCGGAAGAGATAAATAAGCATAAAACAAACACCTGTTTATCTGAAATTTTATTTTTATATATCTTTATAAATAAGATTGAAAATATTTTCAGCAGATAATAAAATCAATCAGACTATACTAGCATTGCGTTAATTATATTAAATTCGTGTGAAGTGTTATATTTACGTTACCCTACCGAACCACCTCATTATATACACACATTGGGATTCTGCCAATTGTTTTGGTTTTATTTTTGAATGTTAAAGAGAATTTTATAATTATAGTTTTGCATGACTGTGTATTTTGATATTTTGAGTATAAAGATATACGTAATGTATTAGTTTGAAAGCCATGACTTTTTCTATCTTTACGCTTTTCCCGCATAGCAGCGTAATAGAGGATGAGAACTCAGTGGGCGAGTCCAAAAAAAATTGAATACTTAATATGTACTTACTTAGAGATTTCTTCTTATTAGGGTCTGCCAAAACCTCTGTCCAGGTGAATGTAATGCTGATATGCCTTTGTTCGTTGCTCACATTTTTTGCGGTAAATACAAAAACAGCACATGGTAAGCTGCTATCCTATAAACAATGTATAAGAGATGATGATAATTAAACTCATGAATAACAATGTATAAGAGATGAGATGAAATATTAACATAAATGGTTAAAAATAACTGTATATGTTGTTGTGTAGGTGTCAGTCAGCAGTGAGACAACACTACACTACTACAACACTACTATATGTGAGACTTAGCCAGAAAAATATATATTTACTTAATTATCATATGCTTAATTGGCTACCTTATAATTATGTGGTATCACTGGTGATATTTGGCGACAAACTAATTTGATTCCATATTTCGTAAGGTCATAGGTAGTCCATGCTCTGGGATACAAAGCTGTATATTCACAATCTGCACCATTGATATTCCATTCCCATGATTGTGGTGACTTTTTTGGTTTGCTTATAAAATAACACGAAGAAAATATTAATCGAACAAGCTAAGAGTTAAAAAAGGAAAAACTTGGAAATTAGAATGTATTACAGTATATTGTATCATAATACTAAAAATAAATGGTACATATACTGCCATGCATCAAATCTTGAATGTTCAAGGTCCCAGACTGAATCACTTGAATTACTAAATATTAAGCAAAAGTATATAACCAATGTGTGGTGGATGAAATAGTATCCACATGGTTATTATACATTTGTTTGTACTAATATTAAATTATATTTTCTGCATAATACCAAACTGCTATTTGATTTTCTATCTATCAAGTGCAAGTCTAATAAATACATTTTAAATTTATTCAAATTATAAATATACTATTGGTTTAAGCTTATTATTATATTATAAACTAATTATACAAAATCATTACATAAACTATAGCTAATGTTAATAATAATTATTTATCTAACTTGTCATTATAATATTAGTAATACAAATAATACAAATTTTGCACTTACTTGTAAGTAGATAGTACAGATTGAAAAATTGTTTCTTTATCATTTCTGATATTTATAATAAATTGACATTCTGGTACTGTAACATATTCATAAATTCCAGGATAGAGTTGGAAACGACAAAATTCTCCTTTAAAACCTCTACCTATTGTTCCACCTCCTATACCACCTATAGGACAACCTTTAAGAAATTGAGTTTAATATTTAACATTCTATGTTTATTATAATAAAAAATGATAATAGTAATAAATGCATACCATACATTCTCTGAGCTGATATCATATGAATATAATCCATAATAGGACGTCGTTTTTGAATTTTTTTAGCTAAATAATACTTAAAATACCTTAAAGAAACAAAATATTAAAAAAATATACTCACAATTTAAATCAAATTTAGTTTACAATATAACTCTTAATCTTACTATCTTACCTGGTAGTTAGAGGCATCATTTCAAAAATTTGTTTAGGCCTGGGTATAATTAATTGTTTCGTTTTAAGCGGAAATATATGATTTAAAGGAATTTTCAATCCATATTTTGGCGGTTCATCCAATTCAATTGTTTGATCTCCGATTGGTTCAGTTTCCATTTTTTTTATTTATTTTCATAAAATATACATTTAATAAAAAATATTATTGACAACACAATTTTTTAAATAAGTTATCTAATTAAGATATTATATAGTAAGAAATTGACTAACACAATATTTGTACAAAATAATAAAAAAATATTCAGAAAAGAAAAATATTATCACATTAATTATGTCCTAATTAATGGACTATATTAATATTGGTCGAGTACAATGACACATATAATAAAATTCACATATCGTTAACTCTTTCCATATTTTATCTTAACAGATAGAGCGTAGTGAACAAACGTAAAAATAAATCTGAAAACTGAAAAGTGGAAATTGTACATAAATCTCTTCTGTCAAATTTACTATTTCAATTTGATTTTGACACATATGCTTAGTGATGGTGCTAAATTCATTGCTTCAAGTATCGACTTTCTGGTCTTGGCTACTTAAATCAATTATAATCGATTCAGAGAATCGAAGTTCTTATACTTAAAATACGCTTGTAATATGAAATTAATAACAATACCGTACATAAAAATATTTAATTCAAAATTAATAAATTATATAATAATATGAAATTTTATTACCGTATGTAGAAAATCAATAGCAAGTGCAATTTTATAATCTGTTCATAAAAAATATTTTAATATAAAATAATCTGTGATTTTTGTTGTCATTACCATTAACTTGTGATTGAACAATATTTTCATCGAGCTTATTTGTTATTATATATTATTAATTACTGTACGCTGTCGAAATTTAATTTAAATTTTATGTAATTAATATACAAAATTTGTTAATGTACAACTTATTTCTTTTTGTGTTTACAGAATGAAATACAAAACACTTAACATAATGTAAAAATTGGATTTTATTATAAATCCAAGAATATTTATAATAAAGTGATTAATATACTTAATAAAATATAATGGATATACCCGTTCAAATAGCTATTCGACTTAAGCCACCAAGTACTGCTGATTCTCTACAATGTATATTTAGTAATCCAGTAACACAAATTGTTATCACTGAAAGTGGCCAAACTTTTCATGTAAACAGAGCATTACCTGTGGATTGCACTCAGACCCATCTTTTTAATTCATTTATGGTACCCCAAATTAACTGTTTCTTAGATGGTTGTGATACTTCCGTGGTTGTATTTGGACAGGCTAAATCAGGGAAAACTTACACTTTGTTTGGACCAGGTAAGTAGCATAACATTATGAAAGTAAGCTATATTAATACATTAGTATGCAAACAGCTATCTATGCAAACTTTAAGGTACTGCTGCTGAAAGTTATGTTATTTTTTGCAGACCATGTATTAAAAAAATATGATTGTCTTAATTATAATTTACCTTTTTATTAAGTAGTTAATGAAAAATAACAATGTTTTGGCATCTCTTGTAAAGTTCACACTGATGGAGTCAACTGGTATGCAAATTAAGCAAACTATTATGACTTTGCAAACTCAAAAAAGTTATGTGGACAGTAATATGTTTTTGTACACATTTCTTAGAACCTTTTAGAGGATCCTTGGACATAAAATATATATCAACATACAGATTTAAATACTATAAAGTTTTTTATTATAATTATAAAAAATTAAACTAAAGTACTTTAAAATAAAATGTTTTATTGCAGGTTTTGAATGCATACACAGTGAATGTGACCAAGGAGTAGTTCCACGTTTCCTAACGGAAATATTCCATAGGCTTAGTCAAATGCCTGAGAGGGAATATATTCTACACATAACATGGATGCAAGTTGTAAATAATAATATATTTGATGTGTTAGGAGCCGGTTTAGTAAGATGTTCTAATGTGGAAGAAGCTTTTCAATATTTACAATTGGGCTGGAGACAAAGGTGTTTAGGAAATAATCATACTGTTTTTACTGTAAGCATGGAGCAAAAATGGGTTGGGACTAATGGTGTTCTTAATCACCGAATGTCTACTGCTAGTTTCTGTGATTTGGCTGCTTACCCTGAACCAGGGTTATATGCTTTAGAAAATATAATTAAGGAACTAGCAGCTGGAAATCCCCCCAAACAGATAAACTATGATAGATGTATATTGACAGCCATGCTACGAGATTCATTTGGTGGTAGGGCATTTACCTGGGTAATAGGATGTATAAGTACAGAACCTGATGATTACCAAGACACTTTGAAAATTCTCAATTTATCCTTATGTTGTAGAGGTATTAAGAATTTTGTTACAGTAAATTTATTTGCTGACAATAATACTCCTGTATATTCTGAAAAAACTACAATAAACACTGACAATGCTTTCAATTTACAATTTGCAACAACGCAATGGATAAAGTTAGTATCAAATGCAGAAGGATTATTTAACAAAATATTACAATCAAAATCATTATCTGAAGCAGACATGAATCAAGTTAGTGAATGGTTGTTCCTTAAAGCTGAGTGTGATGAATGCTTAAACACTGAGATGACTGTTGATAATAAGGAAACAAATATAAAACAAGGTTTACCAAGAATAGCAGAAGACACGGAGCCCAGTGAGCCCAGTGAGTCCGAGTCATCAGATTCAGAAGACAGTGACTCAGAAACAGTTTTTCAAGATAAATTAGAGAAATTAATGGAATATTTTAGAGAAAAAAATGATCAGCTATTTGCTGACCGATGTGAAGAATATTTAAATCATATTGATTCAGATGATATTACTATATCAGAAACCAGTGGGTCACAGTCATTACCGGTAATGACATCACAATCTAATTCTGGCAGAAGGAGGACAATACAACCTGGAGAAAGTATTTCAGGAGCCCAGTTAGAATTATTAAGGAAAGTGGCAGCCAAGGCAATTTCGCCTGAATCTCAAAAAATTATTATAGAATCTCATAAAAAAGATGTTGACCCAGAACCAAAATTGATAGAAAGAGAATTACTTAAAATGATAGATTCCCCAAAAATGAATGAAATATGTAAAAAATATAAAATGAGTAAAGAAAAATATACCCAAAAGCAAATATTGGCAAGGAAGCTATCAAAAGAAATAAGCAGTAGTCAAACTCAATTAAAAGAACTTATAAATCTTTGTATAGCTAAAAAGCGACTAATAGACGATCTTTCTAAAAGTGGCTCATATAACAATAAAAACAAAATGTGTTTAGAAAAATTGGATTCAAGTTTGGTTGATCAAGACACTTTGAAAGAAATTAAAAGGCATGAAACAAATTTAAAAACATACAAGAAACAGATAGATCAAATCAAAAGGCAAATAAAGAAGGATGAAAAACGTAAGAACACTTTAGACATAGAGCTACTTAAAGATAAACTAAAATTAGATGAATTATCAGAATCTTCATTTGATATGAAAGACAAGAAATCTCATTCATTAAAACATTTTACACATAGAATAACACAGTTAGATACAATTTTAAAGGAGAAAACCAGTGATTTGGCTAATTTAGAACTGTCAAAGGAAAAAGAACTGATGCTACGTAAGGAGATAAAAAATTTGAGGAAAACTAGAGAGTGTTTGCACGAGCAACGTTGCAGCTTAGGCCACAAACGTAAAATGTATAAATCTCTTTCAGATTCTGAGGTATGTCAAAAAATTATGGTAATATGTTTTAAATATTTATGAGCTGAGTCACTACAGTTTCACAGTTGTAATTTAGATTTCTACTTTGGGGAACGAATTACATATTATAATTTCCTCACTCTGGTAACAAAACAAATGTCTCTAAATTTGGAAAGTGCATAGAGAATGAATTGTCTTAACAACTTTTTCTTCCTGCTTTGTGTGAGATATGGTGTGAACCTAAAAAAAATATAAAACTTAGAATTAAAAAGTGTGATTGTACTGCTTTATTAAATATGCCTTAAATTTAGTATTAAATGTTCTGTTTGCCGTTTATTAGACAAAGTGTTAAAAATAAAAAAATTAAATAAGTTTATAATATTTTTTTCAGGAACGAAAGCTACTTGAATGTGAGGAGGCTATAGAAGCGATAGATACAGCAATAGAGTATAAAAATAATTTAATATGTGGTAAATCACCATCAGCTTCGCTATCAGACTCTCAAGATAACAAGGAATCTAGAAGCAGGGGCGAACAAATGTTGATGGCGAGACTGGACAAATTATCTCATGATGAAATGAAAACACTTTTGTACAGATACTTCCAAAAGGTATACCTATTCTTTATGAGTATAAATTAAAAAAAGATTAATGCTGTAAGGAATCTAGTATTAAGACACTGTTCTCCATGCATCGTCCAATTTTTGAGACATTGTCTTACCAAACAGAAAAAATGAAAATAGTTCATTCCCCTGAGTAACAATCGAACCCACAATCTCAATTCCTTCGTCGTTCTCGTTGTACGTCGTAGTCGTTCTCGTTATATATAACGCTATGTTCTCTGTATATCTCTTTTGTCGCTTCCACTGTTATCAATCTGTTCATACATGCCCTCTAGGGAGTCACAGCAGCTACTGCACTACTATTAAGGCACAATTATGTTTCCACTTATATTTTGTGTCTTTCGTCTCTACTAAACGTACTTCCTAGATATATCACTTGTTGTAACTCAAAACATCCCTAACACTGTTAAAACTCCTCGGGTTTGCATTTTTGATATACTCAGCATGAAGCGAATCTAAAGCAGCCAAACCAAACCAAACCCGAGAGGACAATAACACACTTATATCTTGATACTCCCTTTTGTCCTCTAGTACGCAGGTCGAAAATGCGACATGGCTACAGGGTAAATCTCGGTAACCGCTGCGAACTTTCCATCGTCGACCTCTTAACTGCGGACGGTCCTCGTAATTGTTTATATAAAATACATAGTGGCTATATAAATACATGTGTGTGGAGGTGGTGGACCTGCGCGGCGCGTGTGCGGCGCTGGAGGCGGGCGCGGCGGCGGCGGCGGAGGAGGCGGGCGCGTGGCGCGCGCGCGCGGCCGCGGCCTGGCGCCACGCGCCCTCGCAGCGGCGCCCCCTCGCGCACGCCAGGTACCTACTACACTACACTTCTTGTTCTACTGTCAGCAGTGATACGTATAGATACGTATATCAGACAAGAGTAAAAATTATGACGATGCAATCTTTTTTTTTTGATTACGTAAAAAAAAAGAAAATACTTTTTTATTGTTTTCTATATCCTATTCAAGGAACCCTGAGATAAAAGTTAAGCAAACCAGAAAAAAATCTACTGGTTAATGAAGTTTATATATTTAACAAAAATAACTGTTAAAGTAATATGTTGATAACATTTTAAACAATATTATATAACAATTTCTGTAAAATTGATTTAACCCTTTAAGACTTATTAGAAATCGAATATCATAAATAACCTAATTTACTTCCTTAACTTTTAATAAATATTTATTAAATAACTGACATGTAAAAACAAGAAAAATTCAAATTTTAAATCCACTCTAATACAAAATATTTTTTTTATTATTATTTTTCATTTCAATATAATTATAACAGTTTATGTAATTCAAAGTTACAAATATTGTTTACTTAAATTTATAAATAAATAGTATTTTTAATATTAAATTACTTGCAACCTTTTTTTATAATTTTTATCATAAAGTATGGCTTGCATAAAAGACAACGTAAGAACAATATAACTATTAGAAATATATATAACAAACACTGCCTTACAAAAATTAAATAGAAATAAAAAAGCGTCTCTCTGACTACCCCGCAAGGGATAAAGCGTGAAGCTAAGTTAAGTTAAGTTAATAAAAAAGCCTAAATTATGTCTGACGCCCAAATGAATAGACTATAATAATAAACTGTATTATTGAAAGTTTTTGTCTGATTCTGCTTTTATAATCATTCACAGAAATGCAAAGCTCAGCTTAAGCCTCGCAAAATATACTTATCAAGCTACGTCGAAATTATTTATGTTGCCTTTGATAAATAGTCTGTGTCGTTTTATATGTTTTTATATTTATATTTAATATTTACAGATGTTTAGGCGGCCTCAATATCGATAGAGCTCTATCGTTGGGCATGACGACGGACTCGGAGACGTCGGACGATGCCATGCGGCTGGTTGACAGGATGAGACAACTCGCTAGGTACCCACCGGTAAGTGAAGTGCAACTAGGTCATTTTTTCCCTTTTTTTACGGTAGGCCTAGGTGAACCTCTTGGTGAACCTCTTGGTGTATGTCGATTTGGACGAGTAAAAATTATGAGGATACAATGTTTTATTGCATTGGGTGAATGTGCATTCTTTTCATTCTTTTCATTTCCTCGCTTTAGTACCTGTAATGTCCCGAATACAGTGTGAAGATGAAAAGAAAATCATTTATAAAATAAAAAAATAAATCAGCTTCACGCTGTATCCGGCACACAGCAGGATAGGCAGAGGGAACCTGGTGTTAAGACACTCTATTCCCCACTTTCCGCCGAGTTCTGGAGGGTTTGCTTATTGAGTGGCGGAACCGAGCTTTGCCTCGTAACCAGAGCGAAAAAATTAAAATATAAATTAAATAAATATTTAATTTCTTTGTGTGGAAATCGATCCCACAATCAGTCGCGACGGCGTTACAGTGACTCACTTGTGCCGCTGCGCCTCGTCTTGCCTTATAATATATAATTATATTTTTGATATGTTTGTTTATATACAGGCTCCTGTAATTCCAAGTCAGAACTTACGGCAACTCATGCCAGCTACCAACCTACCGGTGGCCAAAGTAACCAAGGAAAAGAACAAACTCGTTATCACACAGCAAAACAAGAAAAACTGATATAACGAGAACATTTTATTTTGGCCTCTTAATATTGTATTAGTGTTCATTATTTATTTATTATTGAAATTTGTTTTTCAATTTTTTTATCCTCGATGTATAGTACTGTAATTCATTATTTTTTAAATTATTTACAAAATCGGAATCTCTATTAAATATAAATAAATTTGAACCACATTATAAATATAACAGTAGTACATATCGATTTTGATGATTATTAAAAACTGAAATAAGATTAAAGCTTTATTATGTTAATATTATTGTTTTAAATCTGATGAAAAATATTAGATGCATTATATTTTACATCACTAATGAATATATATTATTTTTACTCATTTAAATTTATGCGATATTATGAATACTAAAGAATATCTTGCCCTATAATCTGTGTATTATTATGTGAAGCAAAAATTTTGTACCTCTCTCTTCGACTATAAACACTTACACGTTGCTATGGCAACGCGTGTTGTACGCGTCAATTGGATATAGTATTAAATTGATCTTACCTACACTTAACGCCATAATGCACTATACATAATTATATTCAAGTCAAATAATTTTATTCAAAATAAGAAGTTACATGCTTCATTTTTTGAACGCCAAATAATTTACCACCAGTTCACTAAAATTAATGCTTCAGACCTGAGAAGAACCGGCGCAAGAAACTCAGCGGGACTTATTTTTTTAAAATCAATTATACAAAATCACATTTCAACGTTTCTGACAATGATACTTTGAAATAGACTGGAGCGAGCATTTCATTCCCAAGGCGTGTTATCATTTATATAATCATTAATTTGGTAATAACCTTTAACACACAAACGTCTTTTCACAACTCTTTTAAATTGTGATATAGAACATTCTCGGATGTTCTTTTTTCTTATGTAAACTAAAAGAAGTCATTTTTTATTTAAAATATTGTAATGTTATAATTTTACAGATATTAATTTAATACCAACAAAAAGAAAAAGAATTAAGTCCTATTATGATTTTTATTAACCACCACCACCAGTTTTATATGTTTAATGAATAAAAAACAAATCTCTCTCATACGTTTATTAGTCAATAATAAATCACAGGTTTGTTTAATGACAATAGTGGATACATCGATTTTTTATCAATTTATGTATATAGTTATGCAATTTTATATTATTCGAATTGTGTGAAAGGCGCATGTGTCAGCTTAGTTTTTTTTTTATTTTTTGGATATTTTATACTTTATCTTCACGCTGTGTGTGTACTTAATATATATAGCAGGGTGGGCAGAGAGTATCTAATGTTAAGACACTCTGTTCCCTATGCATCGCACAATTTTAAAGACTACGCCACTCTTACCACAGCAAGGAAATTAAATAATTTATTCCCCCAAATGGGAATCGATCCCACAGCTGTCGAGTTTATAGTCAAACGCTGCGTTCGGGGTGTGACTCTATTAAATTATATTGAAAACGCACACAATGCTCTTTTCACACAAAATATTTTCTGTATATTAGTTTTTATGGCACTGGTTATACTGTTATGATAATTATGGCAATTTCTTTATTAAAGCTTTAATAAAATAGGTCAACAGACTGATTTAAGTATATGTAATGTGATTGATATTGTTAAAGCTATTATATTATAGACATTATTACTAACTATCATCACATACACTAATCTACAATTTTACTAACTTTTCTTATTATAAAAATTCGATTCTAATAAATTATAAGATCTTTATAGATAATGTAAATATGATAAATATTTTTAATCTGTCATTAAAAGTATGTTGTAACATTTTTTTTTATTTAAAGTTCCAGGGTATACATAAAATTCCTTCTGACAGAACAGAATAATAATGAGTTACGCAAAGAATATTTCCCCGTAATTTCTGAAAAAAAAAGAAAAACATATGTATATAAATACCTAAATGTAAGTATATATTTTTAAATGAGCAAACCACTTCCTATTCAATTCGAGACGTGGCATATTCTGGGGCAGAACTCCACATCACACTTTATTTTATTGGGTCTGCCTTGGTCGAAGCCAAAATAAATTGCGTTTGTCGGCTTTTGTCTAAAGTAGTGTATGTACAATGTATATTCTATTTAGGTTAAAAACATTGATATATAAAAAACCCAAGACTGTCATATAATAAGAATGTTTTTTACTCACTGTTCCAAGTTTGTCTATTCGAGTAAGGAGCCTCTCACAACAGAGTATCATTAAGGCTGGTGTAATGCTGTCATCTTTTCTAAGATCTATTAGGCCATATCTTTCTTTTACCTCTTTGCATAGTGCTCTTTCGACATGTTTATTTCTGTAATAATAAAATAAATATAATTAATAAAATTACTTATGTGAAAATTTACATCTTACCTATCTAACGCGCAGCTTCGCTCTCGCTTGAACTATACGAGTATTTAGTAAATATATTTATGAATTTATTTTCAGTTTTCGATAGAATTAGTAAGAAAATATAAGCCTAAATACTCAAAAGAAGCTTTTTTTTTAGAAAAAATTATTATTAGAAAAAATACCTGAGTAATTGAAATGAACAAAAATAAAAAGTAACTTAGGTTTACTTTTTATTTTTGTTCAGCCAATTATTTCTAAATATTATAAAAGTAACACGAATTACAATTTATAGTATAATAATATAATAAAAAAATAAATAATGCTAAGCGAAAATATATGGTATTGTCGAGTTTTATTTAGATTTTTTAAAGGATTAAAATATGTTCGTTACAATATACGTAACTTTAAACATTTACGTGGCGCACGACTGCTCTACTCCTATATTACTACTCACATGCTGTATTCAGTGAGAAGCAGTGTGGCCTCGTCGAGGTGGTTCGCGATGTACATAATAAGCTCATCTGCGGGGCACGAGGACGGCGTGATAAACTGCCCCGTAGGAGACACCATTAATGGGCCTGCTTCACTGGAATTTATATAAGATATATTTTCTGAATTCTTTGCAAATTGCTTTCTTTATTTTTTTTTAGCATCACCTTTATACCATTATGTATATTAGCACCAGTGTAGGCACAACCCAGAGTTAAGAGGCAGTTCTCCACTTTTCACTCTAATTCAAGACACTGTATGTTGTGTGGGGGCAATTAAACGCCGAAATGTGTGTTTTAGGGCGGTGAAATAAAAATAATTCATTCCATTTATTTGTATACTCTTTTTGATGATAGTTACTATAAGGAGCCATCCATAAAATAATATCTTTTGACTTCTTCCCGTCCTTGTGGAGTAACATATTTTTAAATTTTACACCTAGTGGAGGGACCAATACTATCAATCAATAAAATGTTTTTTTTTTATATTAGACCTACCCATCTTTTGTCACACTTTGTCAATAGCCTCCCTTCCCTTAACTTTATTCATGGATGACGCCTTATCGATATATGAAAATAAAACATCTACTACTAAATGATTGGCAGACAAAAGAACTTACGGTTCCACAACTATTTCGTATTTACTAAGAGAATCGGGAACAGATTCGGGAATTTTTTTCCCATTTCCATAAAAATCCCCCACAGAGGTGATTAATTGCCGAAGGTGACTGCAGTATTGGGTTGCTGATACTTTTGGCATAAACTTTCTGGAAAAAATTATTTTTTTTTAGCTCCCCGCTGTATCTCGCATATAGCAGACGGTAAACCTAGAGTGAACACTCTGTTACCCATTTTCTGCCCAATTTTCGAGACATTGCGTATTGAGTAACGAAGCTCAATGCCGCGCTTTGTCCGTTACCAAAGCGTTGAAAGGAAAATAATCCCCTGAGTGGGAATCGAACCCACAACAGTCATTTACACGCAGGGTCTCGAAAATTAGCCAATGTGTGGAGGACAGTGTCTTAGCACTGAGTATCGTCTGCTACAGCTACTATGTGGAATATATAATGAAAAAACAAAGATTTTGAAAATATGTCTCTCTTATTTTATCTTATAAAATAATTTAAAAATAAAATAAATAAAACCGAAAATAGCGTACCTTCTACAAATATGTATATCTCTCAATATACTCGACAAGGCCCTTTCATAATTAGGTATTTCGGTTAAGGCACTGTCTTCGTGGCTCACTTTTTTTATTAGCTGTAAAATAATTTGCACGAAAATTTGATTTCTTCCCAAGCACACTAATTTCGAGGCAGTCGTAGCGCAGCAGTGCAGCGTCTGACTGCAAATGAATTATATTCATTTTCTCCCTCTGGTAACAAGACAAGAGTCGCGTTACGCTCTCCCTCAACACGCAATGTATTGAAATTGGGCAAAATCTCTATATATAATAAGACAGTAAAAATATTTTGTCTGTACATTTAGTAATTTTGACTGAAATGGATAGAGGGACACTTAAAAAGAATAATAGAAAGCAAAAAGAACGTAATGTTACAAAAATATACAAATAATAAATAATTAGCTTTATGTATATTTTATGAATATCATATATCAACATTGGTCGTATTTTTTAGTTCAAAACAATTAAAAAATTCTTATAGAAATTACCATAATGTCAATGTGTAAAAAAATCATATTAGACGTCATTATAGTTGTCAATCAATTCTGCTTATTAAATCAATAATCATGTATTTTAAGCGGGCGAAACCGTGGGCGGGCCGCTAGTATACAATATTTTAATTAACATATAATAAAATATATATTACCGACAACCATTCATTTCTAACATCAATTATGTTAAGAAATACATCTCCGTCAAGGCTTACACCCGTGAATTGACCTAACGCGATAGTTCTTCCTGAAACAGAGAAATAAAATAATCAGCTTCACGCTGTATCCCGCACACAACAGGGTAGGCAGAGGGAACCTAGTGTTAAGACACTCCGTTCCCCACTTTCTGTAGAATTAAAAACATTTTATAAAATGTATAAAAAATATTTTGAAAAACATATAAAAATGTAAACACTTAGAAACCAACCAAGAGGCGTGTTTTTTTTTTAATATTTTTCTATCTTTAATGTGGAATAACACTTTAAAAATCTGAAAAATGTTTATTAAATAGCATTCTCTCTTGAAAAATGATAATTTTTATAAACTCAAAGATCTTATTAATTTAAGTTGTATTAAAAATTTGTAAAAATATAACAACCTACACATGTTAACAATATAAATAAGTTGTAAGCGAGCATATAAAAAGGTCAACAGAGCACAATGAGAATGTATGTCATAGTGCTCACAGAGGATTGAATACAGAGGTTATCTAAAATATTTTATTTTTTTTAATTTTTTATGTGCTAGGAAAGAAAAAATACGTTTTAGAAAACGTATAAAAATTTAAATGTAGCGGAATTTGAACCTGCACCTCTTGGAACTCTGCAATACTACCAACAGACCAACTAAGCTGTACATTCTCATCAGACTATGTCAAAATTTTTATATACTTGTTACAACCTATTGTTGCTAGCATCTCTGTAGGGAGAGAATGGTTTAAGAGAGAGAATTTATATTACCTTTCAAATTGCTCATGTGTTTTGAATGTTGGGATGCCATAGACGTAAGACTTTGAAGTGCACCTCTTATATGACTTATGTTCCAACCACTATCATACTTAACCTGAAATTTAATAGCAATTTAAAAAAGAAGCTTTTGTGCTTAAGTACCGGGAAGAAAATCACAGATAAAGGACAATACATAAATAAGCAATTTATAATCATAAAGAGATAATGTAATGTATATTGTTTATTAAATTAAATTTGCAAAGTACAAGAGAATGCTTAAAATTACATACATATAACATTAAAAAAGAAACATTTCCTAATAAATGTTCAGCAATGACTCAGTTGGCTCACTTCCGTTACACTCAACTGAATATCTGTAAGGATGTTGTTGCACAAAACATGATAAAACTTTGGCAGTTAGTGTAAGTTCAGGGATACGAATAAGAATTAATATAAAGCATACTTATTGAGGCATTACCAACTTCTTTTATACCATAAGTTTTGCAGAGTTCTTCTATTAGAGAATTTACTTGATGCCTTGTTGCATTTGTTAATTCATATTTTTTCTTTCCATCATTACTATTTTCCGTTATCCATTCGCTGAAATTTGAAAGCACAAAGTTTTAAATTTTAAAGCAAAAAATTTAAAGATATATCTGTTAAAATTATATTATTTTTAGCTTCATGCTTCATATAGCAGGGTAGGACAGGGGACATAGTGTTAAGATACTGTACTCTCCATTTTCAGTCCAATTTTCTGAGATATGTGTTAGGTAAGAGAACAATACTCCTCTTTATCATGTTACCAGAGTGAGGAAATGAAAATAAATTATTCCCTCAAGGGAGAGTCAAAACTACAACCCACATGGTAACAGTCAGATAATGTGAGATTAGATTTTTTTAATATATCATTCACTATAGTGTATACAGTTAATGTATTTCATACCAAAACTAATTATTTTATTAATAAAAAATAAAATTACATTATATTGGAGATGGCCTTCTTCTCTTCTACTTTTCTTTTAATTTTTTCTGCTTTTTCAAATTCAGAATTGTATTCTTCATAAGCCTTTGTAAAATCTATTTTCCTAAAATATTCATATATAATTAATACAATTAATAAAGAATAAATTACCTTTAGGAAGCATGTGTAGTGTGCAGTAAAAGCTTCTTGTGCATTGTGCTTATAAGCTTAATAAAGATCTATCAATAAACTATTAAAAAGTCAATATTTTGTATAGCATTAAAGAAGATATGTGAAGAGACAATAAACATGTAATTTAAATCAATGAATGAGTTTCAGTATAATTTTTATTATCAGGTTAGGTAAATAAAAAAAACATCTGTGTAATTTAAAGAAATATTCAACATGCTATAATGAATTTTCCATTTCCAATAAGAATTTATTTTTATATATGGACTTATTTTCATTAAAAAAATGATAATATTTCAGAAACATTTGCAATTGGTAAACCTCAAGTTTTTAAGTTAAAAGTCACTTTTTCAGAGTTTGTTAGTTTCTTCTCAAATGGAATGCAGATTTAACGTTTACTCCAAGATAATTTCAGTTAAATTAATTGTGAATATTAAGATTCAAATAATCATTTTTAGCCTAAACTAAAGTGCAAGTGTTGGGAATAAAGAGCTTTTATTGTGCTTATTTATGAAATTGGATTAAATGTTACCTGTTATAATTTTTGCTTGAAGATCTTGGTATCTTATCTACATAATTAGTTGATATATCACAGGCATTTAAAATTTTTACTACAGTCTCTCTTACATTTTTACTGTTCAGATTTATTTTGACTAATTTAAAATTACCTATAAAAACATAGATGTATTGGGTTTAATTGTTTACAAAAATAATTTTCACATATTTTATTTCATCATTACCTTCAGGCATGTCCTTTTGTCTTAAATAAAAAGAAAGTGCCGGAATGGACATATTTCGACTAGACTGTTGAGCTTCTATTAATGCACTTAGTTGCTGCAGAGAATTCTCATTTATTTTCTATAAATTTATTAAAGACAATAATTATTAGCTTAATCCAACAGAAATTACATGTTCATATACACCACTCTCAAAATATATAGATGACATAACATTTTATATTTCAAATAATAAATTAAACAGACGTACGTACTCTTTGTTCTGGATATTTCCCAAATAGATCTGGGTGTACACTAAAATAGAACGGTCTTAAAGCAGTAGAAACTTCGGCAGAGCTTAAAGTCCTGCAGAAAATTCCTCCTAGACAGGTACATCTAAAAATACGATACTTTTTTTATTATTCTACGGAAATGTATTATTTATTTCATGAGGTTAAAATGTTACCGTATTCGTAATCTGCAAAACATTATTAAGCCAATCAATAATAGTAATTTTAAACGTTTTACGCGTTATTTTTTTCCACAACCATATTTCTATTTTACTATGATCTTGATTTAATCATTGCTATTGTCTAATATTATGTGAATTTTGACATATAAAATAATATTGTTTGACATTTGGCATAGATAATAACTACTTTGAAACAAAGTAGAGACTATCTACTAGGTGTTTTGATGATTTAATAATTGTTAAAATGAAATATAATTATTAAAATTGCATATATAAAGTCACAAACGAGCAAAATGTAAATTAAAAATATATGTTACTTTGTGTGATTAAAAGTAATACATAAAACAGGAAATATCGAATATAAGATAGTATTTTGTAAAATTCATTTTTAATAAAATTTTAAAGTATATTTGTATATTTTAAATTTTAGTATAAAAAAATCTTTACTAGAGATAGATGAAGTTATTATTTCTTTTTTAAACTGACAAAATACAAAAAACATCTTAAATAAAAATCAGTTAGTAAAATTTTTCGTTTCTCGTAATAAAATAATAAAATATAATAAAAAAATTTAAAGGACATATTAGAAGTAGTAATTGCTTAGAAAAATTCGTTGAGAGGTGATCACATAATAAAATGAAAGAATTATAATTTAATTACATTATAAAATAGTATTATTTGTTCTTTGTCTTTTTACTCTAAGAAAAAAAATTTTATTGAAATACAGCTAATCAATATGTAAAATACTGTTTATATTATATTTAAAACCGATTATTCCGCCTATCGAGGCTTCCGTACCATTTTCAGGATTGTAGGCAACGAGAAGTATACTTGTAAAAGTTGATAGACTTAAGTTTTGCATTTTGTATGAAATGAACTACAAATATAAATTTATAAAGATTTTTTTTCCTATGAAATACCTATCTATAAATTTTCAGTTTTCAGATTCGTCCCAAATTTCATGTATTTAGGTTGACGGGAAGTACTCCTTAAAATGCAGCAAATTCGACGCATAAATGCTCGTATCTTTTTATTGCGTTCACTTAGAAGTTTGATTTTTTCTGTGTTTAAACGGACGATATAACTGAATATTTGATATTACTTTCAGCTTGATACCTCTACACGATTCCCAGATAAATGGTCTTGAGTTTGACAGACGGACAGACGGACAACAAAGTGATCCTATAAATGTTCCGTTATTACCTATTGAGGTACGGAACACGAAAAACGGCAATAAATCATGACAGTTGTATGGTTTTTTAGTATTTGTTGTGATGGTGGCATAAGAAATAAATACACCATCTGTGAAAATTATAACTATCTAATTATCACGGTTCAAAAGATACATTGTGGAGATTTACCCTTTTGGGTATGGAACCCTAATTTTTTTTTATTAAATTAAAGTCTATTAAGTCACTATTTACTAAACAAACTGTATTTCGTACTTTGTATTTCTACTAAAAATATTGCTTAAGAGTTATGAGATTACCATAAAATACTTATCTTAATTTTTTATTATTATTATTACTATTTGAAATAATTACTTTACGAATGATGAAAGTATAAATACGCAAGGTATATAGTTTTTAAAATAGGAACCATATTATGCCACAAGTGTTTATTTTGTATAGTATCTACCTAATATAAAATATTTATTTAAGCTTACTGATTTAGTATCGAGGAAACAAAGAAAGAATAGAACATAACCAAGGAAGGTTGAAATTGGATATTAATAATATAATATAGTATAATAAAGGCGGGTCGCTGAGATTGTAAGGAGGTCGACTACAGAGATTGACTCAGTGCTTAGATGCAGACGCAGTAGCGCCATGTGCCGTACATCCCCTCAAGTCTTTGGTACTTTGCTTTTGTCGACCAGTATCTTGTAATTGCTAAAGTGCCGAGTTCAATAATTAAACGATAAATACACCAACAGAGTGAAGGCGAGCGGAGGGCGGCAGTCGAGTGGCGGCCGCGTCGCGTATCAGACATTCGCGGCAAGTGTTGGACCTAAAGTTCATTCGACATTTTTCTATCGGACGTCGAAGGAATCTCACCGGACTGGTTCCCGCGCAACACTGCGTTAGTGCGCCGCTCTGGTGAACCCTTTCGCTTGTAAATGTGCCGATATTTACATATGCGCGCTCGATCTTGCATCGAACTTTCGATCAGCGCTCGCATCTCCTCTGGTGTGCTCCGCGAGCAGGCCGGCGCGCCTGCGCCTGCGTCGTCGCCGCCGCCCCAGCGCGCTCACCTTCTGCACGACGTGCGATGATCCACGTATGTTAAATAAACAAGTATTTATTAACAATTTTTTACTTATCAATAATTTTATTTTCCTAATAGTAAACCGTTGATATGGTTTTATTAATAAGGTTTTGATATTGTGGGACTGTCGACGTTTAATAAAGTTTCTACTTGCGTAATATCCAGTTATGATCTGACATGTTCTTATTATGGTGATATAACACCTAAAATATGAGATAATGTGGGGAATATATTAAAATACAATATACCTACATTAATAAATGACATTAAAAATACATTTCTAAAAATATTACGAATATAATTAACGACAATCTTGGCACAATCCAAAAAACAATATTAAAAGTAACAACTTGTATCACTCACGAATCTGCATATTTCTATTAAAAATGATGTCAAATAGAAATGTGTAAATTAGATAGATACTAAGGAAAATTTGCTTCGTAAGCAAGTATTAAAATAGTCTACAGTAACGTGCTAAAACAGTTTCTTTGATCTATCTTAAGTTAACTAGTCTAACCTGTTATATCTCCACTAACCTAACAACGTCACGAACGCGTCTCGTTTATTTAAGTCATAAAATAAATTAGATAACTCTATAGTTTACATATCATGGCGCTACGTATTTAAAAAAAAATCAATTGCGTAAAATAGCAACGACGAAAATGATTTTACATCCAAATAAAAAAAGTTGTAGCCATCAAAACTCTATGACGACTGCCGGATCTGAATCCTAAAGTATATAAAGCTTGACCTAATTTACTTTATAGAGTAGACTTGACATTACAATAATTAATTGGTGCTTATAATTAAACTGCACAATAAAATTTCCTGTAAATATGATTAGGGAATAAATGTTTATAAAACACAAATTGCCTTACTTACTAGTTAAAGCCAACTCTACAAATCACTTACTGAAGTACTAATAAGGATATTATTTATATGATTCAAATATCCAGTAAAACAATACTTGTTTACTAAACAAGAATAACATAATACGGTACCAGAAACAAAAATAAGTTGATAGTAAATGCTCCAGAACGAGAATCTGGCATACTATGATCAGCCATTTGAAATTATATTATGATCTTGACCTCTGCGGTCTCTAGGTTTACTTACTAGAATGCAAAGGTCATCTTGGCTTTATTGTATCATTAATTAAATGCTTAATAGAATAGGAACTGTAGTATGTAACAGAATTGTCTCGTTTCTCAGTATAATTTTCATTTATTGAATGAAGAAACAGGAAAACTGCAAGGAAGTCTAATTTGCGTCATTCCCTTTATGCCATAAATAATGCATATGGAACGAGGCAAATGATCAGAGATACCTATTATTAAAAAAGGACATATTTAAGTAGCTAATATATATCCTCAATTATATGTTTCGCTACATTTATTATTGTTCTCTATTATAATGATATTATGTGCATTTTGTTACATCGATTTATTTAAAAAAAATACATGTTTGTAAGTCCGTCTACCACATGCCATATAGCATGATAATTGGTTATTTTAGGTTTCTGTTCCCGTTACATAGTACACATGAGTATATATATCACGGGCATAATGAGATAAATATTTATTTTAAAAGTATCTTTAATTTTTAATGCTTACAAAATAATGACATATGCTTTGTGATGTCAATAAATGGATTTATCTGTTAGAGATTGAAAGCCAATGCACGGATTTATTTAAAAAACCATTTTGTATTTTCTCTTGTATTAAAAGGTGTTATCTAAATAAGCGGCATCTTCACGTCTTTTCCCGCATAGCAGAGTTGGGAGAGAATACTCAAGTAGACTTAGAACTATCAACAAAATGGTTGTAAGTCAGTAGTAAGTTAATATAGATTAACATAATGTTTCACATACAGACGCTGTTCTATTGTGCTACCTTAGTGACAAATATTCAATTTGAGTCTGTTGAAAAGGCGGTCGTCCAGTTGTGTCACTTAATGAGTGCGAACTCCAATCTATATTGTCAGTTTAGTTTTCCTTAGTATTAACCGTTGGTCATATCCGTTGGGTACTTAGAAATGGATTCCGACTGATTTGTCACGGTAAAATAGATAATTATCTCCAAGGATTCCCTGTCGTGTTAGATCTGTGTCCACAGGCAAGCCCTTTAAAATAACGGATTCGTCCATCCGTCTAAACTCGATATATAAAAATGATAGATGAGTAAAGAATAGAAGAATAGAATAGTAGGTTCCTATAGCGCCAAATTTGGGATAGGCTAACAGACACCCATAAAAAATTAATCTGTTTTCCACTATTATACGTGAAATATTTGAACTTGAATCATTTTATTTCATCAGGTTGATCATATCGATGTATTCTTTAAAATTAAAATAGAGTTGAAACTTACTCGTATTTTATAATATGAACAATTGTGATTTATATAAATTTGAGGCAAAAAGTACGGCCCTAAGTCAGAATTCTTATAACAATATAAATTCCAACAAAAACATATATGTAAAAGTTAAGAATATGTGTGATTAAGAAAATATTATTAAGAATGTGGTGTGGCTTTTGACTTTGCCCATAAAAGAATTGAGTCATAAAGTAGTCCCACGTTCTGTAGATATTCCATTTTTTTTATATAAGCTTATTTAAGTTGGCTAATAAAAGATGTTAAAATAAATGCCACAAGCTTACAATATTTATTTATCTTAAATAAAAAGTGATCGTCCTTTGGATCGCTTTTTTTCAAGGAAATATATTAAATATTGGTCTATATCTAAACTCTTATTTCTATTTTTTGTAAGAAAATGTTACATCACACTATTTTAATTATTTTGATTTTACATGGTAGGTATATAGAGAGTATTTCTCATTTTACATGGTGGGAATGTATAGCACGAAGGATTTATTTTTCTGGTTAAAAGTTACATCCTATAGAAACAAATCAACCGGATTTATTTCGATAGGATGTAACTTTTCAATGGCGATAAATTTTATTTGATTGTCTGTTCTATTTATTTTTCTGTTATTCATGACACTTTATCTATAGTAATTAAATTTGAAATATATATTATAGGATTAGGTGAATGAAGAACAAAAAACAAATACAAAACAGTGACTCAAATACATAATATATGTATTAAAGTCGAATTGCAGTAATAAATTGCCCACCCACTAGTCTTATGTTCATAAACCTAGGAAAAATGCATCGACGATTGGTGATCAACGAAGCAAAACCAACACGTTCACGCTGTTCTGATTTTATGCCGCACCGCCCTACACTAAAATTTTTACCTATGTGCCTATATACCTACTATTTATTCTGAAGAAATATATATATTTTTATTTTTAAAATACTCTTCTTCTTCTTATTCATGAGGCCAGTCGTGGCGCAGGGACACAAGCATGTGACTGTAAACGCTACAGGTTGTGGGTTCGATTCCCACTCGAGGAAATATTTAATATTTTAATTTCAGTTTTTTTTGTAAAGTAAACAATAATTACTCTAGCTTTAATATTTATATATTAAGAATAAATTCTAATAAATTGTGTGTATGTATTATATATTATAATATAAATATTAAAATTAAAAATCACCCGCTAGTGACCCGTTCGCTGCTTTCCCCGCTTAAACTAAGTGATTATTTATTTAATAAACTGACAATATGCCTATGAAACGAAAGCATTCGTATTTTTATATATGTATGTCTGTACCGTACTAATAGCGACTACCGACTACTAATATGAAAATTTTAATACCTTAGGTTATATTATCGTAAAATTTATGATAATTTTTGATTGTTTTGGAAATAAAAAAGTATAACTAATGTTAATAATTGACCTTTCACCTACTTAATATGTGTAATGTATGTGTACCTTAATATATATATGTGTCGTTCCAAAGAGATTTTTATTTGTTACATTTATCATTATATTCAAACCGAAGCTACTGATTCGGATAATTAAACCACTGTTAACATCCACACTCGCTATGTCACGTCCTTATATGTAACCTCACATCCACATATGTTCTCACATCCACACAAGTGATCTCACATCCACAAATGTGATCTCAAGTCTGCAAATGTGATCTCTCGCCCAGACAAGTTATCTCTCGTCCTCACATGTGATCTCGTGTCTACATATGTGATCTTCCGTCTGCACATGTGATCTTTCATCCACACACGTAATGTCACATCCATACATGTGATCTCCCATAGTCACATGTGATCTATCTTCCACTCTTGTTGTCTCACATCCACACATTTAATCTCATCTTCACATATGGTTTCACATTCACACATTTGATCTCACATTCACACACACGATCTCACATCCTCCAAGCACATTTCAAAATACTTACGTTTTTCAACTTTTATAAGTTGGTACTTCAAGTAGGTCAACGAGCTTTTTGTAGGTCCGTTAATAAAAATACTTACGGATTTTTCAGGATTCTTCCTGAAATTGATACGAAACCCTCATTGGGCGAGTTTGACTCATACATGACATGTTTTTTTATTTATATTACTACAGTAAATGTATAAGAAATTAAAAAAAATATCGATGTACTTATGATAGCTTTCGCGTTCAATGCTCATTTTCACTAATACAACAATTCTTGATTTAAATAAGTTTTATATTTTTCAGATTATGCCACGAAAGTTTTATATTCAAAATATTGAAACTGTTTTTAATATTCTATTTGAAAGTGAAGATGAAGACTATTTTTGAGACGCCGATGTCTTAAGTCACTAGACATAAGAAAAATTTTGTGAAAACTAATTTTTTTATCTGAATTACTTAGCGGTATGGAATTTTTAGTATCGTCTCAAACAACAACATAAGTCTTCCGTTAACTAAGATGTTAATGTTATGGATACCGAAAATCATTTTAGCAAGTATCAGTTATAGATACCCAAGGATACCACGGCGATCATCGAATCCTGTGAGAAAAAACCTTCAATAAAAGAGCTACAATCTCTAACTCGAAGTCAGATAAGAATAAAAGTTTTTTTTTAATTTTACTTACTCTAACTCCACAAAAACGGTAAATACAACTAGATAAAAGTTTGGACATTCCATCTAGGGTAAAGAAGCCAGAAATGTATACGGAATATTTTTCCTTTGTAATTGAGATGCCTACCCTGTTATATGAAGAATACAGCGTGAAGCTGGAAAAAAATAAGACATTACTCAAAAATGTCACAGGCATCCTTACTTTACTCTCCCTTACTATTCTTTCCCGACCTACTTATATTCCAGCTCTAGCTCTAAGTTACTAAAATAGTAATAGTTAATTTACTAGTAAGCATCCTAGTAAGAGGATCTAATTTTTGCCAACTGTAATATTTCAAATGTACCTCTGACCGTACCTAATTAGTAGGTCCCAGCGCAATGATTTTTGACACTAAAATTGTGACCCACAATAATAATATATGTATGTAATCTTTTTGTGAACCTCTCCACTTTTTTTAAGCTTCGTGAAGCTTTATATCCCGCACTTAACAGAATGGAGGGAACCTGGGAATCTAATGTTACACCACATCCTTCCCATTAAGACACTTCCGTTCTCCATTTTCCGGTGAATGACGGAACTCAACGCCGCACTTTACTTCTTCACCAGAGCGGGAAAATAAAAATATTTAATATTTCATTATGTAATTCTAGCTAGCACTAGATTTATACTATTAGATTGACATATTTGGTTTTTTCGAAAAATAGCCAATTCTACCTTGAAATCAAATGTCAAGTTTATTATGAAATCCAGAAGTGTGTTAGGTTTCTGATGAGTGAGTGAGTCAGTCATAAAAATGCTGGTTTTTAAACGTTATAGTTATTATAAGTCAATAAACCATTATTATGCCCTAAATTATTAAAATTTTAAATAAGCAAATAAAAAATTTAACAAGCTAAGCTTTAATAAATATGTCAAATTTTATACATGCAACAATGAAATTCTGCAGGATTTCCGAGATAAATTTAGCCTATATGTTACTCTATAACTGCCATATCTTTCAGGGAAACCTTCTTAAAAGTCGGTGAAGGTATTCCGGAGATTAATCCGGACAAACAGAAAGGCAAACTAACAGACAAATGACATTTTAAAATTATTTGTTTATGTTTAGTGTGTAAATAACCATACGCAGTTGAAAAAACATAGTTATTTTGAAATCACAGGCAGATATTTTGATTTTATTTATATGTATAGGTACATTAAATTGCTCGCCACAGTAAACAAATTTTGCTAAAACGACATTTAATTATTTCTTTTGATTTAAATGCTCTATTATATCACTTCATTTGCATTTCGAGCCTTAAGAACACATTTAGGAGACAATCATAGATTTTGTGTATTTATTCATCTGACAATTTAGAAAGGAACCTATCACATAATAAGTGATAGTCACCTCGAATTTTTAAAGAATAGATGCCCCTAAAGCTCTCTACATTTCCATATAGAAAGAGTCTCGTCAAAGACTTTTGTCTGACCGAGAGAACCTAGTATTATGATACTTCGCTCACTAATTTTCAATTAATAAAGTAGTAATCAAACACATCCTTTTTTTAAAAAAAAGAAATACATATAAAACCTAGGTTAGACTAGAAAAATAATACTAAAGATACAAAAGAAAACAAAACAATTTAAGAAAGAATCATACAACATAAATTAAGATGAGATGAATATATTATTTTAATACAATTGACGATGACGCCGTAGCTGATTGGTTTGATAAAAATATTAAAAATATTTAAAAGCAACCCAAGGCCAAGCATCAATTTTTTTTATTGGATTTTTCAATTATACAATATAAAAGGCATCTATTCCGCACTGAAGGCATCTATCTTTCTTAGTATTTTTTCAGTTGGGCAAGTATCCGTATAGTAAAGTATCTATCCCCAAAACAAGGGTTTTTTGAAAAGCTAAATTCTGCAAAATCTGTAATTGATAAGTCAAAGAAAAGTAAGTGAAAGATTCAACTTAAAATTTAAAGTAGCTAAATTCGAAGAAATTATTTACATAAAATTTGATATTTTTGAAAAGAGAAGATATTTTCAAAAGGTGAGGGAGAGGGGTGCTCTATACTGATTTTATCCTATTAAAGGAAAATGCCTATCACGTTGGATATCTTTCATTAAGACTTCTTCAATGGAATCTTTCAATGGAAAATTTCAATAAAAAATTTTGAAAAATTTTAATGGAAAATTCTCATCGCGTTTAACAACTTTGTTAAGGGTGCATTTATTTAAGTATCGTATAGTTTAGCTGTACCAATATGATTCTGCATCAGGTGTGGAAATCAACGTTTTAATCAATATTGTTCCACTTTGACTTAAGTATTGCTATTGAAATGCGAGCAATCAAAATGCACGGCTGAAATATAAATGAAAATAGAGACAAATAGAAAAAAGAAATGGCAGAAGAGTGATCTGACATTTCAACAAGAATTTTAAAACAATTATGCAAAAAAATGTTATTCTAGGTCAAAAATCGCCTTATGTTAAAAATATCACAGAGAAGCATTATAATCTACAAAAATTAATTTTATAACTTTTTTTCTAGACATTACTAATTCTGGGCAAAAACTGATTACAAAATTAACTTTAGTTACTTTTTTTTTAGGTACTCCATACCACCCTCCTCCCCCGCACTCACTTTCGCGTTAACTGTCAAATATCGGCAACTTGACTTTACACTTTACGATATATGTACATTGCATTCACACCTTTTACAAAGATCAAAATCAGATTTCGAAAACTCTTTATTGCAGATTGTCGCCACTCGCGAGAGGTCATGTGTATACTTCTCCCCAGTCCCGCAAATCCCTCCATGTCGAGACTTCGGTATACTGAGAGCGGACACGTAGCAAAAAAGTTTTAAACACTTGTTATAAAGTGAAAAATGTGAAATGTATTATATCATCTATGGCATACCCTGACGGAATAAACTTAAAGAATCTGTACAGAGAAATACCTAATCAGTTAATCAAAATAAATTAATACTGAACTGTAGATTTAAAAAATATTAAATAAATAAATGTATGAGATAAAATATAATTGGCCAATATGCATGTTTCATGCTTTCAAGTATAGTATAAATTATGTTATAATGCTTTTGTGTTATTAGCAGAGCTCTCGAAGTAGAGGAAATAAAAAAAAATATCCCCCCGAGTGATATTAAACCCACGCTATTACAGTCAAACTTTTAAAAATATTCATGGCATATTACTATTATATTGAAGTTTGTTATTAACATATTAGTTTTACTTATTTTTAAAAATTATTACCCGTACGTAGGCAATTGTTGTGGGTCCATTTAGATTATTTTTGATGTTATAACATTAGGTATATATTTCTCTTCTACGTAATAAACAGTAAAGGTATAATAAGCTTATTTTGGTCTTGTGGTATTATGTTTAGCATAACAAGTTCGTCAAGGTTAAATGTCATTATTATTAGTACAATATGGGTAATATTCTTATCAGACAGTTCAGTTTTTGATCTTAGATATCAGAATATTCCTTAAAACATATTATATTAAAGGTTAAAAAAATACTCTCTGTATATCGATAGAGTTTAATACTATTAATAAAAATACGTCTATAATGAAGAGATTACTTTATTTAATCACGTGCTAGTTCCTTGCGAAGTAGATTAAAAGTGTATAGTGGAAAATACATAAAAGAAGTCATGAGCTAAACTAATGGAAGTAAAGAAACCTGAGAAAAAATAACCTTTCAATAAATATAATCAATTTTATTACAATAATACAGTATGTACAAAGGCATAGGCCTTTTTTAAATCATAAATCAGCTTCAGGCTGTATCCCGCACACAGCAGAGTAGGTAAAGGGAACCTAGTTTAAGACACTCCGTTCCCCACTTTCTGCCGAATCCTGGAGGCATTACGTGTTAAATGACAGAACTCAACCCCTTTTTTAATATATTAAAATAAATTATTTTCCATCATTTTAAAGTAAGATAGTTATCCACATGAATTACATCATATTTAAACAGTTAAACTTTTGCTCAAGACCCTTTGAACAAGTAGAACGTGTGAAATAATAAGTCATGGCGCTAATTAAACAGTGTCGTGCTCATAGGTACCTCTATCCTGTTGAAGACTGGCTGTTGCGTGGGCGTCTCGTGATTACTGTAATTATTAAAGCATGTCTCGTAAGCGTGTAAGTTTCAAATAATTAATCATTATATGTAAGCTACACACTAAACGATGCAAAAGAACACATTTAAATGCACATAGTCATTTTTATTTTAATATTGTATTTTTATTTTAAAGCAATATGCAAAATTGATTCTGGTTGGTATTGATTGGGCTTGATAAAAAAATTAAATATTGTGTTGTATTATATTTTATAAAGATCTATCATTATTTATAAAGACTAAATTGTCTATAAGTATTGGGAACTTGAATAAGTTCTCCTTGAATAAGATGGCGTTGCGGCACTCTGTGCATGGAATTTCGTACGGTAACGAATCACCAAAGTAGTAGATACTATATGTAACCTCAAATTATAGTAGAATAGTGTTTACTACAGTGTCAACTACATATTTATTATCCCTTTGTGAAAATGTGTACTTTTGTACCAAATAAAGTATTTTTGCGGGGAATTGCAATAAAATTCCCCGCAAAAATACTTTATGCTATTGCTTTATTCAGAAAAAATCTGCAGCAGAAGCACATAGAATTCTCGTTGAGATATATGGTGACAATGCTTTGTCGAATACAACGTACAGATACTGGTTTAGGCGCTTCAAAAGTAATGATTTTGACTTTGAAGACAAAGAGCGTTCTGGAGCACCAACAAAATTTGAAGACAGAATTGGAGGCATTGCTTGAAGAAGATCCATGTCAGACGTTAGTAGAGCTCGGGAAAACGTTATAAGTAGATGCGTCAACAGTTTCAAAACGTTTAAAAGCGTTAGGAATGATCCAAAAGCAAGGGCATTGGGTGCCGTATGAGTTGAAGCCGAGAGACGTAGAACGACGTTTTCTCATGTGTGAATTGTTGCTTCAACGGCAAAAGAGAAAAGGTTTTCTGCACCGTATCGTCACTGGGGATGAAAAGTGGATTCACTACGACAATCCAAAGCGAAAAAAATCGTGGGGCATGCCGGGTCACGCATCAACATCGTCGCCAAAACCAAATATCCATGGTTCTAAGCTTCTTCTCTGCATTTGGTGGGATCAGCAGGGCGTAATTTATTATGAGCTGCTTAAACCTAATGAAACTATCACGGGAGCTCGCTATCGACTTCAGTTGATGCGTTTGAGTCGCGCTCTGAAAGAAAAGCGGCCACTATACGAGCAGAGACACGACAAAGTGATTTTATTACATGATAATGCTCGGCCACATGTGGCAAAACCAGTCAAAACTTACCTGGAAACACTTCAATGGGAAGTTCTACCCCACCCGCCGTATTCACCGGACATAGCCCCCTCCGATTACCACTTGTTTCGGTCGATGGCGCACGGTTTAAGCGAGCAGGGCTTCCATTCTTTTGATGAAGCCGAAAAATGGTTTGATTCCTTGATTGCCTCGAAAGATGAGTCGTTTTTCCGACGGGGGATTCAATTACTACCAGAGAGATGGGAGAAAGTGGTCTCTAATGATGGACAATACTTTGAGTAATGTCATTGTAAGCATTATATTTAATTTTTTTTTAAACAAAAAAAAGCGAGAACTTATTCAAGGTCCTAATACATTGTGACAAAAAAATGATTTTGATTATTATTCAAAATAGCACATCAACGTTGTTGGTCACATAAAATAAATTACAAATAAAAATAAATTAAATTATTTTTTATTTGTATTTATTTTATGTGACCAACACAGTTATAAATATATTTTCAAATACAGTGATGTATTTTAGCTTTCTAGCTATATTTATTTATTACTATAAAGAAAAATTGTATATAATAATATGTATTTATTTCTTAGTTAAGCTATTTTAAGCATAAGTATTCAGAGTCTATATAACTAGGCTAAGAAACATAAATAAATATAAATTCTTTAACGAATTATTTAAGTTTGGGAGAGTATTAACGTATTCTATTCTGGATCATGAGATGTATGAAGCTATTGCAGTTTTAACATTTATTCAGATTTTGACATAATTTAAAGACTCTACCCTTATTTGTCTATATTTATTTGGCAAAGAGATTACTCCACTATTTTCAATATGTTAAAAATGTTATAAATATTTCATAATTCTTTATATGAACATTTTATAAAGTATTTAAAGCAAATTAATAGGGAATATTGAATAATTTATAATCTTGTCGGAAACTCTACATGATTGATACATTAGCAGTATGGTATAATACCAATCAGTTAAAGTATAATCATCAATAAATATAAATACCGAGATCAACATGCATCTTAGTGCAGATCTTCGGAATGCATCGACGACCTTCAATTTGACACGACGAGCTGACATTATTGCGTTACGATAGCGATCTCTACATTTGTAGGCTTCTGCCAATGCAATCGGAACCACTAGATATAAGTTTAAACGTCACCAATCTCAAAAAGACTCTATTCTTACTTGCATAAGGATAGTTCGCTTTCATACTGCAGCGCGTTACAGGGAAGTGAAATCTAATCCTAATTGGTAGAAACATGAAACTAACTCTTTCTTTGTAATTCAGATTGCAGTAAAAATTACGTGTCTTATTATAATATATATATATTGGATTTAAGGAAGTGACATTTTTAGGTTACGGTGTTACGTTTAATGATACATAATTAAAAAAATACGTGACACATAATAACAAAAAAATTTAAAAAATCAGCTTCACGCTGTATCCCGCACACAGCAGGGTAGGCAGAGGGAACCTAGTGTAAGACACTCCGTTCCCCACTTTCTGCTGAATTCTGGAGGCATTGCGTGTTAAGTGGCAGAACTTAACGCCGCGCATTTGTCTCGACACCGGAGCGAAGAAATGGAAATATAAATCTAAGTAAACATTTCATCTTTTCGAGTGGGGATCGAACCCACAACCAGTCGGTTTCACAGTCACACTTTGTGCCACTGCGCCACGACTGGCCTCAATAAACACATAATATTGTAAGTAAATTAAAAAAAAAACAAATTAGCATTCCTTTCACTAACTGTAATACTTTAAAGTGTAAAGGATCTTAAATTGTATTTTTCAAATACATAGCCTTACTATATTATGTGATCATCTCAAGTGACAATTGCGGTTACGGAATTCTTAATCTTGCATTGGAATGTTGAACCAGTACTTATTGCGTCTAAAAATATTCGCTGGCCGTGTTTCATTAACGATAGTGATTTAGAATGTATCCAATATGTAGAGTCATATATATTAAAAAAAATCAACTTCACGCTGTACCCCGCACACAGCAGGGTAGGCAGAGGGAACCTAGTGGTAAGGCACTCCGTTCCCCACTTTCTGTTGAATTCTGGAGGCATTGCGTGTTGAGGCAGAACTCAACGTCGCGCTTATCCTCGTCGGTTTTACAGTCACACTTCGTGCCGCTGCGCCACGACTGGTCTCATATGTATTAATTAGGTCTATTAAAAACAATTTAACTTGTTATAACTTTTTAATGAATTTGCATACATTTGGAAAAAAAATCGAGCAACAGACTTCCATTACGACGGTAACAAGTAAGACGAAGACAAAACATATAATATTAAGGCTGAAACGAAACCGACATACCAACGACGCAACTATTAGACGCTGGTAATAAATATAATAGTATATATATTATACAATACAATAATATATACAATAGCTTACTGCTTACTTACTAGGCTTAAGACTCTGTAGGAGGAGAAGAAAATAAATTTTAATTCTAATCTAAAAGTTTTCCAGTGGTATTTTTCAGAGAATGAGAACTTAGCGACCGCTCAATCTATTGGTATATGATGATGATATGATCAAAGTCACTCGAATTGCAATAAGATAGGACAATTGTTGTATACACTTTACCCCTGTATTTCATTAAAACCGGGGAATGTAATCCTGTCAGCCATGCCCGACGGTCGTTGATCTAATTGAGCATTTGAGCTGTGCGTGCGTGCTAATGGGCTAATTGCGTACATGAGAGAAGAATTGGTGAGTAACGCGAACGGCAGGACGCGAGTGGTCGTGGGTGGCAGACAGCATGGCTCCACGGCCATACTTCGTTAATGTGACGAGCCATTCCATCATGTATATTGTTTTCTTCAACGAAAAATAAATCTTCTCATGTTTGAATTTGAGTATTGATTTAGTGTTACTTGGTTGATACATGCATTATTATATTTTATTATGAAAATCTTTGAATAATTTAAATAATCAATTGATAGTTAAATTTATATATAAACAACCAAAACAAGCTTAAACAACCAATAAGAGTGAGTTGGTAGAGTATTCAATACCTAAATATTATAAAGTAGCAATATATATTTATATTCCAGTAAGAAAATAAAATAGTTAAATAATAACACAAAAAAAGAATTTCTAATTAGTGTGAGTACCAATTGGAGAAGAAATTTCCCTATGGGTATTTTTTTTCTCTTTCTGATATGAATTGTGTCAACTGTGTTGCCCATAAAATCAAGCAAGATTGTAATTTAAGTTAAATAGTAACTTAAGTTTGTGAGGCCAGTCGTGGCGCAGGGGTACAAGGTGTGACTGTAAAACCGACTGGTTGTGGGTTCGATCCCCACTCGAGGAGATGAAATGTTTACTTAAATTTATATTTCCATTTCTTCGCTCTGGTGTCGAGGACAAGCGCGGCGTTGAGTTCTGCCACTCAACACGCAATGCCTCCAGAATTCGGCAGAAAGTGGGGAACGGAATGTCTTAACACATTATGTTCCCTCTGCCTACCCTGCAGTGTGCGGGATACAGCGTGAAGCTGATTTATTTTTTATTTATTTTATTTATAGTAACCTGAAAGTTATAGTGTCGTTCTTCACTGTTTATATTTAAAATACTTTTGTTTTTTTTAATATTAAAACATAAAAAGTCTCCTACGGCGCGGCGGTGGAGTACTTCGCCCGATAAATAACCTTAAAAAGATTTGTAAAAAAAAATTGTAAAGAAAAAGATAACAGACCGACGTAATTCATATTCTCACTATTTGTCCGAATAATATAATACTAATGTGGTATATATGTCGATTGAAATCTTCCAAACTGGTGACTCAATGAGTAGTATAGCTACATTGCATATTGGTTTTCGTATCATAAACAGTTTAATCTACAATAATGACGCAGCATATCTCTTATTATAAGTATTAAAAATTCGATAACCTCAAGAAAAACTGGTATAAAATTCCGAGCAACTTCTAACTTTCGCTGGCAGCATATAACGGATTGCGAGCGACACGCGCCAAAAAAAGGAATTAAAAAAAAAAACAAGAACAACAGTTCGTTATTTGCGCGTAACGGCTCCGGTAGCTTGCGAACGATAAGCCATCTCAGTAATTTTAATTTAATGAAGGCAGCTTTATGACAACTTAACAAGGTTTTATTTGAAAACTTAAGTTTGTGCGGATGCTTTCTCTTCTTATTACCACAGAATATAAAGTTAATATGAAAAATCTCGTATGTTATAATTGGTTCATAAAAAAAATATTAAATGTCTTTATTTCCTTTAATGACTAAATTAATTATAAAAGTGCAGATAATGTCCACTAATTTTATATCAATTAGCACTTTTTTTTATAATATATGTAATATAAAAATATATAATGTCCACACTTATCAAACTTTCGTTATCATATAAAGAATCCACATTATCATAGTACAAAAAACTAGAAAATCTAATTCCCTGGGGTAATTGAAGTCCAATTCAAAGTCCAAAATTGCAATACCTTTGTTTCCAAACCAAATAACCAAAAATAAAAAAAATGTACTATTTGCTTAAATACTACCTACTCTATTATTTTGAAAGATTCACCGTACTTGGAGAATTTAGAATGACGTCATTTAGCAATAACACGTTAATTACTACTTGAAACTTCAATCCAGTATCTTAATGGTCAAAGTCAAAATAAAAGTGGCCAATATGTTGTATAGTATGAAGGAACTCTATAAAAAATATTAAATTTTTCTTTTCGTGCTTTTTCCAGACAGTTTGTAGTTGGGCGCATTTAATTATTCCTGCTTCCATATATATTATACCGTTATAGCCCGATTACAAATATGAGAATAATCTTTTCAAGTCAAAGTTATTTCGTTAGCTACTAACTGTTTAGCTTTGTAAAGATTTTTTGCGTTTTTCAGTTCAAAATACATTGTATTGTAAAAATAATTAGTAGAGACAAAAATTTATATATATGACTAGCTTTTACCTGCGGCTCCGCCCGCATGGTCCAATGGATATAACTAAGATTTGCTCATGAAAAAACACAGGTCAGTACTGTTAGATTACATCGAAACTACTAACGTGAAGTGGAATGAAGTGTTTCAAATCAAACCAGTAGTTCCTAAGATTAGCGCATTTAACCAAATAAACTCTATATACAGGTATACTAATTTTAAGTGATAAACTTAAAATTAGTATACCTATATATAGAAGTGGATATATTCTTACATTTTTTAAAACTATTGAGTGTCTTTTAATAATTAATGATTGAAAAACAAAAAAGAAAAACAATATTTGCGAATTTGAACTTTTTGCACGCACGGCTGGCTTTCTTTTCATTTATAATGGAATTCCAAGTAGTAACTCTAATTTTTAGCACTATGTGAATTATAGCCTACCTTACCTCTATTTTTAAGCTTACTTGACAGGACTTTAATAATGTACATTTTGTCATTGTGATTTACCTTAAGAAACCGGTAACGCTAACAATGGATACTTAAAAAAAAAATCTTGAACATAATATCTATATTTATTATATTTTTATAGCTTATAGAAATATAAAATACCATTTAAAAAATCTTTTAGTATACACAAAAATTGGATGTCATATATCATATTTCTAGATCACCTAAAAGTGGGTTAAGTTTTTGATCATTTCGTGAGTCACTCAGTGATAAAATGTTGATGTTTAGAATCTTTACCATTTATATTATTTATACCAAATTTCAATTTTGATCTCAAATTTCCATTGACATTATATTGTCTTGTATTTTTGATTGGCCTGCTTCCCCTGGTTAGTGAATTTCTAGATTTCCTTAGCCAGAATAGATATTGGTCGTATTTTTTATTTTAAATTATGAGAATTATTAAATGTTATACAGCACCAAAAACATATCTAATTCTATTTCCTTTGTTATCTCACTTTCAACATATGAATAAGTTTTTTTTAAATAAACTATTTTCTTATACTCGACTTGATATTTTTTGTTACAAGCACTCGGAAAAAAATATCAAATTGTACGAATTTTAATTGAACGTTTGTATCTGATAAAGAGCTATAATATTTATTTAAGTCCCGAACTCTACAAAAAACGACAAGTGTTAAACTATATACTTAACAATTAATTTGATGTTTTCTTTTTATGAAAAGGTAAAAACTTGATTCATATATTTTTTATTGAAATCCAAATTAATTTAGTGTATCAATAATCTATTCAAAATGCTAATTGCAGCTGTCATTAATAAAGATATTACTATCAAAACATGTATTAGTAAAAATGTAGTAGCTTTTTTTTCATATTTAATTTTTTTTCTGTCATGAAAAACATTATTTATATCCATATGTTCAGGCACGTGCATTGGCTGTAATCAAAATAAGATCTCACGACACCTGCGAAGCTCCATATCATTGTTAACACACATTCATCACTCAGCCGCGCAGCTCATATGTTAGAAACATTTTTTTCACCGCAATATTTACTTTTATATCATAATCTTAATTGTTCTATTTGTTATTTAAACATCTGGTGTGCAGGAAATAGATTAAAACGTTTAAGACCATTTACTGAACGTGAAAAATTTGCAACAAAAGTATTATACTCGACGGAAATACTTTGTTTTCTTTGATAATATTACTTTTGTATTCTCTTATCGATCACAGTGTAGTTTGTGACTAATGTTATTTTTTTTTAATATGCTACAGTCGTGACGACGATTTACGATATAAGAATTGTGATGTATATAGGTAAGAGAAAAATCTACAAAATACAGTAAAAGGTAATCCTAAAAACTATTATATAATTAAATTAAATATTGATATAGATTCATATTTAAAATATATGTAACATATTTTACAAAATCTAATATACCTAGTATACTACCTATATTTTGTTAACAAATCTCTATAATTAATTTAAAATTATGGAGGGTTAAATATCCTCTCTCGGTGAGGGTATGTTTTAACGGTTTTTATTTAACGGTGGGGATTTCTCGGAAAAATCAAGAAATGGTCCACCATCTCGCTCACCCTTCCCCCACTCAAGATGAGTTCGCCACATAGTCTAGCCTGCTTATAATTACGACTATTTACTTAAACAACGCTCAGTGATTCTGAGGCGCCTTATGTGACATAAATACGCGTCAAAAGCTTAGTGTAGTGTGACAGATAGACAGTGATAAGTGGTACAATTCGCGATTTGAGAACATTTTTGGAATATTATATTTTTACAAAATTAGGTAAGAATTAAATAAAATTAAATAACCAAAATAAATCATTTTAATATTTTTAGGTATACACTTTGAATATTTTTGTAACATAAACATATCAATTATTTTAAGTAATTAATATTAAGTACTAGTAATAGTAATAGTTACGTTTATTATGACAGCATTTTTTCTCATGTAAATAATTTACACGACATGTGATAGCTAGAATAATTTTGTAAAAAAAAATTTATAATTTCCTTATTAAGTAATTAGTTAAAGTATGATAAGTTCTTTGATTTTCACGATTATTACACATTTTAAATGAAACTATTTTATCCGGATTAATCGCCTATATTTTGTATTTCTAATCTACCCGTGACCACGGACTACTGCAAAGTGTTCGAAACGTCGGGTTTCCAAAAACGTATAAAAAAAAAACAAAATATACGCGATTCATCCGGTTAAAATAGTTTCATTTAAAATAGTTAAAGTATGGTTTAATAGTAGAGTTTTTATGGTAGAGTTTAGTTTTTGTTACAATGAGGTTATCATTTAATTATTATTTTTATACTTTTCGTGCTGCCAAAAATGTAAGGTTAGATAAAATTAATTCAAATACAAAATTTTGTAAGTATTAAATATATATTTTTAGAAAAACGAATTGTTGTAAAATATTTCAAAGATATTATAATAAATATTTTTGAACATGAAAACATTCATAAATACTAAAAGTGTACAAACATATTGATTTTCTTGGAAACATTCAATATTGTAGCGTAATGTGTGGTTATTTACGAGCTGATATCACTGAATGTGAAATTGATAAAGTAGAAAGTGGCCTTGCGATAAACTCTCATTAACAACATAATATATTGTATTCATTTCGTGTAACTTTGTTGAAAAAGTCTTAAATTTTCGTGAACACGTCAGTCGGCCCATGTGAGGGGCAGTGGGCAGTGGGCAGTGGGCAGGTGAAGTGGACGGCCGAGGGGTAGGTGGCCGGGGGCGCGATGGCAGTGGGTGGCGGGGTGTGGCGGGGCGGGGCGCGGCAGGGCCGGCCTGCCGACGCCGCCGCGTCTGGAGCGGCCTCTCATTCCCGCCGCGAGCCCGGCGCCGCTCGCACGTCATGCGCGCACACGCCCCGCCCGCACACGCACGTCGCGCGCGCCGCAGCTCCCGCGCGCCACCACGCGCCAGTGATGTTCCCCGCGCGCTCCGTCGTCATGTGCCAACGGTTCGGTCGTGAACGAGTGCGGTTCCATTTATTCCCGAAGCGTTGACTGTACGCGCTTTCTGCTCGAGCGGAGATATCTCGGATTGCGGATTTTGTGTAACTATCGACGTTGGATGCGTTAAAATTTCGGGTGAGTGAGAGAGCCGAGCGTGGCTGGTTTGACCGCATTATTTTCGAAATACGTACGCCGCGATCCGGTCGACCGCGCTAGAGCGATCAAAACACTATAAAAACAAATACATGTTCGATACCATCTCTACAATATCATTATAATTAGATTTTGTTGTAAACATTTCACTTTTTTACTTATTCTGTCGACAGTAACATTTCATTTCTAATAATAAACTTTAATTCCTAGTAATTTTCCCATATTCATGTGAATTTAATAGAAATAATGAAATCTGAAAAGACATTAATTGTATGTCGATATCTCGTTGAAGTCTTTTACTCAAGACAATTATTGAACAGCTTAAAGTTAAAGTAAATTTTTGTAATGTAGCCAAAAGCTTTTTCTTATGAGCCAGTTGACTGAGATTTTTTTATATTAATTTACAAAACAATAATAACATAATGAATTATGTTATTAATGCTTTACAAGTTCTGTTTATGAAGAAAAAAATGTACGACGACATCCCACCATAATATAGATACCAATACGATTTTTTAATATTATAAATATGAACCAGCTGATTTTACAAAGCAAAGTTTCTTGCATACGTAATAACAACGAATATCATTTGCATTTTCTTAGAATCATTATTATGAATATAAATGTTCAAATTAATTCAAATATCACATTTTCTATGAATATCATATGCACCTACTTAGAAGTGGTCACGACGAGCTATAAAACGTGAAAAGCGAACAACGTTCATGTATTTAGTTACATTAGAATTAGTCTCCTTTGAAATTGAAAAGGCTGAAACAGTATTCTTGTTTTTTCTTTTAATAATATTATTATTTCAGTCCTCATGACTATGAAAAAAAATATATATATAAATCCATAAATGGCGTAGAGTTCCGCCACTTAACACGCAATGCCTCTAGAGCTCAGCGGAAAGTGGGGAACGGTGTGTTTTAACACTAGGTTCCCTCTGCCTACCCTGCTGTGTGCGGGATACAGCATGAAGCTGATTTAATTTGATTTTATGGACTAAACATAAACATTGTATAGCAAATTGTAGCTAGTTGTATTTATGAAACTAGTAGTAAGGTAATTGGTAGGTATTATAGTGTCACAAACAAGACGACTTGTTGGTAAATAAACAAATTATGCAGAAGCTGTAGGTATCAAAGGTTATGTCGAATACTTACCTATTTATCAACCGTTTTATTGAGGTTATAACTTACGTTTCTCGTCGTACAAATCACACAAATAAAACAAGTACGTTTTTAGCATATTAAGCAATTATCGTTTAACATAAATTATAGGCACAGCATTAACATGATATAACCCAAATTAAAGTAGAAGGATTTTTATAGTATAATAGATTAACCTACAAGCAATACTTTATATACGTACGTGTATGATGTCTTATATGAGTAATTATTCTTTGATTGATGATGAGATAATATTTGATGACGATTATGATAAGCTTTATTCCGCTCTATAAAATCATTTTGTCAAATTTGTTATATTTACTTTATGTAAAACTATTTTGCCCTATATTACTGAATGTAGGCCTTATGTCACCTAAATATCGTACCATTTTACTCACTTCCAGTTTTTATCATATAAGGATTTGTTATGTCATAATGTAGTTAAATTGCCTTATATGGTTAGCTATAAGCTTAGCAAGGAAAACACATTGTTACATGATGTAATACACCAGGTTGTCATCATTTTATTTTTATCAATTGTCATTAGAATTCCTAATACATATCTTTGTGTACGCATTTTTAAATTCATTTTATAAAAAACTTTTAGAACTTTTACGCAGTAATAAAATTAAGTTATTCATAATTACTTAGAACGAAATGTAGTATGATCTCGCAGCGGAAATTACATTGTGATGTTGTATTTATTAGGAATAATGAGAAACAAGATAAACCGACTACCGCTCCCGAACAATACTGACTTTTGTTTAGTAGCGACTGTTGACGAATAACCATAGATTAGTCATTAAATGTCATTCATCTTTAAGATTAAGATTATATTAGAATTATATTAGAAATGAATTCTGGTAATATATTTTTTTTCTCTTTGTGCAGGTGGGCCGAGGAGAATTATGCGTGGGGCGTGCGCGTGCGCGGTGGTGTGCGCGTTGGTGGCGCTTTGCGCAGCCACAGGGTTGGACGAGGCGACGCGCGCCGCCGCCGAGAAGCAGCTGCTGGCGCTGCTGGGCATGCCGCGCCGGCCGCCGCCGCGCCATCGCCCGCCGCCGCCCGTGCCTCGCGCTATGCGTTTGCTCTACGACGAGCGAAAAGCCTTTCCCGCTGCGGCCGCTAACACGGCGCGCTCTTTCTACCATATTCCCACCGAACTCGATGGACGCTTTCCTGGTGAACATCGCTTCCGCCTATACTTCAATATAAGTGCCGTACCGTCTGACGAAATCGCAAAAGGTGCGGATCTTACTTTCCAGAGGGCTTTGGGAACTACTGGAAAACAAAGGTTAATGCTCTATGACGTTGTAAAACCCGGTCGTAAAGGTCAAAGTGAACCAATTTTGAGGCTTATTGACTCGTTACCACTTCGACCGGGCGAAGGTATTATTACCGCGGATGCTCTGGATGCCACAAGAAGATGGCTTAAGGAGCCGAAGCAAAATCATGGACTTCTAGTTCGAGTTATCGAAGAGGGAGTGGGAAGCAACGCTAAGTTTCCACATGTGCGTGTAAGAAGAAGGGCGACAGAAGCAGAAGAAGAATGGCGGACGTCCCAACCTCTGCTTATGTTATATACAGAAGACGAACGAGCGAGGGCTGCCAGAGAGCGTGGCGAGACACTGCTCACGCGCAACAAGCGCGCCGCGCAACGAAGAGGGCACCGCGCACACCATAAGCGCAAGGAGGCCCGCGAGATTTGCCAACGTAGACCGCTGTTTGTCGACTTCGCCGACGTGGGCTGGAGTGACTGGATCGTAGCCCCACAGGGATACGACGCTTACTACTGCCAAGGCGACTGCCCGTTTCCTTTAGCAGATCATCTTAATGGCACGAACCATGCCATCGTACAAACTCTGGTTAATTCAGTGAACCCTGCGGCAGTGCCCAAAGCGTGCTGCGTTCCTACGCAACTTTCCTCTATATCTATGTTATATATGGACGAAGTGAACAATGTGGTGCTTAAAAACTATCAGGACATGATGGTAGTGGGCTGTGGATGCCGATGACGAAGGCGCGATGCCTCGTGCGGACCTAGTGATAAGTCGTGGACCCAGTGTACATATAGTAGTGGCCTCGAAAATTGTAAATAACCTCTTTGTATATATACTCGTGTAATGATTATTTTATTGAAAGGACAATGTAATAAAAGATATAAATACTAAATATGTATGATTACTTAACACTCCACATTTTCTCAAAATCTATCAAAATAAGAAAAAAAGGTTAATATCCAAACGTAAAAAAAATGGAAGTCAAAGAGCTATCAGATTTAAATAAACTAATATAGAGAGTATTTGAACAATAACTATACACTAACTAATAACTACTATGAAATTCGTTTACTTTTAACAATTTAAGCAATCTTATAACACAAGATTAATCAATAAAAACTATTTTTTTCTGTTATTGGGTCGTATAGTTAAATTTCAATGGTTTGGACTAATCATAACATAGGTAGTCGCAGGTATAGTTCAAAAATATAAATGTTTAATCATAAAAAATAAATAAGGAAAGATTAAAGAACTTAAGTTTCATTATGTCGTCACAACGTTTACTATGAACCTCATATTATGAATGGCTGCCATTCATGCTAGCATCGTTACTGAAATATAACCTTGAAAATGTAGACAAAATAAATTCTTTAAATGATTAGTTAGAATCACCATTTATTTATATACAAACTGAACTACCTAGATTATGTACCTAACAAAGTGTTATTGATATATAAAATACATTATATTTTACATCAGATTCATTTAAGTAATTAAATATCTAGTCCCGCTGTCAAATGATGTAAAATTGTATAGTTCTTTTATATGGAGTAAATACTGACACTCATAAGTTAATTAATCTCTTACAGTTTTTATTATACCAAATCATTTCAATGAACTTAATCCAACTTCACTCTACTAAATTTTATAATTAGAAACTCAATAAACATCCTAACCATCCGTACGCTGAGTAAAATTTGAAGAAGACGAAGTCGTCAAATTAAGAAAATGACAAAAGCTGAATATCGCGATGAATCTTAATTATAACACTACTAGAGGAATCACGAGACTTTTATAAAGACGTCGATAAAGAATTTTAAAGACAATATTTAAAGTAAATTCCATTTAAAGTGTGGCAGGTCTCTAAATTTCAAATATTTCGTCACAAGGCGGCGATATATCATGTTTTTGCCCGGGCGAAGGAATGCCCGCCTGTATAATTTGGCCGGCCACCCGGTAACTCCGCGTCTGCCGCGCCCGCCGTCCTACGTCTATATTATCAGTAGATAAATTTAAGCTTTGTCTTTGAATCGTATTTCGTCCTCTCGAAGTATTGCTTTTGTTTTTTGTTATGTTAACAAAAAACTGAGTGGAGGCGAACGAAGTGGGTATAATTTATTTTATAGCCGGCTCGCTCGTAACTCGGCGGTGGACGGCTGGACGCCGATTTATCCCCATCTTGATGTAATTAACGTAAATGGATTGGCCGTAGCCGGTGTCTGTGAGTGTTGGACCCTCTGTGCCTTATGTCTCCTTATAACGACTCCGCCATGTAATATGATTTTATGTACTTACCGAAAGTTCCATTGAATTTATCCTGTTGTTATCCGGTGTAAACCAATTAAAAGTATTCACATCCAACCTAAATCGAATAAGGTTGCAAACTTGAATCTCGATGAACGCGGCGACTTGTCCCTGAGAGAATTATAATTGTTTTGCATTCTTGCACAAGTATAAAAACAAAAGGGCGAGGTACGGCCCCCCGCACTGTTGGTCCTGCAGATCAGACCGAAGTCTGACGACTCGCATTCCCTTCAGACAAAAAGCTACGATTTATTCGGAGTTGGTAATTTTTATCTCTGTGTTCGTTATTAGTGAGCACACTCATTAAAAATATTTAAGATGTTAAGTTTTCTTCTGCAGCTATTATAGTACATTTGGATATTTTTTATTTACATCACTTACCTTGTATTTGTTATTTGTTGTTATAATTTTCATAAACTGAATGGTATTTGTTGATGTTTAAAAATAAATAATAACATTTTTATTTATAGTGGTAATGTAATAAATAATATATTTTAATTTTAACTATTAAAGACGATTGTGTAGGTGCCGATCTATCTAATAGTCATATTAATTGATTGAGAGGGTAAAGTGTGTAATGCATAATTAGGTATCATTCATATATACAATGAAGCGAGAGGCTGGGAGGCGACAAGAGGCCATCGAACTCGGGTCTCTTCTCCAAACATACGAAATATGCACAAATTAAACCTGTTCTGTCTTGCATTACTTTTATTGCTTTTACCTAAATATTTATTTGTAAACTGAAACTGTTTACAGTCAATAGAAAATAACACATCTTGTATATTCTCCAATCACGATTTGCAAATTATCGTATAGTTAATATACGATAGTGATACGGTAGACAATTTTGCGTCTTTAAGGAAAGCTGCGCAATAAACAGTCCACATACACGTATATCTAGTTACTAAATAACGTATTCTTCTAATTTGACGTAGGAAAATATATATTTTAATTATTAATATTTTATACTTAAAGGCCAGATTATTTTTCATTAAAACTAAAGTATTTCATATACTTTATTATTATTATTATTAAAAATTAAAAATATTATTCTCGTTTTTCTTCAAACATGCTGTTGTTCCGTAGGTATGAGATCACCGTGTGTCCTCCTGCGTAAATTGATACAGGTGCGATTTAATTTTGTTCCAAAATATTAATTATTATTTTAAAACTTAATATTCATATATGGCATAATAATAATTATATGTTTAATTCACTAAACGACCATGAACTGACTGCTGGACACACCTTCTTATAACTTGTGAAAATTTGATATCATTAATAGATCTAAAGATATCATACTTATCTTTGTATTTTTTATTAAGATATTATTATTCGTTAAAACAAATGAAATCAGCTTCACACTCCGCACACAGCAGGGTAGGGAACATAGTGTTGAGACACTATTTCATTTTCCGCCGAATTCTGGAGGCATTGAGTGTTAAGTAAAATTAAAATATAGATTTACATAAATATATAATTTCCTCGAATGGGGATCGAACCTATAACCTATAACATTCACAGTCACACTTGCGCCCCTGCGCCGCGATTGGTTATTATTTATGTAACTAAGAATAATGATTTAAAATACTTAAAGTATATAATTTTAGTACCTAACGTGTTCATTAAATGTAGGTTAGCTCTAAGCTTATTGCCTATCTAAATATTAACTTAGATTTGATAGAGGCCTCAGGTGTTTATTTATTTTTGGTATCCTTAAATTAGCAAATACTAAAATTACTATGAGGCCAGTTGTGGTGCAGCGGCACAAAGTGTGACTGTAAAACCGACTGGTTGTGGGTTCGTTCCCCACTCGAGGAGATGAAATATTTACTTAAATTTATATTTCCATTTCTTCGCTCTGGTGTCGAGGTGTTGAGTTCTGCTACTCAACACGTAATTCCTCGAGAATTCGGCAGAAAGTGGGGGACGGAGTGTCTTAACATTAGGGTCCCTCTGTCTACCCTGCTGCGTGCGGGATACAGCGTGAAGCTGATTTAATAGATATTACTTTATCGTTTGTACGTATTTAACGTAAGTGGCCAAAATAAAATTTTAGTAAAATTTTTGGTGATCGCGTGCCACGCTCACAGTCCACGTGCTTGTCCCGTACGCACTTCAATAACAATCTACTTTCACCGTAAGGGCGTCGTCTCATAAGATAATACGTTAGATTTAACAGCGGAAAATTCCAAAAATCGTAGCTATTTCAATCGGGAAACTCTAAAAACTTAATGAAACATTTGATTTATACCTAAATAGCCGTGGCATATCTATTATTTTACCGATACAACTTATTAGTTCTAATACTTGAGTGATAAACCTATTACCAAATATTAAAAACAGCTTAATAAAATCCACATCTACTATATAATGTATATTTTTGAATTTATTTGTAACTTATAAAATCTATAGAACACAAATAACATATTTCGGTAGTATTTTATTACGTATTAACAGGAAATACCAATTAAACATTAATATAATATAGCGTAAAGTTAGAAACTTGGACTAGATAATATCATCCGGCTGCGATAAGAAGTAAAAATGGTAGTGTTATGATTGTGGCATGTCACGTGCGCTGGCCGTATAACGGTGGTGACATATCTAACCGGCCGCCGGCTCGTCGGATGCTCGCTCCACAGACAGCTTCGGAGATCCACACTGTTTAGCTGTACAACTGCATTCGTTTGGTTACTTTATGATGAATCTATGAAGAAAATTTATGAATAAAACATTCTGTAACATTGTTGCACTAAGTGTAAGTGTGAACGCGATAGGTTGTGGGTTCGATTTCCACTCGAGGAAATTGAATATTTAACATTTTCGTTTTCTTCGCTCTGGTGTGGAGGCAAAGCGCGGTGTTGTCCTATGCCACTAAACAAATAAAAAAAGAAAATGGGTAAAGGAGTGTCATAACACTAGGTTGCCTTTGTTTCCCTGCTGTGTGCTGGATAGAGAGTGACGAAAACAAAATCGCGTCTCTACCAGAAATTACTTGGAACTGTGAACATATTTGAATGAAGCTTGGTTAGTACGTGTTTACTGCCTACATACTCTACTGTACACTAGACAGACATAAACAGTAATTTATTTCTGGCAACGAACCCGCGTCCTTGGCGTCGACCTTATATTGCGCAACACCGGTTTTGAAATGCGCACACGCACCGCCTATGTACGTATATATTAGTAAATTGATAAGCGATGATACGTTTGCCTCAAAACTTTTTTAAAATCACTTTTGAATTGGAACGCCGTATTGCTGTAGAGAAATTATATCTAAGTGTAACAACTACAAACTTACCTACAGTGAAACAAATTAGAAGGCAGGCATAATGTGATTTTGTCGATTTTTTTTTTGTCATATATATAATAATTAAAATCTTCTGTAATTATAGGAGGAAATTTGAAACTTTTCAACTAAATAATGGTCATAAAGCAAAACTTCAGAAATGTAAACACAAAAGGTTCTTTGGCAGCAACTTCATTGACATCAAAATGTGAATTCCTGTACAGAATGTATAATGCAAAAATGTTTGTCACAGATGTTAGTGAATAATACTTTTTAGTCCTATCACGGATTCTCACTATCCATAGACTTACATATATCCCGTTCTTTTTGGATTATATTATATCTTGGTATTATATTTTTATTACCATAGAGCTTAATCTCTATGTGGTCCGTGAGAGTCTAGTGGTCTTCAATATTTTAGTTGCTTTTATTTATTTTTATATTTATTGGTTAAAGGATTCCTTCCCCTCTCTCAGTACCAAACGGCGACGCCTTGATGTTTTCTATAATATTTAGAGGGAATTTCTACATATTTCGAAAAGTTAAGTCAGCTTTCGTTGGGCTATGCCTTTGGGTTCCTATTGATGTACAGATCAAGAATAAAGAAAAAAATAAACGTCACCATCGCTTAATGATTCATCAGGCCTTCATCTCTGTAACAAAACATACCGTTTACGTTAACGTTTATGGATTTTTGTGTTTATTTATGCAAACTGAAATTTATTTTGTTTTTGAAGTTTGTTTAAATATTTTAGAATTCATTTGAATATTTGTAAATATATAATGTAGTACCTACATATTTAAAATTATTAAGTCAAATAATATAGACAAAAAAATAATTTCACATCTCATAAAAAAAAATCCTTCAAAATATCTGGGTTATTCATTTATTATTAAAAAATAACTTTACAATGACTAAATATGTAAGAAATATTATAGCTAAAGATTATTTTTTACCTAGAGGCAATTATATACTTTCATTTTCCGGTAGTTAAAAAGTATTATTTTTGAAAAGGTATAAAAGATTTTATTTCCGCCTCACACTGTATCCCGCACATAACACGGTAGACAGAGGTAACTTGGGAGCCTAGTGTTAATACATACCGTTTCCATTAAGACACTTCCGTTTCTCACTTTCCGCTGAATTCTCGAAGCGTTGCGTGTTGAGTGGCGGAACTCAACGCCGCGCTTTGTCTCGCTACCATAGCGAAGAAATAAAAATATTAAATATTTCATTCCCCTGAGTAGGAATCGAACTTACTGTCAGTCGCACACTTGCGCTTCTTATGCTTATCAATATTATGTTTTATTGACATTTTCCATACAACCAAGAATTTTGTATCTATAAATATATTCAATTATTTCTTACTTCATTTATACATTATAACAATAAAATGAACACATTATTTTCCTCTTGTTACATAATAAATAATCTAACGCAAATGAGGTGAATTTAGAATGAGTAAACAATGTTTTACAGGAATAATAAATAATTAATGATTTCTTTGTTTTTGTATTGTTTTTCATTGAAAATGCGTTACTTATGTTAGAATATACCTAATAATTATCTTATTTAAAGATACGCAAAACGTTACTTCTGTTATCACATCATATTTTTAGTTAAATTGACAATCAGTCAGTCAATCGTGGCGCAGGGGCACGAAGTGCGCCTGTAAATCGACTGGTTGTGGGTTCGATCCCCACTCGAGGAGATGAAATATTTATTTATATTTATATTTTCATTTCTTCGCTCTGGTGTCGCGGAGAAAGCGCGGCGTTGAGTTCCGCCACTCAACACGAAATGCCTCCAGAAATTGGCGGAAAGTGGGGAACGGAGTGTCTTAACACTAGTTTCCCTCTGCCTACCCTGCGGTGTGCGAGATACAGCGTGAAGCTGAAAAAAAAAAACTAACAACATAGATATTTACATTACAATTATAAAACGAGTAGATATAATATGGAGGCTACATCGATGCCACATCCACGTTGTCATGTTTGTCGCGTTGTTGGTGCACACTTGCACAGTTCTCGTAGAGTGAAAGTGGCAGCAAGCCCCTTGGCTCTCAGCGAGCGAAGGCCGATGCGCGTCGATTCAAGTAAATAATATTCACAGAATTAACAGAGAGCGGGCATTAAAATGATAAGTTGTGCCATTTGTTATAAACAAAACTCTTGATGTGACCGTTGAAAGCAATTAACGAAATAAATATAAACTATCATTTGTTATATATATTTTTTTTCAATTATTTTTCTGCAGTACTTTCTTATTAGAACTTTGTAATTGATTATATGTTTTGTATGTTATATTTGTCTAAATATATTGTTTAATTTTGAGGTGTACGAAAGTAATAAATTATATAGAATTTTGCCTATTCCACATATTAATTAAATCCTATTTATAATATAATATATAATTATATTTATAAACAAGTTACATTATATTAATTATATGTAAGCGGAAGTAAATATTTATAAATAGATTTTATTATAATCGTTTCTAATAATAAAATTTTTATTACATAGAATAATTATAAAACAAAGTTTACATATGATTCCGACAACTGTCATTGAAAGGACATAAATATGTAATAATAAATACGTATATGAAATTATAAAAAATCTGATTGATTTATTCATAGGCACTTACATTTCTATATGTGAATATTTTTGGCAAAATCTAATCGAATTTACAACAAGATCGATGGTTGAAAAAAAATTACATAAGCGCAAAGCAGCAAAAATAATTTTGAGAAATAAATTTGTCGGAATACTTATTATTTAGAGAATCCGGATATGAACGAATTGTCGAGCAAGAACGTTTGCAATGATCATACGTGGTACGTGTGTTAGGGTTGTTACCGTTTAGAAGTAACTTTTACTATTTTATAATATGTATAGATAAGGCTGTATGTTTTCAAATCTTTTAACATGAACATGCCATAACAAACCACCACTCAGATATAGAATATAATTATCTATTATATATAGATAAATTACTTGTATATATTACTATACATTTCAAGCATATAAATATTAGAGACAGATAAAAAATAAGTTCCCTGAATGAGCAGCCCTAAAGATCAAAAGCGTGACGGCGGCTGCGCGCGTTCGTCGCAATTACCATCGAGGCCCGCGGCACATTCCACTGGACGTGAGGCCTAATTAGCCCACTAGCGATGAGCCTTTGTCTAACAGTTCACCTTGCCTTACGTGTAGCTTTTAAATGCTGATCGTTTCTCGTTTTGCATACTCGACCTTCCGCAGAGGACGTGTCCCTTTTGGCACAAACTGTGTTGCGTATTCCGCTGGTTGCGTTATAATTTGTGCGAACCAAACACAAAGATGTTAAACTAAATATATATATGTACGTTTTTATTTTTATAACTCAATTATATAAATTATTGCAAAGTTTTTATATTTTTTTATAAGGTGATTAGATATATATATATATATATATATATATATATATATATATATATATATATATATATATATATATTAATAATATTTAAATAAGTAAAAATAAAGGATTTTTATTTTTAAAGGAAGGAGTGGTTTGGTATAGTGGTATGGTAACATACTTATACTTCTATTATTATTTTTTTTAGTACCACTTTTCAGATATATTAAAAAAATACAATTTGCATATGCATTCGAAATTCCACTAGTCATGTATCATTTGTAGGATTAGTCAAAATTGAATTAAAAGTCAATAATCACATGTATATATTTGCGTGGTGTTGAGTTCTGGCACTCAACACGCAATGCCCACAGAATTTGGAGGAAAGTGGGAAGCAGAGTGTCTTAACACTAAGCTCCCACTGCCCAGCTGATACAGCAACATGCGGGATACAGCGTGAAGCCGAGAAAAAAAAACGTGAATATAGCAAAGAGAAGTTGTCTAGCGTGTAAATAAAGGACCTTCACACGAACAGAGAGCACAGAGCAAACAAAGAACTCGAATGGAGTTCGGAAGTCGATCCATGTTTACAAGCACTGCGTAAGCGACTCCTAGCCAAACGGTTACGTAAACATGTCGAACATAACGCTCAAACACCGGCTGCACTGATCGTTAAAAATAATATTTATTCTGCTACCACGGAGCTGCACTCTTTAAATCTTAAAAAACTTGTTATTTGTGATGGGACATAGGCGAACCAGAATTAGTTCTTAGATGGTTTCCTTGCATTATTAATCCATAAAAATTATTCAGTTGTGATACATAGTAAATATATATGATAGTAGTATCATATTTGAATTCAGTTCATGTTTTTCTATTATAAATAATATCTTAATTACATTAGAAAATCACTTAAATATGAAATCCACTAAAATATACTTAAAATAAAGGCATAAAAAGTAAATATAAAGTAGAATCTCAAGAGTAGCAGCTGTCCGTAAAACGAAACCATGATTAAAATCTATTTAAATGTCTCAAGAAACTTTTCTCTACTTCAAGTAAAATATAAGTGATAAAATTACGATTATAAAGCTCACGTTTACCTAACAAATAGTATATTTATTATCTATATAAAGAAGTCCGGCCTGGTTTATAAATAGCCTGCGGCGGAGGCAGGTGCAGCCGCGCGGGCAGACGCACGGACGCCGTGCTTCCGCGAATATGCCGACCAAACATCGCAGGCAGTATTGCAAACCGACATTACCATAATGTTGCCAGCCTCTTAAAACATAGCCAGGTTGATATTTCAACAAATTGCATTGATTACCTTGGCAGATATTTAATATCGAGACACGCATCTTGAGCAATTGATGTAAATAAAGTTGAGGCCAGTCGTGGCGCAGGGGCACAAGCGTTGGACTGTTGGAAACGCGACAGGTTATGGATTCGATTCTCACTCGAGGAAATGAAATATTTAATATTGTCATTTCTTCGCTCTGGTGTCGAGGCAAAGCTGCTTTGAGTTCCGCCACTCGACGCAATGCCTACGGAAATTGGCGGAAAATGTGGAATGGAGTGTCTTAACACTAGAGTCTCTCTGTGCACGGGATATAGCGTGAAGCTAAAAAAAAGTGTTTATATCATGGCAGTGTGCACAGGATCTGAATATATCCAAGTTGCTGCGCATGGAAAATTCTTTTAATGTATAAGCATTTGATTATAAATGGAAGAGTGCCTCATATTGGCCGACTAAATAGCGATGTAAATTAAAAACTTGTTATACCAACGTTTAATGGCAGGATTACATTATTATTCCTACAATTACTTATAATAACGTGATGTGTATAGATAGGTTTTAGGTAAAGAAAGAAAAAGCCAAGACAAACATCACTCCGTTCTCTCTACTTACTTTTCCTTGATTTAGCGAGATGATTATACAGAGGTCATCATGGCGCAGTGGAACTGTGTCTGATTGTTTTTAATTTTAATTTCCTCACTCTGCTAGAGAGAGACTTTGAATCCCGCCACGTAGCATCTTAAATTTGGTACAAAAGTGAGGAACGTAGTGTCGCCTAGTAACACTAGGGTCGCCCTGCTATATGCGGAACAAAGCGAAAAATTAATAAACAACGGAACAAAGCAAATATGAAGTGGAACTCAATAATGCCTTTTCTTTAATTGCACTGATTCATATAATAATTGTTAGGGTTCGGTACCCCGACAGGAAAAACAGAACTCTTATAGGACGACTTTGTTGTCTGTTCTTCTGTCAAGACCATTTATCTCGAAATCACGTGAAAGAAACGTATGGAATTAGCCGCAGAATCAAAACCTAAATAGTTCTATCTGTGGACCTCCAAGATATGAAATGTGGCACGAAGTGAACTTACAATATTAATAAGGAAAATAACCCGAATGATCGAAAACGATCTGATATTTAATTTGAAAAAATTATTACTTAGTTGCTTATATTTGTAGTTAATTTTATAAATTATAATTTTTAACAAAAAAATCGACTTCTAAACTCTCATCAAACAATCTTTGAAGTGTATCCTTTCCAATAAAAAAAGAATAATCGATATCGGTTGGCGCTATTTTGAGTTATTCGTCCATACTTAATGCAAATTTAAGCGATTATAGGTATGTGATTTTCTCATGGATAACATTGTCAGAAATGGAACAAATTTAAATAGTACCGCACGAGCAGCTTTCGATAAAAAAAGATTTTTATAATTTATTGACTTGAAAACTAATATTATCTATACATATAGACAGATGAGACATTTTCATATTAGGGGCGTTTATTGATGACGAATAGAACATAAACAACAACAACACAAGAAATATAACTAGGTACAGTTTGTGAGGCTCAGTATAAACTGAGCTTTTACATTTTGGTGAGTAATGATTAAAAGTAGAGCCAGAAAGAAAGTCAAAAATAATATTTATTATTAGGGATCAATAAAAAAGTTTAAATATAAAAAATATTTCAATTCTTCTATCTTCTACATTAAATCCTCACGATTTTCACTCGCATTTGTTATATCGATTGTGTTAATAAAATAAATCTTTCTGTTATATTACCACGAACAGCGTTGTGACCAAAAAACTTTATTCTGCCTTTACTGCTTGGTCACAAACATTTTTTCATTTTTTACCTTTATAAATCGAACATAAAAATAATGAACATTCACACCAATGTAAAGCTCAGCTTAGGCCTCGTGGACTGTACAGATTTCTTTAAGTAAACTTTGGTTTAATTACTTTATGTACCTACTGAGTATTTTAAGTGTAAAATACAATATTTTTTTTCTCTTAAAATACTAATATAATATAGTTTTTATTCGCTAAAAGCATATGTGAATTCGAGATTATTTAATGAAAAAAAAATTACAGATTTTTTATTATTATATCAAATATAATGATTATTTCGGTGCAAAAAGCCCCTAGTACGAATCAGTATGCACTTGTAATAGTGATAACAGTGTTTTCCATATTCCGGGATGACTATATGGAAATATCAGGATGAAAGGTCGACCGATAAATACATTTGGATGAGAATAATGATAGGCGGTTGGTAGACTATAGGGCGCCGCGAAACGACGCCGCGCCGCCTGACCGTGTCGCGTTACGTATCGCACATACTGCCTTCAACGCCAGTGGCTTACTGACGATGATGACGTAAACGATTATAACATTTCTTCTTATAAAACATATGTTTTTATGTTTAGAATGAGATTTTGTGACATATACTGGTAAAATAAAACGAATTGATACTTACAAAATATTGTATCTATATAATAAAATAAAATATGTTATTGTAGTTAACAAATGCATGTGTGAACAAAACAATCTAGATGTTATTGCATCGTTGCCATTTTATTACAATCCATGCGACGAATGGACTCTTATTTTATCTGCTAATATCAAGCAACCTTTTGACCTATTCCAGTTGACTTGTTCTTCTTAGTATATATTAGTTGACGTAAACATTAAACATATCGTCTTTGTGATTTGCCGCTAGAATAATTGAAATAAATATAATAATATCAGCTAACGATATAAAAGCTAAAGTCGTAAAATATATTATTAATATTCAAATGGAAACCTGAGATTACCTGGTAGCGTTAATTATGTACATAGTGAATATGTAATTAGCAAGTCGGCACAGGTGCTGGACGTCCTCGGCGACGGTGTGTCTCTCATCTCGAGTTGCCGTACACGCACCCACCTGCAAGCAGCGAGCTCCACCGACACTTGCGTCATTTACAACCTTAAAATAATGTAACTGGTTTCGATTGTGATCTATAAGAAGGTGGTTCGACGATTAATGTTCAGAACACACACCTGGCAGACCCCGTGCTGGCACGACACTTGATACCTTCTCGTCCGCTGGGCACCGCTGTTCAGTATCCATATTCGACTCGGTAATTATGGACATTATAATCACGAATATATTTGCAAAGTAATATATTTGATAAATCAATAACATGTTCTGCCTTCTAATATAATAATTTACAATATTTATTAAATTCATTTTTAACGTTATTTTCTAAGTTTCGAGTTTCATGTGGACCTTATGTTATTATTTATTTCTTATTAAGCACGATATCATTTTCAATTCGTAAACGTTATCAAAACATGTTTACATACTGCGTATACGTTTAATTTTAGATATGTCAACATGAATTTGTAAATAGCCTTTGATTTTTCTTTGTCTCTTATGTACCTATTTGTAAACTAATTTACGTGTGACGAGGATTTCAATTCCTCACATACTTTAAATACAAATGCAGTCCTTTGAATAATTATTCAACCTTAGTTGGTTTTCCGTACACGTATAAAAAAGACATGTGTTTTTTAAACAAAGAACCCGGAGCAACGACCTGCCCTTATTTGGTAGAGCAGGCGCGGACCACAAATGAGACATAGTATGATGAGGCTGTGCAAGCTGTTAATATAATAGTTTGTGCATAGATAATTAACAATAAAGATATAAATATTAAATAATGATTTTTGTTATTAATCCTATGTATTTTAAAATATATGTGTGTATTAAAAATATTTCGCAATTTATTTATTTGTTTGAAAATTATAAATAAAAATCACAAAATTTGTCATAACGTTATGAATTATAGTTATGGAAGTTTCTAGAAAATGTAAAATTCTAATTTGAATGGTCTATTAGTAGAGTTGACGTGAGCTTCACAGGTGTAGCAGCAACCTGTTCAATCTCAGTATCACGTTACACCAGGTTTCACATTAGGAAATTTATACGACGTCTCATATGACTACTGACGCTATTAATTATTATTTTATTGATGAGATAAATATTATAATTATTAATTGATTCCGAGAACGAAGTGCAAAACAAAATGATTCATCCGAGTTTATTCTGTTGAGGACTGGACTGATGTGCGACCGCGCTGTAGGGTGAGATAATTAAATTAAAAAATAAAATAAAATCAGCTTCACGCTGTATCCCGCACGCAGCAGGATAGGCAGAGGGAACCTAGTGTTAAGACACTCTGTTCCCCACTTTCTGCCGAATTCTGGAGGCATTGCGTGTTGAGTGGCAGAACTCAACGCCGCGCTTAACCTCGACACCAGAGCGAAGAAATGAAAAATATAAATTTAAGTAAATATTTCATCTCCTCGAGTGGGGATCGAACCCACAACCAGTCGGTTTTACAGTCACACCTCGTGCCACTGCGCCACGACTGGCCTCAATATTAAATTAAACAGCATTTAATTTTATTTCAATGACATTAACATTTCTTATGCAATACGAATGCATTATAAAGCGCAGGTGTTCTTATGGCTTCTGGCGATAAAGCAATGAGAGTCCTAGAGTATTTTTAACAGACAAAGATTTATTAATTACTACTCAAGTATAATATATGTATATATATTTACTTTTTATAGTAATATTGTTCCCATTTGTTTTTGTATTATACATTTTACCGTTTATTTAAACTGAAATCTTATTAAGGCAATTTTTTTTTAAATGTTAATATTAATACAACATGAAACAATGTTTAAGGCTGTAAGACACAATGCTTATTTGAATGTGAGATTTAGGTTCTACTTCAGCTTACTATTATCTATAATAATCATAATCTGAATAATTCATCAGAATAATTGTTATACGACTTATTAGTTATAATGTTGTTATGAAATTTCATTATGCGTAAGTATAATCTAATTTGACTATAGGCAGAAAGTACTAAATTTTGTGAATTGCGCGGTATGTTCTCATTTGGCAATAAAATCAAACTACTATGGCCGGCAGATCAATATCAACACACCTTATTAACATAAATTTACGTACCAGTCTGTAGCGAATTACGGCGGTTGTAAATGTAAAGTCATAAAAATATAATAATAATATTATACCAATAATAAATTAATTGAAAAGACCTACTTAATATTTTAAGTAACGTTAAAATGTCAATTTTGTGAAATTAATAAATTTTACTATTTGGTGATGATTTATTTATTTATCAAAACCTTCGCTAGGCTTTCATGTCTAGTATCTATGACTAATTTTTTATTTTTTATAATTCTGAATTTTAATATCAGATTTAATCAAACATCGATTCCGTTTGTGAGGCTGCTTAGTGCTAGTGCTTATAAAAGTGCTACCAAATCGACGTTTGAATAACAAATAACGCACTACATATAATATCATCATAAACAATGAAATCATTTGATACACAATTACTGTTGCCTATAGTAAAAGGACAAATATATTTTGTGTTAATTTTAAAGTAACTCCTCATAAATGTGGCAGGTCGGAGTTAGCCTTAACAGTGGGTCACGCAGACGCACGCGCAGTGCAGTAGCGACCTTGCGACAGGCGGGTGCGGTGTAGGGTTTCGGACCAGCGACCACATTTCTGCCGGCCGCCGCCGCCTCGTCGCGCGTGCGGTTCAATTGCGAAGGAATGCCCTCATCATTCGATAGCCTGACTTAACATCTGATACACTCTAGACTACATTTCTGAAACGCCACGAAAGCAACCAACGTAACCGTCCAAGAATCCATGAGAGTTTTCACGCTACATGCACACCATCACTTTACAAAATACTTATTCGCCTATATATCTATGTACGTATATTTAGTATTTTTGCTAAAGAAACCTGTTTTTTTATACGTTTGACTTTTTATTAATAATTGTGAAATTACCCCTATTCGCATTTTATATTAATGTTTATGTTTTAAGCCTATTAGCTTGACTAGATGGTACGTAAACATCTAAGCTTTAGCACAAATCCTTTACTAAATTTGTTTATACATGGTCTAATCTTATGTAGAGAATGGGAGTCAAATGGGCGTCAGACTCACCCACCGATGGTTCGAGGTTGACAAATTTAAGTTTGTGAGCTTATGCACTAACTTTATATGAAATGATACTATATATTTATAAGTTTTTTTTATGAAGGATCTATAAATATTCACGTTTGCCAAATTTCACAACTGAAGGTCCACGGGACTAAAAACTGTAGGTCCCTGTAGATTTAATAATAATCATTATTATAATATTATCATTATTTCTTCAAAGAAAGTAACTATAGAGACAATGAAAGATTACATGAAAGAGGCTTGTACAAGTTACACATTTATAAAATATTTCCCTACCCTCTAAGCTAGGAACAACCCTGTATTTAAGGGAGAAGTGAATCTGGTGAAGTTTATGTTTAAGAGAGAAATATCTGGTGAAGTTTATGTTTAAGAGAGAAATATCTGGTGAAGTTTATGATTAAGAGTCAAATAAGAGTAACTTTATTATGAATTTGAGAGATCAATAATTTATATTTTTAAAAGGTTTTCAGTGGTTTAATTTAGGCATTTCATAAATTTTTCTGCTTTACCTTTTACGATGTGTGATACTCGTATAACAATACGAGTATATTTTTTTTACGATTTTACACTAATAACCCTGTACTGGCTGGAGGCAAAAGTTGTCTTGTAGGAGTCTATTGAGCAGATATTTCTATTGGAACGTTTGTTTAGATTACACTTGGCAGGAACTTCAACATTTGTACGCAGACTGTTGCGAAGAATAAACAGTTACCTAACTGTTGGAACATTAGCTTATTTATAAAGTTCACCCGTGGACAATCTCAAACACTTAAAATGACCTTTAAGACTGCGCAATAATATAAGGGTCCTAACGGCACCTCCCTATGCAGGGATGCAGTAGCACAAGAGAGACTGGCAAAGGGAAAAGTAGACCAAACGTCTAGGGTTTCAGCAGAGTGGCGGAGTAGTTTAAAAGTCTCTTTTATACAATAAAGGACCGTAGACCTGAATATTTGACATTCATTTCAACTTGATACCTCAAAGAGATCTAGAGACAAATGGTGTTGGCAGGTGGACAGACGGACAACAAGTTGACAACAAACCCTGTAACGGACAACAAATTGACAACAAACCCTATAACGGTAACCGTTTTTGAAGTAAGGAACACTAAAAATTGCTTGTTATTACATCCTTAAATATTACAATAACCAAAGTATGTAAAACTGATAATATTTTCCTATACTATATATGTATATACAAATGCGAATGACACCAATTCGTATCAAACAAATAAGTACAATCATTAATATACCTAATTACGTCTATTAATAAAACTGATAGTGAATGTAACGCCAATCTTCGATGATATATGAAGGCGTTCACATGCACCTCTCCCGATCTAGATTTAATTTGTGTAATGAATTAAAACAAGAATAACCACAAGGAAGAAAATTGGGTTTCTTTCTATACTAGAATGTATTTTGTAGTAATGATGCAATCTAGGTATAAAAGAATTGTAAGAAACAAAATTATTACGTTACAAAAAAATCTAATTAAATCTTTTGAACCAACATGAAAAATTTAAATCAAATGATGAGCAATAGAATGTTCCATATAACAGTCGCAAGTACACCAACAGCACCTACACTATGTATTTATATATATATATGTATTTAGTTGTATATAACAGTCGCAAGTACACCAACAGCACCTACACTATCTATTTATATATATATGTATTTAGTTGTATGCTACTTCGAACATTGCATTCTTTACATTTCTACATATTTACACATTAAAGGCAGACGCTTATTAATATTCCTCGTTGGCTGTGCTAATTGTAAATACATTTAACCACTTAATCTGTTCAAATCATGTTTAACATATTAAATATTTGCTCTCGTACATACTAAGTAAATGACAGATGAATTCCCAACACATTAAATCAATTTTCATATTTATTTGAATGTGACCCTTAGCCCTTAATACAAATATATTCCTATACATATTTCACATTGAAATTTAAAACAAAATAAAAGTTATATCTTTACGTAAGCACTCCTTTACACACTTACATACTCACTGCTGATGACGTACGTCTAGACAGCGTTCTTTCTCTATTTCTTGTCTCTTTTAATTATCAAATCATCTCTTCTTCTAATATTAATAAGACAATTTGAACGGATTAGTCCCAGACTATTGTATCTCTCGACATAGTGCGATTATAGTCGGACTGAATATTTGGGTTCTTTAGTAAACTCGAAAAAATCACAAGTCAATAGCAGCAACAGATCATAAGTAAACATTTTTAAGAAACTGTTTTTGTTGATAATTTTGTTTACTTTGTGTGTAATTTTAGTTGCAATAAAAAATATTGCAAAATTACACTCGCAAGATGCAAGATAAGATGTGATAAATATTTTCACTGATTGCTTATTATAGCACATTATAAAGTAGTTGACGATAATAACCGTAATATGAGCATATCTATTTTTAGCTGCGATCGTTGCACTGAACGGTAACCACAAGTGATAAATAGTTCAAAATACATTATAAAATTATTTCTTTTTATATTTATTTACTTACATTTTTTTGAGTTTTTATGTAAGTATATTACAAATTACGTACATAAACCATCCTCATTTGTGTCCTAAATTTATTATTTCATAATATCATATTTTTATAAAATTTCGATACACACACACAGAACAAACATAATATACCTAATATAAAATCATAAATTCGCTACACAGGATTATACAGCTAAATTTTAAAACGCAATATAAATTCCTTTTGTATCGTTAAATATGTGGCGTACAAAAGAGATATCGAGAACTAATTTATAATATCACTTCGCACGTTAGGGTTCTCATTTGAATAAAATTATGATACACACTGGTCATAATTTTATTCACTGGACTGGTCTGTACCTTGTAGCAGGTACAGACCAGTCTACACTTAAGTCCAAATCGAGATAACCGAACTTCTAAAGGGTTCCAAAACGGGGGTCCACCGATCGATCATTAGAATTTATTTATTCTTGACGGTGACAAGATGCAGAGCGAGTAATGGTGGACAAGATTTGGCTGTTATCTGGAGGTTGGATCGGACCATTCGTCATACTGTCACTGGGACAGGGCACGACGAAACAATCAAAGCCACCGCGTGATAACAGTGATGGTCTCGTGATGGGTTGCCCTATTCGTCTACCTTAAAACTAAAGTTATATTTATCCGAACGCAAAAAGGTTTTATTTTGTCTTATTTATAAAATTATACCTACAAATTAAAAATGAAATATTACTCTATCTCGAATATTTGAATGAGTTTATAAAGTATAACAGGTATTGTCGATGTTAGTCATGTAAGATTATTATTATTAGAGGCAAGTTTTACATACCGCAGGCCAAGTCTATAAAATACAATACGTTACGAGCGATCTGCGGCTTCTGTGTTACGTTTGTATTTACAGTTTAAATAATATTTCAACGTATAAATTGTTATTAACTCACACCCAAAAAAGCAACAATTCCGGTTCTTTTAAGCCTTTGCAATAACATTAATGAAGTTAAGCCTTATTTATGATTATTTTATTGTTGAACAGGTCCCAGGTTTGCAAAATAATTTTTGGTATATCTTATATATAATATATACATATATATTTATATATTTAATTATTCAGTACGTGCGTTTGTCACCCTACTCGGCCTAAAATGCTGTATCGAATAAAATAATCCAGAAGGGTTCCGGAGGGGAATTCCGCCAGTAGTAAGTTTGTGATACAATGTGTGATACAATTACTTATATATAAAACATAGACTAGAGAGAACATAGATGAGAGACTCATTCATTACCGCTTTTTATTATTGTTTATAAGGTTCTACTGATCATTATGATATTTTGTAATTTAAGAATTACTAAGTATTTATAGTAAGAAGTACTTTTAATATAGGATACGGATAACGTCGAGGAATTCACATTTACTTACTCCGTATTTAAATTTGCTTGCTTGAATTCTTTATAATAATCCAGACCAAGTTAATAAATTTGATGCAAAAAATGAGCGGATGCGTCGTGGCGCAGCAGTACAACGTCTGACTATAAAACAACGGTTGTAGGTTCGGAGGAATAAATTATTTCTATTTCCCCGCTAAGCAATAATTCTCAACATGAAATGTCTCGAAAACTTACGGTCAACAAGTCGCTACCGAAACCGCCTAAAGTTAGATCTTCTGAACTTTTGCGAATTATTCACTCAGGAAAAATATAATCAAAAATAAAAAAAAACCTAAAACCAAAGCTGCACAGCCATCTGCAACTAATTTCAGGGTGGACACAACTTGTTGACCGTACTGTACAGTACGCGGGGGACGATGCTACCTACTATCTGCTCATTCTTAATTTTTGGTAATGTTAGACCGCACGAAGAATACTTTTTAATCAATTATACAAGCTAAAAATCTCTATTTTATTTTATATTTTATTATATAGAGTTATTATTATATTATTATTCATAGTTATGAATTTGATTCACGTATTCTGTATTAAGTGTAATAAACATAGAGCCAGCCTCAAATATTCAAGTACCTTGTTAGGTTGGTTAAAATTTTAAACAAATACAATTTTCTAGATTTTATTTTAATGATTTTAATTTATACCGACGCCCGTAATCGTGGCCGTAATAGTACGCTAATTATTTTATATATATAATTTTCTTAATATGTATATTTTGAAGAGTAGGAGGGAACCTAGTGTTAAGACACTCCGTTCTCAGAATTTTTGAGGCATTACGTACGCCGCGCTTTGGTCACTAGGACAAAGAAATATAAGAATATAAAATATTAATATAATAAATAATAATACACTCCTTCAAGTGGAAATCGATCCCACAGCCAAACTTTTGTGCCCCTACGCCGCCACAATGGCATCAATCTCTAATCTATTTAATTTTAAGTGGGTCCAGTGTATTTCATATAAATAATAAATATAAATTACTGATTACAATTATAACTTAAAATAAAAACATACCTATTAGGTATGTTAAAATTGACATATATCATATTCTTATATGCTTAATCTAATTAAATTCATTTGTAAGCGAAGCAAAATAAGTGCTCTTAGCGATACGCTACAAGGCTTTAATGCTCCTTTAAACAACATGCCGTCCCAATTTAAGAACATCGTTATCTCTATTCCCACTCAAATCACAGCACAATAAAATTACGATCGCCGAAGAGAAACGAGGCATCATGATAACCATAAATTTGGGCCGAAACGGATGGGACAAATTTATATAATGGGCCTCCCCCATTCGGTCTCTACGCCGCACCGCGTTAATGACAACCTAACTGTTTGTTTTAACATCATTATAGGAGCGTATCTAGCATTCCATCTCAGGCAGGTACCTGCACTGGCTGTGTACAAATTAGAACGCATGTCAGGACAATCATGTCTTTCAATTTGTGAGTTGTTTTTGTCATTTTTAAGTAATTAATAAATAATAAACATAGGAAGTAACTTATATACGTATATGCAATAGGATATTTCAGGACCAGACCCCTGTCTGGTCGAACAGGAGCCCCAGATGGAGTAACTGGTTACTACCTGTTTGAACTTGGTTACTACCTGAAGAGTTTGTCTGCCAATCTATAGTCCCACCATTATCCTCCTCATCTGTTCAAGGCTGGTGAGGAATAAATCGATCTTCGTTCCTCGGCAGTGTGTAATTGTGAAGCTAGTTAACACTCAGTAATTACAGCTTAGACTTAACAATCTATGCACGGCGTTTTATAGAAAATAATGAAATATTAATCAACCATACAAATTAAATATAAAATTGTGAGAGTTGGACTATCTGAAAACTCGAACTCGCTATAGTAGAAGATCTTGTTACACCCAACGGCTTTTCACAATATATCCAAAAGACAGCTACTTGTATTTACAATTACCCTATCTCGCTTCAACTCGACTCCTGACATCACACGACAAATATTTGTGATATTCGATTTGGGTAACATTTAGATGTAGGCTGTGTATGAAACAGATTGAATTTATTTAAAGTTATAAACAACTCAGTTCAGTTCTTTTATAATAATTATGAATAAAAAAATAGATACTAACATCATATATGACATGTCACTCTGATGTAGATTTTCCTAAAATTTCAACTCGCCCAATGCTACAAAATTTGTAACAAGACTATGTGAATAGTATATATAAATTCTTATAAGACCATAATAAAAAAATCTAAAAAAAGATTTAATTAGATTCTTATATTCTGTTTCAATTATACGAAAACACTAAAGTTTTTTATTAAGTAGAATTCAAAACCAAGTAAATTGTATTTTTTTTCGAAAAGCTTCACCCGTACGATAATTTATTATGACTAAAATAAAAGAACTAGGAATGACGTGAACTGCATGCCCACCGCGAGGCCGAATCAAAGGTGATTCTTAATTGATTTTAGGCGAACAGGCTCTCGAGAGATGGTAAAGAAATTGACATTTCAATGGCAAAAAATAAAGAAGTTTCGTCGACGAGAGTGGCGGTCGTACAGCAATGATTTAGCGCGTCTTCAGAGCTGGCTCGTTCGGGTTCCCATGGGAAAACGTCCGCAAATATTGACAGTGCAGCAACATGTTTATATGCACTTAATGCATCGCTCACCTTTTTTATGTTTTGTTTGTTTTATGCGAGCGAGGCAGACGGAACGTCGGCCTCGTATTTGACTGCCTTTTTTGTTGTAATTTTATTTAGCAGGTAATATCTTACGTCCGTTATAAAATGATAAGATTAAAATTGCAATTCCTTTGGATATTAAAAAATATATTATGTAAACTTTATCAAGGCTATAAAATATAAAAGTTAAGTCATTTACTAAGATAATAAATTGAACGCTATTTGATACGCATGTTTTATTATCTAGTTATTTCTTATTATAAATTAATTTTCAAGTAATTAAAATATTATTTTTTCAAATTCACGCTTTGTCTCGCCTATAGCAGGATTTTGGAAGGGTTCTCCCAAGAACCAAACGTAAGAGTGCCATACACTCTGTTGTACACTTTCCGCTTATATTCCAGACACTGCGTGTTGAATAGCAGAACTCAATGTCATACTACCTGAGGGGAGACGACCACGACGACCACTTCAGCGCCACGATTGCCTCTAATTAAACATACTTTAGTTACGAGTACTAAATTAATAGCTGGCAAGTTAATAATTTTTTACTTAATAGGTTCTCGGGATAATATAATATTAACTTCTAATAAATTAGTGAAATGGTCAAGAGATATTCTTTTATTTACATTACTTATTAGTTCCTTGGTTCATGTGGATTTTATAACCCATTTACACTATTTTCCCATATCACCTGTTTTTATTCTCACTTTAAAGAATCTTATCATATTTAACGACTTATTATGGGCTCTGCATCATATTTTTTTAGCTTCACGCTGTATTCAGCACATATAAGGGAAGACAGAACCTGGGAACCTGCTAAGGCACTTTATTCCCCATTAAGACACTTCTATTCTCCACATTCCACCGAATTCTTGAGCCATTTGCCTCGTTATTAGAAGGAGAAAATAAAAATATTATATATTTCATTCCTCCGAGTGTTTGCAGTTACACAACTCCTGCGCGGTGCGCCACCCAGCCTCACATATTTTCCTGTCTTTAAAATCAGTTATTGTCTATTCCAGGCCAGGTTTAAATAATTAATTTACAAAAAGTCAACCTCGATTAACCTTCGAAAACACAGTATCAAAGATACTGGAGGAAGGTTACGTAAAAAGCATGAGGACCCCCCAGAGGACATGTATGAAGAGATTGATGACAGTGGACGAGGCGAAAGAGGTATGTAGAGACCGTAGCGTTTGGCGCTCCGTTCTCCCTGACTACCCCGCTAGGGATAAAGCGTCAAGCTTGTACAGTGTAGTATATAATAAAAAAAGTTTCATTTAAATCCTTCCAGTAGTTATGAAAAGGTGTGTACTAGAAATAGACAAACAAAAAAATAGAAATTTGTAGATTCATATTCCAAATTAATCATAATACAATTTTTTTTCTTAATTTTTGCTACAAATTAAAAATATTATAATAAAATAAAATCCATAATTATAGTTACAAGTAGGTGGTAAGTACATCTTGCATCAGGACACACGCTATAGTCCAGTCAAGTTAAAAAGCTGGAATCTCACAATGTGTATATTACACGAACTACTTTTAGCTACTTTTCAGCCCTTCATAACACCATTTGCTAAAACCCCTAGCTGGTACTGCTGCCGTATTCTGTGTTCATTCGGGATAAATTTCAAACTATAAATTTGATTTGGCTATTTTTTAATATTCTTATATTTTTAATAGGCTATTTTTTTATAACTTGCAAAGATAATAAAGTCTGTAGGTACGTAAAAAATGTGAAGCGAAATTTAGAACTTGTATTTTATATCGAGTGGACATAGGATTCGGCAACAATATAAATCTCTCATTCTTTTGTCGATGACGACACATTACTTACAATTTAACTTGGCTCTCATTTTTCATTTATGTTTAGATTGGGATAAATAATATTATCCACACTATTTGGATTTTGACGTTTTGTAGGAACTTCCTTCCATGCAGCTGTGGAATGGTCTACCTGCGGCGGTGTTTCCAGGTCGATACAACGTACTCGTATACCTTCAAAAAGCGTCTATCTCCACCTTAAAGACCGGCAACGCATCTCTAGCTCCTCTGGTGTGGCACGGGGTCGTGGGCGGCGGTGATCACTTACCATCAGGTGACCTGTACGCTCATTTGCCTTGTCCTTTCCATATTATTATTTTTAATAATAAAAAAAACTGATAGAACATACCTAGGATTTTTAATATTAGTAGCAATAATTTTAAAATGAAGAATGAAAAGGAAATAATGTTAGGTTATTATATAGACTAACCGACACCGAAAAAAATATTATATTTTACTATTACTACTTTTTTTTTAAGTATCCTATGAATTACCAAATTAATTGTACTTATTTAGAAAACGTATAAAAATTGGAACGTAGCGGGACTCGAACCTGCGCCACCTGGAAATTGACCGGGCCCTCCGACCACTAACGTATGGCTTAATTAAAAATTTTTATACGTTTTCTAAATAAGTATATTTCTTTCCTAAGTGTGGAATAATAACATACGTAGGTAATAACGCTTTCTTAAAACCTAAAAAAAAAATCATTAAAAAATCATAAAGCATGTAACTTCCTTACAAATCAAATCGACTTCACGCTGTATCCCATACACAGCAGGGTAGGCAGAGGGAATCTAGAGTTAAGACACTCCGTTCCCCACATTCTACCTAATTCTGGTGGCGTTGCGTGTTGAGTGGCAGAACTTAACGCCGCGCTTTGCCTTGACACCAGAGCGAAGAAATGGAAATATAAATTTAAGTAAATATATCATCTCCTCGAGTGGGGATCGAACCCACAACCAGTCGATTTTACAGTCACACTCTGTGCCCCTGCGCCACGACTGGCCTTACAAAAGAAATATCATAAATTTAATTGTAATCTAATAATTTTGTATATGTAATTGCATTTAATTTGAAATTAGGGTAAGCTACCACAGCGTAAGGGTCGGCAATTTGCGGTTGGACTAATGGGTCAAAATTATGAGTTGTCCTTGGCATGTCTAGATCCTGGGAATGTGCAACTTATTGCGTCACGTCCCCATTAATTATTTATGTCGATGTGGATGCACAAATTATAGCTTTCCGATGTCGGCCTCGGCCAAATGGAATGGATTTCTTTTATATTTTTTTTTGTCCAATTACATTGTTTCTATAATATTTTATTTTTATAAATGTATATTTGTACATATAGATATTTGTTATTTGTTAGTCATCTTGTCAGTTAACAGTCAGTCAGCTTTATGGAAGAATATTGACGTATTTTAGAAATTTTCATTATTAAATAAAGAATCTACTATCTTATTCCTTTGCTAAACCTAGTTAAAACTAGTAGATAAAGTTGTTACAAATAACTACTTTTTTTAAGCTTTACAGTATTCCGCACATGGCAGGGTAGGCAGAGGGAATAACATAGAGTTAAGTAACTTTCGTGTTCTTCTTTCCGACGAATTCTGGAAGCATTGCGTATTGTTGAGTTGTGGAACTCAACGCCGGACTTTGCCTCGTTACCAGAGCGAGGTAATAAAAATATTAAATATTTTGTTTCCTCGAGTTTGTATTGAACCCACAACCTGCTGCGTTTACATTCGCACACATGTGCATCTGCGCCAAGGCAGGCCTCAACTAGCTACTTATTTTAAATATAAAAATCATATGCAGCAATTTATATAATTATCAAGAGTAAGTGTAAGGTATAATTAAAACAAAAAATATATTCCCAACGGCAGGATTATTTATTATTGTTGTACTTAAGACATCAAATAATATTGAGTTTTGTAAAGAATAGTAAGTTACCCTTTCTGTTATTTATCATTATGATGTTGATCATAAAAGGAAAAAAGATACGAAATAACTTATTTAACGATTTCAAATGACTGTAGACTTTGTGGGGCTGGTCCGTAAGTTGTTTCTGTGTCTAAAAAAAGATGAGATGCTTGGAGCGATTTTGATTTCGGATACATGAATGCGTGCAAAGGATTTGGACTGTTTACAACTTCGTGGGTGGTTATGGGCGTGGCGCATTCTGTCCTGCTCTTGCTGTTGGACCCTGTGTGTTTCCCTCTCATTCACCGGCCGCTCCCACAGGACCCTCTTGTTAAAATACTTTTTGTTCCTCACAGCTCTCTTAGAGAGATGGTCAGACGGGCAAATATTTACTCACGATTTTTAAAATCTTATTATCATACTTCCACCACCTTTTACAGATTAAATAAATCGTTAATTTGTCGTTCATTGAACATATCATGTTATTATCCTATATAATATTATAAAAATATATAATCTTATTACTACGTTCACTCCCACTGCACTCAATAAACCTAAATAACCTAAATTTGATTGTAGGGGTGACAAAATACTGATTTATTTATAACATTACCTAGAAACCTAGTGTTGAGACACTCCGTTTCCCATTTCCGTCGAACTCTTCGGGGCATTGCGTGTTGAGTAGCACAGTTCAACGTCGGGCTTTTGCCTAGGTGTCAGAGTGAAGAAATGAAAATATTAATAAATAATAATTTATTCCCCCGTGTGTGGATCGAACCCATAACCCAAGAACCCACAAGCGTTAGAGTCACACCCTTATGCCTGCACCACGACAGCCTCGAATATAAAAATTATACCATTTAAAACATAAATAAATTAAATAAAATATCACAAGAACTATAAAATAAAATTAGAAAGATAAATAACTATAGGATTTTTAATGACAAAGTTACAATTTTCCAATATTTTAAAACAACCGGGCAGCCTCAGTTTTATTAAGATGAGTATGTTTTAGGGTACACTTTTAGCGGTGAAGTATAAAGATGGATTCGGACCGCACGCAGTCCAGGCGATAAAGAAATTATCTTCCCAGCTAACGAGCCACGCACGTATCTAATTGGTACCCTGCCGAAGCTGATTCATTTATACGTTCCACTACAAAGTGCGTTGGAAATTGATGATGATCTCATACGGTATCAATAAAATCTTATAACTATTATCTCGTCTGATGATTGTGTTGGTTTCAGTTATATGGATAGACCTATTTAGGTCTTGATTTGCCAGATCAACTTAAGTCCCGATGCCAATTTACTATTTATGTACTATTCTGTGAGAAATTGTGAATAAAACAAATATTGCTTTGTACATATTAGTGACATAGACGCCAGTCGTGGCGCAGGGGCACAGTTGTAAACACGACTGGTTGTGGGTTCGACTCCAACAAATGAAATATTTATTTAAATATATATTTTCATTTCTTCATTCTGGTGTCGAGGTAAAGCGCGCCGTTGAGTTCCGCCACTCAACATGCAATCCCTCCAGAATTCGGCGGAAAAAACAAAGATACGATAAGATTTAACAAAGATCAGTCACAATGTTTCTCATCGGTAACTTTATGTCTATTGAATAATTTGCAATTCAATGAGAGAAAAAAAAAATCTCCTCAAAATATTATAAAAAAACGAAATTATCATATTACGGCAAGTTTGAGCACGTCAAGCTTAGTAGCCTTGGGTCCGTAGATAAGAAATCCATTTCGTCAATACAAAGATGCTCTTGGTACAAATTGTATCTCACAAGAAAAATGTCCAGAAGTTTTTAAATAATACAAAAAAGACGTGAGTCAAGCAAGACTGAAAACATGAGTCATAATAGATACCGCTTGTTTTAAAACAAAAAACCAATATTGATAAATAAAAAAATCAACAATTCAATATCTGTGTTGAAGAAAATATTAAGGCTTTAATAACAAGTTTTCATAAAAGCATCGTATGAAATATGTCTTTTGGTTGAAGTAACTAATACTATGTGAAATACTTGAAAAGTTTTTTTTTAATGTAAAGACAATAGTTAATGTTTCTGAGTACAGCGGGTAGAGCTCTCTGAAGAAGCCGCAGCCGCTTTAGCACAATACCGATTAGCCAGCAAGAGAATTAGACAAAACACAAACACGTCATAATTCTATCAAAATGACAGTAACACTCTGGGAAAGTTGAAGATGCACAAAAATGAGAGGCTAAAAGATAACATTATGTGCTTGAAAAATCCTTCTTACTCTACGGTATCTTTTTGTAATGAAAGTAAACAATGCTTTTCTAAAATGTTAACTGTCGCTTTCAACCTTAAATTGTTGTTTATCTAGTGATTTTCTCGTCCGCTACTATATGATAAATCATAATAGAACTTTCTTTATCTTTAAATAATCTACTTCTAACTTAACATAGTACTAATAAACTATAAATTTCATCATTCTTCAAATTTCATCTTTCATCGAGAAGAAGTTATCATTATTTATAATAGATCATTTATTGGTAAACTTTATTTTGGATCTAAACACCGTATTAATATAATTTATTTTACCATGTAGTACCTATTATAGGTATTGAAATAAAATAGTAACGTAAAACCTCTACAACATGCCAATGCGCTGACGCATATCAGGTAAACAAACACGACAACTTCTCTCGGTTTGTAGGGTCGCAATAGCTATGGGTATAAATCAGAATAGTGGCGCTAACGCCCTATTTAGCCCCGCATATAACAGCATTTGTATTCGAAATAAGCGCCACCAAAAAAAATAAACCGACGGAAGTAAGCTCACAAAGCGAAATGCCATCAAGCAAAAGCAAAAAAATATTAAAAAAAAACAGCATAATGCGGTCGAGAGGCAGTGTGGGCTCGGACCGCTCTTGTAAAATTTATAACAGCTCTATTTTGTTTACCTGCTTGACTCCGCTTTATATTGTCTTGTAATTGGAAGTATTTGACGATGAATTATTAATTTATTGGCCGTAGTTTCGGTTTAGTTTTTACAATGCTGCTAAAACGTAAGTCATCCTTGGCTTTTGTGCTTTTTTAGCGTATTTGCACAATTTCAATAAAGATAATATTTTGTTGCACATTTTTAATAGGAAATAGTACAATAAGTAGAATAAGGAAATAGTACAATAAGCTAGCTGTCAAATAAATGAAAATTAAATACTATATGCAACGTTAAATTAGTATTGATACAAGTACATATATGTAGACGCACCTATGTAGAAGTTATACCCATATTTATTAAAGTTTCAATACTGTCTCTTATTTTGTTACCCAATTTTTATTTTAGATTAACACTAAAGAAAATGGCAAAATAATATAAATATTGTGTATTGTGCATTAAGTTTCAACTTTTCAGTTCATTGTTAAAAAAGTTAGAAGTAAAACTGTATAAATATGGAAAAAAATATCTTGTTATTTCGTAGAGTCGTGCTGGTGCAAGGTACGTCACGTTACAGTAAGAACAGTTTGAGTCAAACCTGATGATAGCATACACTAACACTTGCTTTCACTCTTTAACTTCCACTTAGACAGACAGACCTATGCAAATTTTAAATAAAAATGTATTTATTACCATAATGCTAATGATAAATTAACAGGTAATAGTATAAAACACCCAGATACATTTTCGAGATATCTCACTGTTACACCTTGAACTCCATCCTTTATTGCATTTAAATTTGCTGAATATGGATGCTGTTAAAACCAAAAATGAAGTCTGTTTAGCCATGGAACGTCTTTGGTCACGCCTTTTGACAAACTAGGTACCTGTTCCCAATAGTTCACATTGTAAAATGTGTAAGGCATTCTTATGAGTTATGACATTTCATATGCATTTTAATTATATTTTTTTAATAACATGTTATCATTTAAAATAGTACCTTTTTAATTTAAATGATCTATATATATGCATATATGAGGCCGTCATGGAGCAGGTGCACAAGCATGTTACTATAATGCGACGCTTGTGGCTTCGTTTCCCACTTGGGGGAATGATGTATTCACATTTAAATTTTTTTCGCTCTGGTTCCAAGACAAAAGCGCGGCGTTGAGTTCCGCTACTCAACACGCAATGCCTCTAAATTAGGGGGAAAGAGGGAAACGGAGTGTCTTAACACTACTTTACTTCTGCCTACCTTGCTATATGCGGGATACAGCGCGAAGCTGAAAAAAGCTCAATCAATATACTATTTATTCAATTATGTATAGCCTGTAACATTACGATGTGTATGATTCTCCTTCTATACTCGTATATATGTATATTGGTTCTCCTTCTCAATTAAATTATAAGATCATCATCATGTTAGGATTGAAGAAAATGTACAGTACGGTCAACAAGTCGTGGCTGCGCAGATTAGATTTTAGAATTTTTTACTTTCGATTATTTTCATCCTGAGTGAGCAATGCGCAATTCAGAAAAGCTAACTTTAGGGCGGCCACGACTTGTTGACCGCACTGTAGCTTTAGATATATGAGACAACTCAAACTCGTTTTTTGTTGATAACGTTAGCATTTTATTAACAATATTTATGAAATTAGTAGTCGTTATTTTCTGGAGAGTTTTCTATGGTGATCTCTTACTGAAATCGTCTGATGTCACTTTCGAGAGGTCAATCACAAAAGTAATTTGTAGCTACATTTATTTATCGAAAAGAAGATAATTAGATAATATCAAATCTGACAAAACTGAGCAGACAACGTGCACGGTGAGCTTGTTGGCTGATAGTTACTGCAGTTCCCTACGTCTATTACAAAATCAATTTCCTTATTCTTCTTTTCGGATTTTATTATTATAATAGATTATTCAGAAAATACACGAACTGAATTACAATGTTTTTATAAATTGGAGGAGGAAGAGGCTTGAGGCCAGTCGTGACGAAGGGGCAAAAAGTGTGACTGTATAACCTACTGGATGTGGGTTCGATCCCCACTCGAGGAGATGAAATATTTACTTAAATTTATATTTCCATTTTTTCGCTCTGGTGTCGAGAACAAGCGCGGCGTTGAGTTCTGCCACTCAACACGTAATGCCTCCAGAATTCGGCAGAAAGTGAAGAACGGAGTGTCTTAACACTAGGTTCCCTCTGCCTACCCTGCAGTGTGCAGCATACAGCGTGAAGCTGATTTATTTATTTTTAACTTATGAAAAATTCTGACGTCCTAGATAATCAAAAATGGTAACATTTTCGCTATGATCTATAAAACAATACACTTAGGTACTATTTACTTAAGGTGTGAATGATGTAATTAAAAGCGCGGAAAATCACTATTAATGGAAACTTTTGTATGATGAAAACCTTGACAAAATTCCTTTAGAATCGTACTGTGACGCCGTATCTATAAATTACTATTAGCAATTACTACAACTTATTATTTCCATAGCCACGAGCAATGGGAGTTACTAAGTTTATTAATTATGTAACATGAATATATTATATTATTAAAGTAACAATGTAATATGACATACAACAATTTATTATGCAGAAAAATACGCGTCGTTCGTATTTAAATCTTTCCTTTACATTATTATTTACCTACAAAACAAAAGTTGTGGCCAGTCGTGGTGCAGGGGCCCAAAGTGTGAAAGTAAACGCGACTGGTTGTGGCTTCGATCCGGCGGCGTTAAGTTCTGCCACTTGGCACGGAATGCCTTCAGAATTTGGCGGAAAGTGAGGAACGAAGTGTAAAGATACTCCGTTCCTCACTTTCCGCCTGTGTAAAGACACTAGGTTCCGTCTGCCTACCCTGCTGTATGCGGGATACAACGTGAAGCTGATTAGTATTTACAATTTGATAGGTTTGTAATTAATTTTAAAAACGCCTTCTACATAAACATTCTTCTTCATTATACTTTATATTACGCAGTTCTAGCATAAATCTCCAATTATTTTCCAGTTTTGTATAAGTAAACGATATATGTAGATACAAATTAGGTACCTGTATAAAATTAGTCTTGCTGATTTTCTCATACAATTTTCAATGCATACATATACATTCCTTATAAGAAACTAAAAAAAAAAGAAAATGTCCTCATTGAATTTATGTCTATAAAATCTCCTTGTATATATGTTAAAAATCAAAAATTCTTAAATACAAACACAAAAGACAAGGTTTGAGGCGAAGTACATGCCACACTGATGTCGCCTCCATGTCTCGAATGATACGCAACCACAGAACTCAAATATTATACAGCGATATCATTACTATTATAATTCATATGTTTCAAGCGCAATGCGGAGTGAAACTGAAATTGATAATTTAACTTTTATATTTATCGAGCAATGGTAGCGGAGTACGGAGTAAGTAATGTATTAAAAGTCATCGTTAGTGAACGTTCCACAGTCAGCGGCACCTGCAGACGAATGTGCCATTTACATTGTAATGCACGTACAGCCTCCAACCAGTTCGATTAGGAGGGGAATGCTGTCTACATACTTACAGAGCACAGTAACTGATAAAATTTTGTTAATGCGTAGTAGATATATTTGGATTTTGATTTTCCTTTACAATCAACTATTACAAAATGGTCGCCTCTTACTCTTTTTTTTTATTAAAAGAGAAACATGAGATAAATAATAATATTTTTTTACCTTTTTATTGGTAGGTATATGCTATACGTTCAAATAGGAAATAATAAATAAGTTACTGTTACTGGAGAAAAACATGAAATTACAATTTCCTGCTGTTTCATTATTTTTTTAAAGATCTAGCAAGTTAACTATTTTTAATGTATGACAATAACAAAACATATATATGTATATACATATATAAAAACAAATGCGTGATTGATTCAGTTGCGGGGTGCGGGGGTGCGGGGGTGGTTGAGAGGAGGGGGGTAAGACAGCGGCAGTGACCGCTGCAGCCAGGTGCGTGCGGCCATCGACACCATAAAATTAATAACCCGTCGAGCCTCCTAACCAATGCACTCTGAGTCCCAAGTGCGCTCCATACTTTTCGACGAAAACGGGCGTTCGTTGTCCACTATTAGTGAGCACGCAATAAGTGAATAGTTGGCATATTAGCCAATAATTTTTACCACTCATTCAAATCTTTTTGATATTATGTTTAGTTAACTTTATTTAATAATACACATTTTTTGGGAACTAGGGAGTGTTGAGACCCGCCATTCCCATTAAGTCACTTCCTTTCCCCACTTTTACACCTAATTCTCGAGGCATTGTGTGTTGAGAACTCAACGACGGAACTCAACGACGTGCTTTTCCTTGCTACCAGAGCCAGGAAATCACAATCATTAAACATTTCATTCCTCGAGTGTCACGGTTTGCTTACGATCGCACGACTGCCTGTGTTATAACAGAGCCTAATACATATAACATATTTACAGCTTACATATTATTTTCAAGGCGTTTTTTAAATAAAATATGGTAAGTATCTCAGTAATTTTTTCTCTGCAATTTAAGCACACACTCACAAAGAGATATTTTCTCTAACAAACTTTATTAACATACCAATATCTATCTTCGTGCTTTCTTTCATACCATTTAATATCCAAAGACGTAAATAATAAGAAAAATGTATCTCAAAGCGTTTTCATAGTGATCTAAAAATGTAGTATGAAAGCGCTCTTAACTCTTATCGAATTGTTCAAGTTACTGCGTTCTCGGAGTTATGTCTCGACATTACAGGGAATGTAATTGATTTTTTCTTTATTTTTTTTTACTAATTTCTGCACGACGCATCCGCTGCGCCGGTGTAAGCATACCTTGTTATAAAGAAATTGTACAAATAAAAAATATGATATAACATATACATTTTATATAATAATCATTAATTAATAATTATCGTGTATAACATAATAATTCACATATATTTTAATACTATACACGTACACTTCAACGCCTTTATTATTCAGGGTGGATTTAAATTAGTATTTAATAGCGGCTTTGAATGTGGACTGATGCGGACCGAGGTGCGGCGGACTGCGGGAGGGGACTGGAGGAGCGGCCTCCGAGACGGTGAGTCTGCCTGACAAAGAAGGATTTTATCCGCTCGATTTAGCATGAAATTGGAACACAAAGTGAATAAAGCCACAAGATTGTAAACATTATGAGGTTCCTCTTTTTTATTGAGGCGTTTAAGTTCTATAAAGTTTTTAGTTTTGTTAATCACCAGCGACCACGTCGAAATCCCTATTTATTATCTTGTTAATTATGCGTAGCTAACAAACCAAGTCCTTGATGCCAATTCGGCATTTGCAAACTTATTAATTTGATATTTAGTACTGTTTAAGCGTTTAAAAGTTACTTTTTGTTAATTTTTGATTTAACCTAGAACATAATCTATACAGAAAATTACAATGATCGATTTACATGTATGAAGTAAGAAAGTTTTCTAAATTAATTTAAAGTAAAACTTGAAAATCTCGTAATTGGCTCCGAGTGTAACTGTTGAACGCCGCCCGTTCCCACGCGGTATTGAGCCGCCTCCAGAATAAATGACTCACTGAACTCGAAGCTCCATTTCCACAAGTCATAGTGCAATTAATAATATACGGCATCCTGTCGAATTATCTCTCGTCGTGGCAGGGGTCCGAGCGGCTTTAATTTACCACAATGGAAGATGGTTCTGAGAAGCGACGGTCGGCGAGGCGGGTCGATTCTTCAACGAAAACAAACAGAAAATAATTATCATAAAGATGAAGAGCGGCCGCTCGAGCCTCGCCGCTGCTAATGGGTGCCCACCTGGCAGCGCGCCCCGCGCCCCGTGCCTGCTACACACGACACGCTCTCGCATTCCTCGCCGTACCAGATCTACATACTACACTCCAACTCTACAGGCTACGGCCCCAAGGAGCACAGTCATCTCCGCTGCGGCGGGGACGTGATTGTTTTATGATATAAGATAAACCTGCACGCTACAATTATATTTTAAATTCCTCTATAGTGCCTCGCTACACTGCGATGCATATATAAATAAATACTTTTTGATAGGGGACGCTACTAAATATGTTTCATATTTCTCAATAAGGCTTCACCGCTTCTGATGTGCTTATTATTTTTTTTTTAGAGATATAAGCATTTTATTATTTTATTTTGTTAAGTTAGTTATATATTCCAGTGATAAAAATATTTATGTAAAGTAACATGCCCTAAAAATATGTCTAATATCTAGATGCCGATCAAAAGTAATTGAAATCAAAACCGATGCTTTACTTCTACCGGTTTTCATAAAACTTATTTGGTTAGTTAACAAGGCATATGTTTATGTATAATAATCTTAAGTGGCACTTTTTAGGAATGTTTATAAGTTAACGCAAGTGCTCAGAAATTTTAGCGACGAAACTAACTAACCAAACTCTAATAACTCTATATCTTAATGATGAATATTTTGAAAACGTTGAATTTCTATTACTTTTCCTTGCTAAAAGCAAGGCTGCTGTAGCTATATGTATAACTACTAACAATACACATACAGATTCTTTGCTATTAACTAAACAATCTGTAAGCTTTTCTTAAAATTTTTCTTCTTTTTATTTCTTCTTTTTAACCAATTTGTTTTTTAACTGATTTGTACTTTTTCAAAAAGTAGGAGGTTTTCTATTCGTCGGCTGTATTTTTTTATGTTTATTAGTAAATTTTTTTGACTCTCTCGTTTACAGACCTATTTTTTAAATTCTTTTTTAATCAAAAGAACTAACTTATTTTAGAAAACATAAAAATATTTTAACGTTTTTATACGTTTGTTTTAGAAAAGGATTCTTTTTCCTGCGTGCGAATTAATACTTTAAAAATGTTAAAAATAAAAAGAACTTACTTTCTCGTTAGTCCTATTACCACCAAGTCAGGATTTGAATTTGGATTTGAGACCCAGAATTTTATAGGCATGTAGTATACGTTTCATATATATTTTTTAGCTTCACGCTGTATCCTGCATCTAGCAGGGTAGGCAGAGGCAGCCTATTGTAAAGACATTCCCCATTTTCCGTCGAATTCTGGAGGCACTTCTAGCATCAAAATTGGCGGAAGCCTCATAGAAAGTTGAAAGTTTAACAATTCTTTTGTTGTTTGTTACTACTAGTACTAGCTTACCTAGAAACTCTGACGTCCCTTTATCTTCTCTCGTTTCACGAGTCAAAGGACGCAAGAGAATAGACATAGAGCAATTAAATAAACCGAGAGTGTGGATGGCTAGCATCCCTGCAGCCTCAGAATGCTGTTGCAACTCTGTTGTCTGCTGCTGTTTATATAAAGCAGGGATGACGTAACATAGACAGAACAGATGCTCATGACGCTCGTGATAATACTCTCCGTTGTCCCACATTACGTTGAGTCGAGGAACTTAACGCCGCACTTTGTCTTCTCACCAGAGCGAGGAAATGTATAACTAATTCCTCAAGGATCTCATATCATACTTTAAAGTAGTATCTATTATAAAGCATGTTTACACAAACACGAAATAAAGACTTCAAAATATCTTTAATTGTATTGTTTTTTTTTTTTTGCTTCACGCTACTGCGCCCGTTTTCTGCACATTGGAGAACCTTGGAGAACCTTGTGTTAAGACACTCCGTTCCCCGTTAAGACTCTTCTGTTACCCGCTTTCCCCCGAATTCTTGCGGCGATGCGGTTTGTAATGGCAGAACTCAATGCAGCGCTTTGCCTCGTTACCTAAACGGGGAAATTAAAATATTATATATCTTATTCAAAGTGAGAATCGAACCCACAACCGTCAAGTTTTCAATCACACGCTTGTGCTCCTGCGACACGACGGCCTCTATTGTTATTTCTTTTGTAAAAAATAATAATATGCTTATTTCTTTCAAAATTTTCTTCTATTTTGTAAATTAAATCTTTTCGGTGAATCCATAAAGCCTTCGTTACATACTTACCGTTTTATATTAAATAAAACGACTATTAACAGTATTCAAAAAGACTTAACTTTATCAACGCATTACAGTTCCCAGCACAATTAAAAGTCAAATGAACAAGATAACAGTTCTTAAGCGACACTACCTACATATCCTGAGAAATAACCAATAGTGAATGGAAGAAAAAAGGTTTCTTATGTACCTATGTAGTATCGCTCGAGATGGCCGCTACTTTATCTGAAGAATGTTACATAATCTAGGGTAGGGTCTTTACGGTACTTTTTTTAAGAAACTTGGTCACTTTTAAGGCTTTTAAGATTCTTTTTTTAGGGTTCCGTATCTCAAAAGGAAAAAAAACTTTTATAGAAACACGTTGTTGTCCGTCTCTCCATCTGTCAAGACCATTTATTTTGAGATCGCATGTATAAATGAAGCTGAAATGAATATCAAATTTTCTGAGGCCTACGCGACGATCCCATGGAGCGCAGAAAAAATCATCTTCTAAGTCAACGTAATCAAAATTTTGTATGAATTTCGCTACATAATCAAAATCTAAAGAGTACTTCACGTGAACCTATAGTTATGACATTAGCACGAAATGAGAACTTATAATACAAAAAAAGAAAAATATCCGAGAAGTGAAAGGTATTTAACAGAAAAAAAATTACAAACTTATATTTGTAGTGCATTTAAGACAAAATGAGTGCACACGGAGACTTAAGTTTACCAATTCGTTCGACGCGTAGACCTACAATTACGTACCTATAATTTTTTTTAGAAATTTAACTTGCAGTATAAATAAATTTTGTTTTTATCTGTAATATAGTTTTTATTTATATTACAGATAAAAATAAATTGTAATTCATTTCCTACAGAATTACAGCCAAATGCGCAAATTTAAGTTTGTCAATTTTTATAAGCTGTTCCTCCCGTTGACCTATAATCCTAGTAACCCTAATATAAGAATTTGGTTCAGAACCCTCGGTGGACAAGTCTGACACGCACTTAACCCGTTTTTGTATTGTTAATCAGTAAACAAAAATATTACAAAACCTATGTTTAATTTTTTATTTGTTATTTATTTTATAATGAAAATTTTAAAATAATGAATTTTTTTTTTTATTAAAGAAAATATGCTTTGTATAAAATAAATATAAAATAAAAATAAAAACTAATATAAATGAGTAGTTTTCTTTGTATTTTTATTTCGATTAGAAAATCGTAGTCTATAAAAATAACTTCTTAGATATTGATGGAATACTGTTTAATACTTACCTATGCATCTCTTGATTTTGACTTAAACCTACATGTGTTCTTATGTTATATTGTTATTAAATTTACAAGTTAATAATTAATTAGAAAACAATTTAATACTCAATACCTATTATATTGAGTTAGGTCGTGAGCTTAATACCTACGTTATTATTAATGAGGTATTAATATCATATTTTTATAATGCAGAATATAATCACTTCTAAATACAGATTATATATAGCATAGGTATATTTTTTTCTATATAGAGAAAATACCGGGCTGGCCCTCCGAGAGTTCCGTACAAAAATTGGAGGTCTCGAACTTTTTCTGAAAATCGGCTTCCAATATCTAATAATCGTGAAATATGGATGATTGTAACTCTTTCACGTCCAAACTGTTAAGCTAATAAAATTTGAATTTTAAAATTTGACTCGGAATATACCTATATCTCATGCTCAAGTAATTACGTAATCATTCCTCAAACTAAAAATTAAAACCCTCCGAATTCATCTTCATAAGGACTGTTTAACCGCAATTCAAATAAAAATAATTGACATTACTTTTTTTGTTATACATTAGTGAGAGAGAGAGAGTTAGAGTTAGTGCTTCATAAAAAAAATATAAAATATGTATTTAAAACATGCACACCAAGCCCTTTCATCTGATACTCTGATATCACTTGAGGCTTTAACACTAAATTTTGCCCCCCTTTGTAAAAAAGTGGTACTTTTTTAACCACAAATGTATAATTTTCAGATTTTTTCCTGAACTATTTTAGTAGCTGTTAAATTCGGTATTAAGGGTCACCCGGAAGTACCCTATTAATTTTGATTTTCGTTATAATATTGAAATTCGCGTTTTTACTATATAAACGGCCATATCTTTTTTAAGTAAATGTAGAAAGAAGTTTTTTTTTCAGGAAAACAAGGGACTGTGGGACCCGAGCATTGGGTTTGAAATTCAACTCGATATCTCCAAGCGTTTCTGAGATAAACTCTCTTGACAGACAGACAGACAGACGGACGGACGGACAACAAAGTGATTTTATAAGGGTTCTTTTTTCCTCAAGAGGTAGGGAACCCAAAAAAATAATACCCATAATTAGATAATCAGAATGAGTGGTAAGAGAGGCAGGAGGAGACAACGGTTGACATTCGATAACACAGTACTGATGATACTGGACGAAGGTCACCAAAAAGGATGAGGACCCCCCGGAGGGCGTGTAGGAACAGGTTGATGACAGTGAAAGAGATGAAAGAGGAATGCAGAGATCGCGGCGTTTGGCGCTCCGTCCTCTCTGGGAAACAATTGATATTGCCAGATAGATATGACCAATCTATAACCTATTCTGTCTCTAGATATATTCTATATTTTAAGAACAGGTTAACTTTGTATAAGTAATATATTTTATAACTTTGAATGTCCCTACATAGCCGTAGCATGTGTTACCTACATTCAAAATTTTACACTCGTGAGAATTAAATATAACAAATCAACACAACAGGTGACAGAACAATGAGTCACAGACAAAACAAAACCGTAAGGGTCTTATTTTATTTTTTGGATTTCTAAAAAGAAATATTTAGAAACTATTCGTCACGCTACCAAAATATTCTAATTATTATCATGTTAAAAGGGTCTCACTTTAAAGATAAGTCTATATTGTCAGCAGTTTGACACTGCGACCGCTATCGACCTGTGAAAGCCAGAGATAAAATACTTACGGAATTCTTCGAGGGACTAATACGATATACAGTTTTTCTTGTTCTTTTTTCGGTATCGACGTTTCAGAACTGTTTTTGCAAAGATTCCGCCTCATATCGGTCGGGTGGTCCATTAAGACTGGAACAATGGCCCACTCAGTTTCTATTACCAATTTTATCTATATTTAACGCAGCTTATGTGAATTCTGGCGGTGTTTTTTACAAATTGTGCTAACGATCTATAGGTAGTCATTAGGAAGATAAGTCGCACTATTGTTTTATTGTTTCAAAGATAAAATTATTAAGTTCAAAAGAGACTTACAGGATACATTACAATTATAAATATATACAGTATACAATAAGTGTCAGTTTGTATGTTGGTATACTATCTATATATTTTTTCGCGTTTCTTTTATATTGAAAGTATAAAAAATAGCAAAGAATTTTTATACATCTCTGGCATCAACCAGAGGTCGGTATCTTGATGCCTGTATACCTATAGCTATTTAATAGGTTATACATAGCTTTTGTCGAGATCCTACATATGTGAATTAACAGTTTGATCAACGAGTCGTGGCCGACCATTCCTGCAGCTGTAGTTGTAGGTCTGCGCCTATATGATTTTAGGATTTTTCTTACTTTAGATTATTTTCCTCTCGAGTGCTCAAAGCTTAGAAAGCCTAATTTCAAACCCGCCACGACTCGACGACTGTACTGTACATATGTATAGACTAATTTTGTAATAATAATTAGTAAAAGTACAACAACAGTAAGACAAAAAATTAAAATTTACTAAATTTGCACTTTAGTTAGTGACTTTATAAGTCACAATTGCATGCTTCTTTTTAGGCAGAGGCGACCTGGGAACCTAGTGGAATCTAGTGTTAGTTTCCGGCGAATATTTGAGGCATAGCGTGTTGATTGGCGCAATGATATGTTTTGCCTCGTTATTAGAGCAAGGAAACGAAAATATTAAATATTTCATTCCCACGAGTGGAAATCGAACCTTCAACTGTCGCGCTTACTGTCGCACGTTTGTATATGCTTTTTGTTCATTACTAATAAGAATATGAAATACCTTTTTAACTGATACATATCAATAATCATTCCACAACATAAAGGAATGCGGAGAAGAAATAATTATTGCTTAGTGTAAGAATTTTATCAATTATGTTAGTCCAAAGCCGCGGGTGGCGACCCCAGCGGGTAGCCGCCTCACTAACGGAGAGAAGGCTTCCCTTTTGTACGTCGACTTAACTAAATTTACGCAGTGGCTTGTCTACAAGTTACTTCTATAAGTTTAATGGAAAAAAATATATTACATAATACTTAATTATGCCCATATATCTATTGATTCTTGTCAGTAGCTATTTTAGTCTTCAGGGTTCCTATACAGAATAACAGCTTCATTTTTAGTATTTATTATTATAAATAAATTTACTCAAAAATAATATTTTCTAATATTGTTACAATTCCAGATAACCTAAATTTAATAAAGTAACCAATGTTTATTTACACTCTCCTTTGAAAATCATTCAAATTTACCACCACGCGAAACAAAAAACAGTACGGCGCAATGTTTGTAAACGAACACAAACAGACTGGTGTGAGCCTTGAAGAGTGCAACCAACACGCTTCATCCTGACTCATTTACACAAGGTAAATTAAACTTTCCTCACACCGCGATTAACTCAAACTTCAAAAGCACTTTTTTATTCTAATCCGCGTAAATATAACATGAAGATAAAAAAAATCATCAACTTTATAACGTTTTCTATAAGGTTCAAATTAGCTTTAAGTTTAACATTCGTGCCCTGGAAGCTTCGGAATTGGGCATCTTAATATGTTTACCCATAAATCACGATCATTGTTTAAATAATTTTCTATTTCGAAGCATTCCCATGAAACGCTGGCCACGAGATTCGCGTTAAACGCTGTTTCACCGTAAACGTGGGAAGTGCCAAGTTGCTGAACGCTATAGAGTAAGCTTTCGTATAATAACAATTTTCAATTTACTATTATTGTTACGTGCATTTCGTAATATATATTTGAAGGAAATTAATGTAATAAATATCATTATTTTTGATCATAAGTCACATGTATATGTATCTAACAAAGATATAACTTTTTTGTTTATTAAATGTTAAATTGAATGCGAGTTTTTGTTTCTATTAAGTTATTAAATGTCACCAAAAAAAAATTATCTTCCGTGTACAGCACCAATCGTCACGATTTTAATCTAAGTGTATGGATATTTTAAAACAAATAATTTTAAATACTCCATGTTAGACCGTGATAGGTGTAAATACTAGTAATGTAGAAGTAGTATTCTCCTATAATTAGTTAGTAATTAATAATAGTTACATAACTAGAATGTAAGTACATGTATAAATATATCAAATCAGCTTCACGCTGTATCCCGCACACAGCAGGGTAGGCAGAGGGAACTTAGTGTTAAGATACTCCGACCCCACTTTCTGCCGAATTCTGGAGGCATTGCGTGTTGAGTGGCAGAACTCAACACCGCGCTTTGCCGTGATACCAGAGCGAAGAAATGGAAATATAAATGTAAATAAATATTTCATCTCTTCGAGAGGGGATCAAACCCACAACCAATCGGTCTTACAGTCACACTTTGTGCCCCCGCGCCACGACTGGCCTCTGGGATATATAAATATATATTAATCATTATTAAGTATTTTTTTTCATAACTTCATACTGAATTCTAAGGTTAACGAAGAATGCGCGTTGGGTGGCACTACCTTCGTTGTACTTTTTTTCATCATCAGAAAATGAAATCCTATTATGACCTGCGGCTTAGGAGCAGCGTGTAAAAATGTTTTGTAATTTTCATTAATGATTAAGAAAGGTAAACCTATCTATTAGTCAAATTAACATCTGTACATACAATTATTACTTAGAAAGATATCTATTTTATTATTATTATCTATTTTATTAAGTTCAGAACCATCGTTCGTTCGAATCATTATTTTCTCTCGAAAATAGTCCATTAGTCTAAGTGCGTGTGGTTCTTTAAAATATATCGCATAATATCGCAACGCTACCCTTAATTTACCAGTCTTGTTGTATACTTTTTCATACATGGAGACGGCACTTTTACCTCTATTTTCCAAAATTTAAGAACGCGGGCACCAACTGGTGGGTTGGCACTTACCATCATCAAACGCCATCTTTTGTTTAAATTTGACACAATTTTATGAAATGATTTTTTATTATGAGAACTGAGTTGGCAAGTGGCAAGATGAAACTAAATGTAAAAAATAAAATTATGCAAAATGTTGACTACTCAATGTGCATACGCGTGCCTGTAAATCAGTCTATTTTTACAATTCTATTTTAGTTATTTGATTACAGAAAATGCGTCGAGTCGAACTTTAGCTCTCCTCTCTTCTCCGCTTTACTGTAGCTACTTCACCTCGAAATAGTGGTATGCACAATATTTCGAAAGGAAGGTACTACGTACTGTTTAGTTGTTTTTCGAAAGTTAATTAATTTATGTAGTTTTAAACTGTGCTCCATAATGCCTCATTTGATATAAAATCTCATTTGATAAAAATAATCATATCATTTTCCAACTGCAATGGCACTGTTAACTTATCGTTGACATTGATGAGTGATCATAATAGAATAAGAAAATATTAAATAATTATTATATATTTTAGATCTTCATAATTTCTTATCATTGCTATATGAGAAAACATAAAATGTTGTAATATATTTATACATATCTATTTATCTAGTAAATATATAAAATAAATCAAAATCAGCTTCACGCTGTATCCCGCACACAGCAGGGTAGGCAGAGGGAACCTAGTGCTAAGACACTCCGTTCCCCACTTTCTGCCGAATTCTGGAGGCATTGCGTGTTGAGTGGCAGAACTCAACGCCGCGCTTAACCTTGACGCCAGAGCGAAGAAATCGAAATATAAATTTAAGTAAACATTTCATCTCCTCGAGTGGGGATCAAACCCACAACCAGTCGGTTTTACAGTCACACATCGTGCCGCTGCGCCACAATTTGCCTCATTTAGTAAATATATATTTAAAATATTTAATAATGAGCTGTAAATGCTAGAGACTTCGCCACGTGGAACTTGTACAGCGCCATCTATTTGCATGCCACGGCATGTGTGTCGGCATGACATATCATCAGAAATATTTAAATTAATTTAAAAAGTTAATTTACAAATAACTTCATTTACACCGCTTAAAATATTATTTGTGTCAAATCGATTATAGATTCGATTCCCACTCGTCGGAATTAATTATTTTCACGTAGGTATTTTCAGGTAGTACGCACATTATTTTCATTTAGTGTATAATGCTCAAATGTTAAGAAATTCTTTTTTTTAGGCGGTCACGAGACATCTCTCGTGACCGCCTTAAAAAAAGAATTTCTTAACATTTGAGCATTATACACTAAGGGAGAAAAGTAAAAATAAATTGGAAGTGAAATATGCGCAACCACCTCCACAACCAACTTCAGAGCAGCCACAACTCGTCGACCGTACTGTACTGTATGTGATATTGCGTAAAAAACATTATCGAAAATTCTAACAAGGGGTGTATGTACGTTATAAACATATTATGTTTAGAACCGCCACATATCTAATTAGCAGAATAGGCACTATTCATTAAATGTGGTATACTAACAATGAGTAAATTCATACATGTCCTCTGCATTAAGGAAATTACTTACGGTAAGTTAGCCATTTACCAAGACAAAATTTACTCCCAGATTTTACGTATTTGCTTATGTTTGCTTGATGAATATTTCAAAATATTTACGACAATAATTACAAAATTAAGTCTTGTAATGCCGTTTTCTTTTATGAATTATAATGTATGAATGAAAACGGCACCTCAGCCACTTCCAAGATCGATCTTCGAATTGATAATTGAGAATGGTTTAAAAATACGGGCAGTGCCTAAAATAGCGCCAATACTCTCTCCAAGTGACATGTTTCAGCGTTCTACGTTGCACAATGCGACTGTGCGAGGTCTAATTGATTTATGAAAAAATAAAATATATTTATGACTCAACTATTTTTATTATATTATTTAAATACTACTTTTTATGAATATGATTTAAAATGTTTCTTCTATTAGAAAGCTCTTGATGGACTTGTTATATTTTTCAGGTAACAGTTTTGTTAGTTCACCTCTTGTCAGCCATGTTGGTTTACACTTCTTGTCTATTTCACCAGATTTGTAATTAGAGTAATAGAAGAAAACCTGTAAAAAATACAAAACAATATCATTATAAATATATGATTATAAATTAATTTTACTTTTATTTCATATCTAAATAGTTAAAAAAATCAGCTTCACGCTGTATCCCGTACACAGCAGGGTAGGCAGAGGGAACCTAGTGTTAAGACACTCCGTTCCCCACTTTTCGCCGAGTTCTAGAGGCACTGCGTATTGAGTGACGGAGTTATTAACGAAAATGAAAAAAAAACGGTAAATATTTATTAAAAGTTAAAACAGCTACCTAAATCTACTCTTATTTATATGTTTACTATATTTAAATGAAGTAAATGCATAGCACAACAGTCTCTTATGTTCTGAAAATGTTTAATGTTTAGTCTGTGTAATAAAATGGTTCTTTTTAAGTAATTTAATCTATCTTATAGATTCACTTTCTATACTGTCTTCTAATGAAGGTTGCGGCTTCTATTCCCACAACCTTCGTGTTTACAATAACACGGTACGACGGCCCCTTTCATATATAATTATATATAGCAAAAATTTAAGTATTTTTTTTTAATTTAAAGTTAAATCCACTACCATAACATTGTAAATCATACATTAAGGCATCGTTCCACTGTGTCAGAACAACCTCAAATATAATTATAATCATGGTAAATTTTTATAATATGAAGAATAAGAATTAGTGTCTTAACAATGGGTTCCCTCTGCCGAACCTGTGATATGCATGATACACCATGAACTGAAAAAAATAACGAACCAATATTACTTAAATGTATTGTACAAAAAAGTAGTAAAACTCACTTTTGCTCCTATTTTGCCATTAACTTCTGAAGGATATTTATATTTGTAAAAGCCACAAGGTGCATTTGATAAGAAATTTACCTGTAACTCAGGTCCGCATTGTTCTAAAAGTATTCTTTCTGCAGTCTGAAAAAGAATAAGTTGTTATTATATTTTTTTAAATTTAAGGTAGCATTTATTTTTTAAGAAAGAGAATGTCATGAAGTGTGCAAGTAAATTCATTCTTTATTAGAATAAAAATATACATAATGATTACAGAAGTGAACATAATTATTTATGAGAAAACATTTTTTGGATTTTAAAGATTCATGGTGAAGGTGTTGTTGCAGGATGAGGAGATAAGAACAGTGCCCAGGACTTGAGACAACTGCAGATTTAAGATTGCTTTAAATTTGTCCCACTTACTCTAACTCATCACTGTCCGTACTAAATATTAAATAGGCAAACTGCAGGGAGACTTCACTTCTTATTGTACTTGCACTGAAGATAATTTAACTCGTAAACTTATTTGTGGTCAGTTTCTTAGAAAGTACTTGTATACTTTAAGATGATTTTTAGGTTTATTCAGTTGACATGACACTGAAAGTTATTACCTGATACTACATGCTTTAGGCTTGTAGTATAGCAAAAAATCTCATCTGATGATAAAACACAAATTCACACCACAACCTCATTGTGTACATTGTAAAGGCTTTAGTCTGGATTTTTTTTTGAGGAATCCTTTTATTGGTCGTTATATTTCTATGTGCTCATGCTTCTCAACTAAAAATTATCTGCTTGAGTTTTATCTTACCTGCCGTAAGGTTTCCCCTTCTTTCCAAACACCCTGTGGCAAAATATTTTTAAAGTCATTTCCTAATTTAACTTGAGTTACAAGAACAAGATGTCTCTGAAGACATCTATCATTAGTACTTATATCATTTTTTTTATCTGCTTCTGTAATAAAGAATAGTTTTGTTTTATAATAATTTGTTGAAATATTAATTTTTTTATTGTATTCATTTATTTGATTATATACATATAAATGTAAATGCCTTAATACATATTTATATAAATGCAGTGCACTGGGACAGTGCCAGACTATAAATGTGATAGTTGTAGGTCTAATTTAAAGACTAATAACTTTCTTTCCACACATCCCATGATAACATGAGCTTGTGAGTTCTGAATCTAAAAGCCTAAATCTGCAATGTCTTTTGACACAAAGTGGAGAAAAGATTCAGATTCAGTCTTGATGTTAACTCTTCCCTGCTAACACTACTATATATGGGATAAAGGAAATTATTTAACAAAAATATTTTTTTACAAAACCTTAATTAACAACTTTAAAGAAGAGTCTATATCTGTAGTTAAATTCATATGAAATTTAAATATTTATAATAATTGCCCTATTACATAATGGCCACAATATGAATATATAGGTATAAAAGGAATGTATGATTCACATAATGTTTAAATTATGATAAATAAAGTTCAGTGTATACCTGTAATAATATTGGCAAATTTATATTGATTTAATTCCTCTGTTGAAGAATCTTCAAAATCTTGCGCTGTTATTTTACTTACAGCCTCTATATCCACATCAATAGATTCATTTTTAAGGAGTTCAGCCTGTACTCTACAAAAATTTAAATAATTGTTAATGTATATGCATACAATACTATAAAGGTGATAAATTTGTTTGTTTGAAAACACTAGCAAGCAAAGTAAACATATTAGTTATAATATAAAGGTTATAATATAAACATGTAATATTATATAAACATGTAAACATGTAATATAAGTTTTATATAAATCGCTATAAAACTATAGAAACATAGGTCGACCTACTTGTCATTTTCTCGTCTGATTTCATGATCAGATTTTAGACTTTTTTCAATCTCTGTTGTCCAAAGTAAGTCTTTTACTTTTTTTTGGATATCATCAAGGGGTGGAGTGATGACCGGCAGTCGTTCTACACATATTCCAGCAACTATATCCCATGAAGATAATGCTAAAAAGGCATTATTGTTAACAAAGAAGAATAAGACAAAACGACTTAATGTCAACAAAATTAATTATACAAAAAAACCTTTTTAGATAATGAAAATTTTAGTGTTTTTAATATTAAATTAAAATGTCTATTTTTTTTAAATTATCTGGACAACAAACAGGGAAACTACCTCGAAATAAAATTTTTTGACAAGTTCTAATTTCAGAGCCGATGGCTTTTCTCAAAAGCATTTTTATTCTGAATAGTAACTAAACTAGTAAACAAGTAATTTTTTTTTAATATATTGTAATTATATTATAACTTATAATTTACAAGTAATAATATTTAAATTGTATTTATATTTAAATACATAACCTAATACACCTTTTAATGAAATTGCTTAAATTAACTTCAGATTTTCAGAATGTCGACAACTTCACACTGTGACACATGACAGCAGCCGTCGTCAAATTACTAGTACTGTACATTACAAATAATGCGTACTAGTCAAGTGGTAACAAAATAATTAAGTTATTATAAGATAAATAATTACCACTACACTCAAGTTAACAAGGAAATTTCTATTTTTCTAGTTTAAGTCAATTTGTTAATTAACACGAAACTTCTCACGAAATTTATTGATGACTTAAGCATCAATCGACTCCAATAAATCGAGTTGTGATAAGTAAGAAATCGAAATGGCAATATTTTTGTTTAGAAGCAGATAATATAAAGTATACGAAAAATCTATATTTTTGTTATAGCGCGATAATAGGATTTTATTCTTAGGAAAATTCACATATGTTTATTTCAATTTATATAGTTTAGTAGATAATATTTTATATACAGATTTTTTTCCAGTTATTGCATTTTAATTCTTCACGTTTTTTCCCATATAGACAAGACCTAATTAATTTTATTTAAATATTAATTTTACATAGGTACTTTAGTTTATATGACATACGTTTTTTTAATCTGAAACTTATTGAAATTGAGTTCGTTATAGTAAAATTCGTTTTTTTTACTAAAACGAGTTCAATTCAAAATCGTATAGATAATACCGAAAAAGGCAGAGAAAACTTAGTGTCAAGATAATCCGTTCTCCATTTGCCTGCTGCGCTTGGAGTTGAAGTTTGTGAGTGAATCACACATATGTGATGTATTTTTTTTCATATATTAACTTCGTTGATTAAAAAAATATTTAATATTTTTAAGGTTCCATACCTCGAAAGAAAAAAACGAAACCCTAATAGGTCCATCCGTATGTCAAGACTATTTATATCAAAGTTTCAAACTGAAATTAACCAAATATTTAGATCTGTGATTTCTTGAAGCACAGAAAAAAACAAACATGATGATGAGTTAACCCAATCAAAAATACAAGCACCGATTTTGCTGCATTTTGTATGAAATTCGCTGCGGAGTCATAACTTAAAGGGTACTTCCCATGAAATTTGATAAGAACAGAACTTACAACACAAATAGGGAAAATTCTGAAAAGTGAAGACAGATGTGGAGAAGATTTATAGGTATTTCATACAAAAAATAATTTAATAAAAAATAAATGCATATGCCCGTAAATTTAAGTTGGTAAACTCTTATAAGTTGTACTTCACGTTGACCCACAATTCTGCAATAGGTAAGGAAGCCTCGGTGGGTGAGCCGTACTCTCACTTAACTGGTGAAGTTTTTTTACCCACTTCTGTAAGCAAAGGAGGTTACCAATGGAACTGTATTTTTTTTGTTTGTTACATCAAAACTTTTGACTAGGTCAACCGATTTTTTTTATTCAAAATGTAGTGTTTCTTCGTATGGTCTCATTTTTTTTTTGATCCATGAGAAAATCACGTAAGTCTTAAATTTGTATTAGGTATGTGCGCGCCAAATGGACGAATAACTCAATATCACGCCAACCGATTCCTATGATTCTTTTTATTTAAAAGGATACACACTCTTCAGGTCCACTTCAAGGATAGTTTGATGAAAATTTGGTTAGGTTTTGATTATAGGATCCGATTGAAACGCAACAAGTTTATTTTTTTTTTTGTAAAAAATACAGTGGCGAAGCTAGGGTATTTGCTGCCTGGTGCAGCTTAGGACTTGATGCCCTTTAAAATGGTCAAAATAATTTCAGATTTCAAACGCGACATTACGCGCGTTTTGACTAGCAAAGTCATTATTCACATTTTCAAAATCAATAGTATCGATACATGTTCGATTGACATGATAGCGATATTTTTCATTTTCATTCTCTCATTTTTCTTGTGCATTTCTTGATTCTTGATTGAAAAAAAATTTGAAGAATTGATCGTAGACTTTGATGCCCCCTTCCCTTTTGATGCCCGGGGCGACTGCACCGCTCGCACCCCCCCCCCCCACAGCTATGCCACTGAAAAAATATAATTATACTATTACAGTTGCAAGGAAAAACATTGTTAACAATTTCAAAAAAGAGGAAATTCTCATTTTCAACCGATTTCAAAAAAGATAGAGATTCCCAATTCATCTGTATATTTTTATGTATATTCTTGTCACAAAAATAATACCTAATTATTGAAGTTTTATAGGACTTAGACAACCACTACCTGCTCCTTTGAGAAGCATCGTTTTCAGATCTATCCATCACTTAAAATCGTAAAATAAAATAATTTTTAACAAAAAAACTGACTTCAAACAATGAACTAAAAAGCAAAAAATAATTTACATAAAGTAAAACGTACTTTGATTTTGGTAACCAAAAATAATTAAAAAACCGAACAAGTGGGAGTCAGGATCGCACACCGAGGGTTCCGTATAAAAATTTAAGGTTTCGAGCTTTTTCTGAAATTCAGGCTTATTTAAGCCAAAGTCCTTTCAACTGATACCTTACTTGAACTAGCGCCTTTAATACCAAATATTGCCCCCTTTTAAGGGTATTATTTTTTTGGACTTAACCACAAATATATAGTTTTCAGATTTTTTCCAGGACTAGTACTACCTGTAAATACTACTTGCCAAATTTCATAATTCTAGGTCAACGGAAAGTACCCTATGAATTTTGATTCCCTTTATGATGTCGTAATACACGTTTTTTGCGATGTCATATCTTTCATTCACAAACGGTCATATCTCTTTTCTAAGAAAAATAGAAATATGTTTTTTATCAGGAAATTATGGGGCCGTAGATTGAAGTATATGGTTTAAATTGATATCTCCAAGCGTTTCTAATATAAAGGGTCTTGACAGACAGACTGACAGACAAACAGACAGACGGACAACAGAGTAATCTTATAAGGGTTCCTTTTTTCCTTAAAAAGTATAGAACGCTAAAAAAATTTACAACAATATCAAATTACTAAGCCTGTTTGTTTTACTTGGCACCGACTTTCATTTTTACTTAAAAAAACAAAGTACGTTTTTCTGAAATTTTAGTTTAGTTAGTAGTTAGGTTTTACTTTGTTAAAAATATTTTTTTATAATCAAATGAATGAGTTTTTCTTTAAAGTGTTGCATGAAGATTCTTTTTTTATTATTTTTATCTATTTTTAACTTTTAATTCTGCTTTATAGGTAGAAAATAAGAATATTTTAAAAATTACCTTGGATTCATATATTTTATATTTTTAAAAGCAATTTCAATTAATTCATTAAATAAATAATATTAATATTATTTTTTCATATTTTATAATATTAAAACAATATAATAAAATGTAAAAATATAATGATAAACATGAAAAAATATAATAATTGATAATTCCACGTCGAACAAATTGTTACATAACATTTTTTTTTTTATTTTATAAGTAAACGTTTTTTTTATTAGATCTGAATATCATTACATCGATTAAAATCGATTTCTGTTAATAAACCTTTGGACATGGCAACATCTTTCGATCTTTTCCGGCTTTAGGTGTCACTGAAAGTAAGCTGTGAATGATAGAAAAATTAAAAATCTGAAAGAATCTTAATTAAAGTCTCTTAAACTTTGTATTGTACTACTTTTGATCAACGTTTGTGTTATTGAAATTCAGTTTTCATCCATATTTTGGAGTTACATTAACAAAAACATTACCCCCATGTCAAAGTTTATATAGGTTATGTTGATCTATATCTTATATTTTTAGGCCCCAACATGAAGCAAATAGTTGCTAACCAAAAAGTGAAAATCCCAGAGGGATTAACTGTTCATGTGAAATCACGGCTAGTGACAGTGAAAGGTCCTCGCGGAGTGTTGAAAAGGAACTTCAAACACTTGGCTGTAGACATTCGCATGGTGAATCCTCGGTTATTGAAAGTGGAAAAATGGTTTGGTTCAAAGAAAGAGCTTGCGGCAGTGAGAACTGTATGCTCACACGTTGAAAACATGATCAAAGGTATTTATTATGATTTTACTATACATTTTTTGATTTTTCTTTAAGTACTTGCTACATGGCTATTTTCCTATTAATCGTTAATTTCTAATATTATTTTATTCTTAGAATTCATTTTAATTAAAATTTTAGCTCTAATGTCAAACATGTAATAATCACTTTGATATGAGGTGTTGTTTTATTGCTCATATATATTCATATTTGCGATATATTTAAATTAAATTGACATTTTAAGGTGTAACTAAGGGATTCCAGTACAAAATGCGCGCTGTATATGCCCATTTCCCTATCAATTGTGTCACTACTGAAGGAAACACACTTATTGAAATCCGTAACTTCCTTGGAGAGAAATACATCAGGAGAGTAAAGATGGCACCAGGTGTGACCGTTACTAACTCTGTTAAGCAAAAGGATGAGCTCATTATTGAAGGTAACTCCCTTGAAGATGTTTCCAGCTCAGCAGCTCTCATCCAACAATCTACAACTGTCAAAAACAAGGATATCAGAAAGTTCTTGGATGGTCTATATGTATCTGAGAAAACTACTGTTATACAGGATGAGATATAAGGACATTAAATTTATAAGTTGAATCTCATCTTTTATTTACATTAAAATTCTTATATCTATATCAACCATAGTATTACAGACAACCTTTTTATATATTAGCCACCTATTGTCATTGAAATGTTAAAATGATTGGTGACTTGGCTATTCGCTGATACTTGCAATGTGTTAGTATTAATGTAAGACATCCATGACATTGGATAGTTGTCCTTTTATACACATATGACAGAGTCAAATGTTTGAGACATTGCTTTTTAAATGGGAAACCTGATATATTTCAAATAGTCCAAAAAAACTGACATATTGTGTTTGGGATTTCCAGAATGTGAAAATGAAAATAATTTAAATATTATTGTTCTTCAGATGGAGATCAAATAGTAAATATTGCATTAACCGCTAGGCACTCACCCTGTGCTGTACTATGCCAACTTTATTTTTTTGTTAATTAAAACTGCCTACTATAATAAAAAAATATGATTAATGCTCTACCAATACTTTATTTTTTTAAATTTATTTTTCAAACTTGCTTATGGAAGTAACAATTTATTATTTTGCATATATTAACTGGGCCATTATGTTTCTCAGGTGTGTCAGCCTTCAAAAATGTATAAATAAAAAATAAATCAGCTTCACGCTGTATCCCGCACATAGCAGGGTAGGCAGAGGGAACCTAGTATTAAGACACTCCATTCCCCACTTTCTGCCGAATTCTGGAGGGATTGCGTGATGAGTGGCAGAACTCAACGCCGCGCTTAACCTCAACACCAGAGCGAAGAAATTAAAATATAAAAGTAAATTAATATTTCATCTCCTCGAGTGGTGTTCGAACCCACAACCAGTCGATTTATAGGCACACTTTGTGCCCCTGCGCCACGACTAAACATCTTACTTAGACTGGCATAATTAGATTTTTGTTTTTCTTTAATATAAAGACAATAGTCTATATAGGTAATGCGATTGGTTGTGAGTTCGCCCCCATTCGAGGAAATAAGATATAGGGTGCGGCACATAGATCTCTCTTTTGGAAATAAATAAAATCAAAACCTTTTGACATAAATTCAAATATTTTTATTGAAATACAGTGCAAAGAATGCCATTTACAATAACATTATTTGAATTTACAAACAACATAATGAATAAAATTATTTGAATTTATGTCAAAAGGTTTAGATTTTATTTATTTCCTAAAGAGGGGAGAAATATGTGCTGCACCCTGTATTTATTTTAATTTTTATTTTCATTTCTTCGCTTTGGTGTTGAGGCAAAGGGGGGCATTGAGGTCCGTCACTCAACATGTAGTGCCTCTAGAATTTGACGAATAGTGGAGTGGAGGTAACACTAGGCTCCTGTATATCCTACATACGGGATACAGCGTGTAGCTGAAAAAGAAATAGATTCCAAAAACTGCCCTGCGGTACTCTGCATGAGAGATTTGCCTCATCACAGCTCAGCCCAGCTCTAAATATCAAAAAAATGGAGATTCTTATACCAGAGGCTAACTTGAGAAATTGCTTTGAAAATTGGTTAGCCTTTCCAATTTTTTAATTTTTTATTATTCATCTTTTTTTATTCTTTTATTGTCCCATAACATATAGCTTATCCATTTGCGCAGGGCACTGACTTTATTTTGATAACCAAATTCTTTCGTTTCTTTTCTTAGAAATAGTTCTTTTTTTTATTTTCTTTTTATCAAGGAACTATTAGAATTAAATCTCCCTTTCTTTTGCTAAGATGAAAGATGAATACTTAAAAGTTACATTGGGTGGTGAGAACCGCCGTCTAATTGACAGACAGATGGATTGCAAAGTCATGTGTATCCAACAAGGATTACACAAACAGGCTTATAGTTGGAAGTCTCAACCAATGGAACTTAGGAAGGACTCTGGATGGAGTCCTCACGGGTCGTGGTTTACAATTCTATTTAACCTCCTCGGGAGGCAACAATCCGACAATATTATTTAGATCTGATAGGTCAATTTTATATCACAGCTTGGATGTTAAGCTTTAGATACTTTAAGTGTGAAATCAATATTTCATTCTCTGTATGTATGAGTGTTGAAACCTACGGATATTAATTTTAGTAAATAGAAAAAACTATAGAATCGTTATAGTAAATTCTGCAGAGATGCCCAGCGAAAACACAATACATAAATCAGCCAGTAACAATAGTCAGTATGAAAGTTTCTCGATACCTTAGGTAAACGTAAAATTACACGCATAAACGACAGAATGGATCTTGATCAACCTAATAAACATTTTACTACTATGAGCCTCTTTAGCCAGTGCATTAAATCTAGTACTCTCCTATCACTCTCTTCACTACTTCTCCCATCACCTACTTACTCCTTTTAGTTTCAATTCTTACTGAAATTAGACGACATCTACTTGTCATAAAGTCGGACGCAATTAGCACCATGAAATGAGCCGTAAAATGATTCTCATGACATTGAATGATGTGCTTCCTATACTTTGTCATATTTTTAACAATTCCTTTTTTACCAATTCCTTCCCTAGGTCTTGGAGATTTACTTATGTTATCCCTATACCCAAAATTACCATTCCTTAATTTCTCACTCACTATAGACCTCTTTCTATTCTTCCTTTTCTGTTCAAAGTACTTGAGAGAATTGTACATCAACAACTTTCCTTATACCTAACGAAAAATTATATTTTATCAGTTTCCCAGTCTGGTTACTGGCCTTAGCACTGTTAAAGCACTTAATAAAGTATGCGATGATATAACAAGTGGAATAGACAATTAAGATGGTACTATATTAGCGTTATTAGATTTCTCCAATGCTTTTAACACAATTGATGTCGAGATACTTTTAGCTGTACTTAAATCTATCAATATATCACTAAACGCTGTTGAATGGTTGAATTCTTACCTGACCGACCGTGAACAATGCATACATGCTAATGACAAACAGTCCTCATACAATCGACTCGGTGCCGGAGTACCTCAGGGTGGTGTACTTTCTCCGTTACTTTTTACCATCTTTATAAACTCTATCTATCTATAACAGTCAGCAGTGGAATTAATCCACTGCTGAGGCCAGTCGTGGCGCAGCGGCACGAAGTGTGACTGTAAAGCCGACTGGTTGTGGGTTCGATCCCCACTCGAGGAAATGAAATATTTACTTAAATTTATATTTCCATTTCTTCGCTCTGGTGTCGAGGTTAAGCGCGGCGTTGAGTTCTGCCACTCAACACGCAATGCCTCCAGAATTCGGCAGAAAGTGGGGAACGGAGTGTCTTAACACTAGGTTCCCTCTGCCTACCCTGCTGTGTGCGGGATACAGCGTGAGGCTGATAAAAAAATATATATTTACATAAAAATTTACAAAGTGGACTAAACACAAACATTAACAAACACTGAACATTAAGGCGGCGGGGAACTTTATGAGGAAGGATATCATAACGTCTCAGTTGTGCATCCTCGGTAACGCAAAGCAACTCTTCAAATTTGACAACTCCCAACTTCCTTCTGTAATGCTTGATAATGAGGAATGTTCACAAAATTAAAATTCTAGCTCTTCGTAACTTACTTGTTAATTAAAACTATATTTTTAATAATTAATGCAAAAAATAGTTCTTAACCAGAAAACAATGAGAAAACACAGCGATTTATTTTTAGCTTTAAGGCAATTGTGTCCGATAAAGAAACCATTGCACACTTAATTTAGTCTATGAAGTATAATGCTGCTATGCTAATACTAATGCTGAATTATTATTTAAATATTACTTACAGCGTTCAGTTCACAATCATCTTTCTGAAACAATTCTGAAAATATTAGTATAGTATTATAACAGGATCCTTAAAGACATTAATAATGTTAATCTTTCATATTTGCTAAATATTAGTAAGTATTAAGAGGCACATAATAATTTATGCGCCTCTTAATACCTACTAATATTTAGCAAAGATTCCTTGTCACCTATTGTACAATGACAAAACAATTTACGTTTTATTTATTATTTACGTATAGAGGAGTCTGTATGCCTTTAACAAAGATTATTAATAAGAAAAACTTGATAAGAATAACTAAGCAGGACTCGAACCTTTTTTATACGTTTCCTAAATAAGTATTTTTGTTTTAAGTGTGGAATAACACTTATACTTACTACTTAATAACTAAATTGGTAATAGAAACCAATTTTTACTGCATTCAGACTATCGAAGTGAAATGTTCAAATAAAATTATGTTATTAATAGTATATTATTTATATTAGTAATAGTAGAACCAAATTAAATTTATTTTAATTTTAAATATAAAAATGGTTGTGAAAATAAAATTTCCTTTAGAGTCCATATGTCCTTGCAGTATCACTAGAAAAATGTCTTGAAAGATAAAACGAAAGTTGCAAGTCAGCAGTCTTTTTCAATGGACTGAGAGTCTTTAGCATAATATATTTCATTTGATACATTTGATCTAAAAAAAAACATCCTCTGTGCTAGGTGTCATCTCATGTGATGTTTTGTTTTAATAAAGAGTCTTGCAGGAGCATCATTGGCTTACCAAGATAGATGTGCAGAATGCTATTTTTTATGTTTATATTTAAGAGACACGCAAGAGTTTTTCATTGGGTTATACACTTGAGCTCTCTTATTTAATAGTCTGTCATTCAACTTTCCTTTTTTTTGCAGCAGTCTAAGCCCTGGAGGTGCACTGTGACCCTCCCGCAGTAGTTTTTCACAGTAGAGTAGGGCAGTTTTTCGCAGTAGGGTAGGGGGGAGTAGAAGATGCGCATACTGCCTTCTTCTGAACCTGTGGTGTATGGTTGCGGAGCAAGTCTGCGTTTGCGCCGGGCTCACGCACTCGCTCCGCGGTCTCCTTTAGTGCGATTACCAATTCGCAGAAGGAAACCATTGCAGACCAGTTTCTCTCGCTGTTTGTGACAACCGTTGTCATAGCAAACGAGCAGAGGACGAAAAGAGAGAGAGAGAAAGAGACAGTTTATGGAAATGTAATTTTCTATATTTTCTTAATTAATAAAAAAAATATCCGCAATAATTGTCACCCTTCATTATATTAAGGAAACATGATGTACTTAATACCTTACCATATTTAATTACATAATGTTTCCTTCCTTTTAGATCGATATTTGTGAAATTTTATTTAATTAGATAATTTTCGTCGTTTTAAAATGATAATTTAAAAGAGTATTAGTATTTAGAAAACAGATTTAGCAGACTCAATATCGTGGATTCATTATTTCACTTGACAAATAAGGATGATTGCATCTTTAAATAGTTTTCTGGATGTCAATAAAAAAAAACCAGCTTCACGCTGTATCCCGCACACAGCAGGGTAGGCAGAGGAAACCTAGTGTTAAGAGACTCTGTTCCCCACTTTCTGCCGAATTCTGGAGGCATTGCGTGTTGAGTGGCAGAACTCAACGCCGCGCTTAACCTCGACACCAGAGCGAAGAAATGGAAATATAAATTTAAGTAAATATTTCATCTCCTCGAGTGGGGATCGAACCCACAACCAGTCNGTCAATCAAAAAAAAAACCAGCTTCACGCTGTATCCCGCACACAGCAGGGTAGGTAGAGGAAACCTAGTGTTAAGAGACTCTTCCCCACTTTCTGCCGAATTCTGGAGGCATTGCGTGTTGAGTGGCAGAACTCAACTAAATAAATATAAATATATAATAAATTTAAGTAAATATTTCATCTCCTCGAGTGGGGATCCAACCCACAACCAGTCGGTTTTACAGTCACACGTCGTGCCGCTGCGCCATGACTGGCCTCAAAAATATTTTCTGGATGTACTTAAAATAATTAAAATCATCATTTAACAGGTAAACAGAATAATCGTAGATTTTTAAATTGACTTTCTATTATATATTATTTTACTTAAAAACATAACATAAAATTTCATCGTCCATTCTCAAAGTCAAACGGAACCGAAATAAAATATTTTAAATGATGGCAACTTTTGCTTGCGCCATTAATTTTCCAGGCAACTTTTAAAATATTAAATTTATATAGAAAAAAAATTAACTTTAATTTGATATATAATTCATTAAAAAAACACATGAGTGCAAATTATTAGCATTAAGTGACCTGTTTCAACCAGGAAACTTTCTCCAAATTGAGTGCAATTTTTTACGAAAAAATTGAATTAATAAAGGTAATTGTGGCAAGATTCTTATAGGCAACCCTAGTGTAATTTATCCTACTTTCATGTATCATTCTTAAATATAAATTTCATTTTAAAAAACAGATACCTTCAGATTTAAGCACAGGGATCTCGATCATTTACTTAAAAAAAAGATACTTATTTACAAAAAACGCGTATATCGATATTATAAAGGGAATCAAAATTAATGGGGTACTTACGGTTGACCTAGAATTATGAAATTTAGCAGTTAGCATCTACATGTAGTACTAGTTCAGGAAAAAATCTGATTATTATATAATTTTTGGTCCTTCAGCCGGACATAGACAGACAGACGGACAACAAGCTGATCTTATAAGGGTTCCTTCTTTCCTTAAAAGGTACGGAGCTCTAAAAATTAACAACAAAAAAAACAAATAAAAGAAAATTGATATGAACAATTTATTTGAGTATAATGATATGATTTCTGTACATCTTTACACATGTCATAAACTATTCAAGTGAACTAGACATTTTTATTGAGTAAATCCTATAAGTAAATAGTTTTATAATTTACACTTAACCAAAGGAAAGCTGTACACAAAAGAAAATTACACTAGTTACAATGAACTATACAGTCAATAGATAGAGGTAAGCTAAGTCTACACTGAATGAATCTCAAGCGATAGCATTCTACGGTTATTTATTTACTTATTAACATTTAGCGCTAAATAGTTAAAGGTATTTATTCTATGTCTTTATACAAAATCAGTCTCCTACTATTTGTAATCCACTTTACAACCAACACAGGACGTAACACACTGGACGATTGATGGATTCTACACTATACTATAACTGAATCCGTTTATATTAATTAATTTAATTATTTATTAGAAATATTTCTATTATATCAGCAAAACATTCACCATTTATAATTATTTAGTTTATAATATAAGCGCATTTTAGATATTTTTAGTATAGATTTACTATTTAATATATTTATACAAATCCGCATCCAGCTATAGTAAGCAAGAAAACGCCAATAATAACTTCTGAAAGTGAGCAAACAATAATTAATTATAATAGCATAAGATGATAAAAATGCACACTGTTTAAATAGATTAATGAGAAATCCACATGATTATGGCCGTGGCAATACAAATAATAAATAAAAACATGCATAATATCACGCGGTATCCAATAAAATAAAAAAAACTATAGCCAAAGTGATATAATCAAACAATTACTGAGGTTACCATAATACAGACATTACATAATTTTTTTTCAATATTTATAGACCCATTATTTGATTTTTAGAAATAATTAAACTTAGTTATTGTGAAACCATCCCACACATCTCACAGCCTTACAACAGTCACTCGTTTCATACGCCATAGTTCATTTGCCGAAGGCTTAGGAATGACAATTTCTAAGGACACTAGCAGTACATTATAAATACAGCAACGACAGAAATAATTAATAAATAGTAAATACACTAAAACGAACCGTCCGCTTCGAAACATTACGAATTGGGAATAAAATTAATATATAATATTTTAATTACAATATTTGAATAACAGAGATTATTTTAATTTTTTTTTTTTAATAATTCGTTTTAAATTTAATCCTTAAATTATATTATATTACTAGAAACTGTACAATAGGAATTTTATATTTTATTAACCTAAATAAAACCTAGTTCAGCTGATGGATAAATTTAAGGTAATAATATAATCAATGTAAAGTATTTAACAGTGTGAATATTATCACAGACTTAAAGTGAAGACAAATTAAAAAGGCCTTTTTATAAAAACGTGCATTAGGAATTGTATTCTCGTCATATTTAAAAAATACATAATACAATTTCAAACATAATAATAATAGTGACAATGCACAAGATGTCGAAGACATATCTTAATTGTAATCCAAGTGATATTAAATAGAAATTTAAAAAATAGTAACTAGGACTATTTCAAAAATTCCTCGGTCTATTATATTTCATATTGGAATGTGAAGCGCTAAAAAAATGTAAGCTTAAAAGTTGCCAATTGGAATAGCCAGATCCTGATTTAAGATTTTACGCCAACGAATCATCCTCGAAGTCCTTGACATCCGCGTCGTGTGCGTTCATGCTCTCGAAGTACTGTTGTGGCTTGCCATTCCATAAAGAGTCTTCGTGGGAGTTGATAGACTTGAGGGTGTTTATGTCGATGGAATCGGCGTTTTCGTATAGTATTGATTTGGAAAGTTCTAGAGCTAGGTTTTGGGGGGAGTCGTAGGCGAGGTCGTCGGGCAGCGGGCGCAGGCGGGGCGCGCGCGCCGCCGGCTGCAGGCGCGGGAACAGCGGCGCCAGGCGCGCCGTCCGCTCCAGGTACTCCGCTACCAACGACGCACACCTTGAGTGCTCTAGTTCTACCTTCCCTTCAGGACCTTGCTTCTGTAATAAATGTTTCATACATCGTCATTGAAATGTACACGATAACTATTATGGCGCCAATTATCATGTTTGTAATGTTGTAACGCGTACATATCATAAAAAGTGGCGCCATTTACTGTATTATATAATTCAAATTAACGCACACAGCACAAATCACAAACAGTTATTAGTATAAAATTTTAATAAGCCTATACAAAATATATATTTTTATCCAATATTACACAAGTTATGTCGAAATCCATTTATTATAATTTGATACCATTTTCGAATTATTTTATGTGGATTTTTCTAACTATTATGAGTAATTAATAGTAATTTATATATTTTACTGCATAAACATATTCAAATTGGGTGTTGTTTCAAAAGCCTACTTGGATAGCGCCAGAGTGCGTGTTCACGTCAGTATTGAGAGTCGTTGGTAAAAAAACTTGAACAGTGCATTGCCAAGTGGAGCTTTTGCTGTGACAGCCATTTATTGCCGTTATGCCACTATGTCCATAACTTGTTAAATAAAAAAAAACAAAACAAAACAAAACCCAAACAAAACTAGCTACTTATATAAAATAAACACTACTACAAAATGACCTCTCCGTTGGTATATCACACTAATTCCACTACAGGATTGTTAAATTGCATGTAGTTGATATATCACAGTACATATTATATGTTTGAGGATTATTTAATAATTTAATGGTTTGATCATTAAGTTACTATTGAGTTTCATAACAAGATTATTCACCCCATAATACAAAACTATATAATTAATTAATGATATATAGCTTTTTTTTACAGATACACAATATGACATAGTTACATAAAACAATTGTGAAGGAATATCATAAAAAATGAGCCCCAAATTTTGACATGCATATTTAAAACCAATATGTGTATATTAATTAAAATATTAGTGCCAGGGACAATGTTAGGCTAAAGAAAACCATGTGAAAACATACGGTGGCCAAACAACTAGTCTACAAATAAAAAAAAAATACAAAATCAGGCCCATACCACGTGAGTTGTAGCACGGGGGATGTGGCTGAAAACAAAAGTTTTTGCTCAATTTAACATCTCCCGAGTCACCATCCTTTAATGTACAATAAAAAAAATATATTATGTGCATAATTCAATAGTTTTAAAGATTTTGTAATTATTATTATTATTTAATACTATATAACAATATTTTGATATTAACATGATCATTATTACTTACCATGAACATTTATTAAACAGATATTGTAACAGATAGATTTTAAAGGAATAGGTAACAATGTTAAAGTGTAGGTTAGTAGGGTAGTTAGTGAAAAGCTCTACGCTACGGTTCGGTCCATTCAAAAATATAATACGCGAAATTAAACGAAACGTAAATAAATTATATTTAACGGTAGGGTTGTAACGAACTTTTATGATGTCGAGTTGTGAATGCAAATGATTAATTTGAATTGTTTATGGATAATTGATTAAATGTTCCCGTAATTGAGGCCTTTAATATAAATTGGCCGAGCAAATAATTAACTAAACACTTTTATTATTTATTTGCTTGCGAAATTATAATAAATGTATTTAAGTTTTTCTACTAAATCCTAACATATTTATTTGAGAATTTCAATTTATTTATTTATAATATTTTAAAAACGTCACCTGAACTAAACTACCACTCGTTTTAAAGGCCTTAATCAACGCACAAAGTAAGAAATGAAACGTCAAAAAGCGAACCGTTCGTGACAACCCCACCAACAACCAAACAACGAACGAACTGAAAATGGAACGAAAACTTACGACATAATGGCATTTAAACTCCGAACGCCGCACAACACAAACCGAATCACATGAGTTAGCTAGTGAGTCACTTGTGCACTGTCACACGGTGGGGATTAGCACTCGGGTCCGGGCCTGGAGGAGTCCTTGAAGTTGAACCAGTTGTTCCAGAAGGATCGGGGGCGCACCTTATCGTGGGAGGGCTCGCGCGGCGGCGGCTTATCGCGCGCCGAGCGGCCGCGCGCCGAGTGCGCGGAGGCCAGCGAGTGCGCGGAGGGGGGGCGCGGCGCGGCCGCCTTGTGGCGCGGGATGCGCGAGGGGCGCGGGCGCGGCGTGTCGGCGATGCGCGGCTCGTCGGGCAGGCGCAGCGGCTCCAGGCCGCGCATGCTGCTGCGCGCCCTCTCCAGGCTCTCGCTGCTGCCGCTGCGCCTGCCCTCCAGCTGCCGCACGCGCGCTAGGGCTCCCTCGAGCTCGATGCTTTTCTCTTCCAGCTGAAATTGCATTTATTTTACATTTAGTAACAAAGGTATATCAGATGGTAATATTGTGACATATCTTTTCTCCAGTCAATCTATATATTTGAGAGGAAGTCAAATATTTGCAGACGCAATAGTTAATGTTACCTTTGAGAACTTATAGATACATAGATATAAAATTCACAACATGAAAAATACTAGCATATAATAATAGAAATATAAAAACAACATAGTGTAAGTAAACAAATAAGACAATATCAATTATCTCTATATATAATAAGACAGTAAAAATATTTTGTCTGTACATTTAGTAATTTTGACTGAAATGGATAAAGGGACACTTAAAAAGAATAATAGAAAGCAAAAAGATTTTTTTTGAATTTCCTGTCTGTCTGTCTGTCTGTCTGTCTGTCGACATATTTTTGTCCGCATTTTTCTCTGAAAGTACTGAACCGATTTACTTGAAAATTTCACCAATTGCTTTGTTTTAACTCAACTTAACTACTAAAGTTTAGTTCATCAAAATCGGTTCATTAAAAAAAAAGTTATCGTCATTTGAAAGAAGTCGTAATTAATTCAACACAGAGATAAAGAACGATCTTGAAAGAAATATCAAGTAAATACAAAGATTTTTTGGTTGGTTCGTTCATATAATATATGTAACTAATTTAAAAACTGTACAGGAGTTAATATGCAATTATTACAGTTATTTTACAAAGAATATTATGAATCCTTCAAATCAATAATTTAACATTTAAGACTGTTTCTGAATGAATAAATTAAATTATTCACTGACATCAGCACATTTAACAGAGTATATTATATAGGTAAAAAGAACATAAAGTTACAAAATATATACGTGTAATAAATAATTAGCTTTATGTATATTTTATAAATATCAAATATCAACAATGGTCGTATTTTTTTATTTAAAACAATCAAAAATTCTTTGACGATAATGTCGTAAAAAAATCATATTAGAAGTCATTATAGTGCAATCAATTGTGCTTATTAAATCAATAATCATGTATTTTAAGCGGGCGAAGCCGTAGGCGAGTCGCTAGTAATATAATATAGTAATAGTTGTGTAAAAAATTGGAAATGTGATTACAATCACACAAACCAAAAAAAAGGTATCTTAGATTTTGTAGACACTAATTTATTAAGTAGCACTTGAGTTATATCTGGATAGAAGTATCTGCGACGTAATCAACGTTTGGCAAGAGAAAAGATTTTATTTTCTCAATATTTTGTATTGTAAAAAAAACGTTTTAAACATTAATTTCCACACATGATTAGTAGTATTATTGAAATGCAGAGCTTTCCATTACTTTCTAATATTATATATAATTAAAAAACATAACATCGGCAAAAATGTATCAAGATAGCATTCTTGAGAAGATTGTTAAGCCCCATAACAACACCATGTTCCCATAATAACCAAGAATGGTGCTTACAGCAAGACTCGGTGCCGGGTCATAAAGCTAGATCCAGTCGATCTTGGTTAGAAACGAACGTTCTGGACCTTATTAAAGCTGAAAACTGGCCGTTATCTAAACCTGGTATTAATCAACTGGATTAAGATTTATGGTCAGTTTTAGAGACTAAATGTTGCTCTAGACGCCATGATGATGTGGAGTCCTTAAAACAATTCAGTGCAAATCCATAGCAGTGAAAAATTTTCTCATAGAAAGACCATGCTGCTGTTAATAACTGGCCTGGCCTTAACGTTTAAAGACCTGTTTTGCAACTAATAGAGACCACTTTGTGTAAGCTTTCTATATTTTTAATGGTGTTATATTAATGTACTGTTACAAATATGTACAATAAGTAAATAAATATGTAAAAGTTTGTTGTTTTTTTTTACTTTTAATATCATAATGTATTGTCGTTGGATGAAATCACCATATTGTTTATAATACAAATTGTTTCATCAAAGGGACAACGGTAGAGCAAGAGAGAACTCAGTATTTATTAAGCTTTGAACCGTTATTTGATGTATTAAGATTTACATGCAATTAATTATCATATATTTAAATACTTAGTAAAAATGTATATTTTAATCTTACACGTGTAAGATTAGTTATAATAAAAAGTTCAACCTTGACAACATTATTGTGCACATCGTGACAATAATGTTGGCGTTAAGATAAAAAAAAATGTTAATGTTGTATAGTTAATTTATATTATTTTTGCTACAATTATATAATATTGAGTACATAAATATACATACGTGATGATCCATTGAATATGCTTAAATAATTATGATACTTAATTACTGCTATTGTCCACTTATTATTAATTAAGTAATAATAATCATGAGGCAAAGCGCGGTGCTGAGTTCCGCTACTCAACACGCAATGCCTCCAGAACTTGGCGGAAAGTGAGGAACGGAGTATCTTAACACTAGGTTCCCTCTGCCTACCCTGCTGTGTGCGGAAAACACCGTGAAGCTGATTTATTTATTTTTATTTAAAATCATGTTAAATTAATATAGCATTGAATGTATACATCACACATTTGATGTGAATTAGAAACTGTTGTGGTGAGTAAAACTTGATTTTATTTGATAATCGCGGAAAATTTTGTATTTTAAATATCAATGATTTTACTATAGCAGTCTTTAGAGATATTAAAAGAATACTAATAAAATAAAAATCAGTTAAGTGCGAGTCGCCAACCGAGGATATCAAATGTGGGGAACGGAAGTAGCTCAATAGAGAATTGTGCTAATTAGGATGAAAGAAAAGTATACGTAAGTACGTTTACGTTCCCTTTTATTCACCAGTGCGCATATCAATTGTATGTGGTTGTGTGAACTGACATTATTCACTCTAAAAGTAAGTTTTCGCAAAATCCCTTCGTCGGAATTAATTTTGTTAATTTAAAATTATATATTTATTTACACTATTTTATAATAATCCTGCAATTAAAAGCGTCATCCGTTTACTTACGACGTTTTATTAACGGTAAAACGTGTAAGTTAGGAAAACGTGGCCTTTCCCACATAGTGATCCTTTTAGGATACATTTATCACAAGATTATATAGGATAAGGTACACATTTATCCATGGTTCACTGTATTTACTATAGTAGGTGAACAATTTCAAGGAATATAATTATTTTGGAGCAGCGGCGCGAGGAAAAAGAATAATAAAGAGACGAGAGAAAAAGTTAAAACTTAGACATCAATATAAAGTATATAGAAAAATATAGAAAAAATATATATTTCAGCAATATAGAAAAAAACAGGTTTATATAAAAAGTTAAGGGTTTTGGTTGAAAGTCTTAAAGAAATACCTGGTTCTCTCAATACTACTGACTACACTTATTTTAAAACTAGCGGCCTGCTCGCGGCTTTGCCCGCTTGAATTACATGATTATTCATTTAAGAAATATAAATATTACAAACAGCCTTAATTATTAATTAATTGATTTGGATAAGTACTCACAATATTATTTGTAAAATAACTTATATTAGCTCCTGTACAGTTTTTAAATTAGTAACATATATTATTAGTTAAATATATAATTGATATACAGAATATACGTAGAAAGCACGTTTTTGCTCCCAAAAGTTATTTTTTTATACGTTTCTTAAAAAAATATTAATAACATAAACGAACGAACGGACTGAAGAACCTATTCAAAATATTTCTTTGAATATTAA